>CP137668.1:12243078-12248078 GCA_037976565.1 Mesocentrotus franciscanus
CTAAAGAAACATCATCACCATGATTTCAATTCTAAATTATTATTGTTGTTGTTGTGCTTATTATTATTATTAGTTCATACATTTTTTATCAATATGATATCTATATATATATTTATGAAATTTAATATAGATGAGATCGGTTCGCCGGAAAAATGATCTTATGGCACATCAGTATTGACAATAAGAACTTTTGCCGACGAATGATCTGTATCGATCCCTATAATGATAAGGGCTACTTTCTATGTTGAGCGAGCAATATAAACGTTTGCTAGAAACTTCATTAGCTCTCTAAAGGGGTAATTGCAATATGAACTAATTAGGTGCACAGGAATGAATAACGTTGCGATTACGTAAGACGTCATGCACGGTCGATCTGAATAATAATTGAATAATAAAGAAGACTTGATTGTTTTTCTAAACTGATGAGGAATTGCAGGTTATAAGAGTTATTTATGCATATTCAACATAAGTGATTGCTTTGTATATTCGCAGTCTTAAAATGTGAATCAAACATTGTCTCTCCAAAACCACTTCAAGAAACCATTATATATCTAACCTAAATGAACTTCTATAAGGCTATCACCACCACCCCAAAAAAATGAACCTGCTTTTTCACTATTAAGGATTTCTTTATCTCCGCGAGCCTTTTTTGAGCATTTCTCTCATACATTTTCGAGAAGTGTCAATGCTCCAATTTGTTACCATGCACCGTCAAGTAATACCCCAAGCGAGCGAGTCTCAAGATTGATGAGTTTGCTGGTCTAAACCAACACCTTATAATTGCTTCCATAAATCTTCCTTCATCCGATGGGTGGTTTTAAGAAAGGAAGAAGCAAATCAAGGAAAGAAGAAAAAAATCGCAACGGGTTCGGATTCGATGTTATCCTTCAGGGACGCGTGAGGTTATAAATATTTGTTTTAGGCACATTTAGTGGCTAGGGGTTTGTTAATCTTAAGTAGCTCTAGATATATCAGTGATGGTATACCAATCCGTATACACCACTGATTTTCTTTGAGCAAAATGATGGATGCGGAAAACTATACTGTTTATTACTTTTAGAAAGATCGAATTTCTCTATCGAAATAAATTTTGAAAGTAATAATTTTGTTAACGCAGGGAAGCCTCATCAGCATCTATACTTTTCATCAGAGGGCTCTGCACTTATTATTACCCCAGCAATTGTCAGGTACCGATTTACACCTGGGTGGAGGGTAGCAAATGTGGATTAATGCCTTGCCAAACGACGTTAGTGCCGGGATGGTATTCTTTATTTAGTCTCTATCTCTTGGTATTCTGCATAATTTTAGTATTTGCTTCGTTCATATCAGTATCGTGATTTTACTGAAGCTTGAATTTATTTAGTAATTCGCCTAATCCTATAGTTCTGCTTCGATCAAACTATTCTTTAAATACTTCTGCTGTTGTCGTTAGCATTACTACTTTCATACTGCTGCGACTGCTGCTGCTGCTGCTGCTTCTACTACTACTACTACAACACTACTACATACGCTACTAATTCTACTATTACTACTACTAGTCTACTACCACACCACAACATACACTATTACATAATACTACTTCTACATTATACTACTACTACATTATACTGCTTTTCTTTTCAATTTCTTTTTCTCCTATTCCACTCCCCCCTCTTTCTTTTCCTCCTCCATCTTCCCCTTCCTCTTTTTTTCTTTCTCCTTCTTCTGATTGTTGTTCTCCTCGTCCTCCTTGTTCGTCTCCTTCTCCTCCTCCTCCCTCTTTTTCTCCCTATTCTTCTTTTTATTTCACCTCTTCTTTCTGTTTCTCATTTCTTTCTTTCCTTACTCTTTTTCTTTGCATTGACGTCTACCGTCAATGCCTTGTTCGTTCGCGTTCTGAATTCTTCTTCTTAATCTTATTTTTCAAAATCCCATTCGTTTTCACGCATTGCTTGTGAGCCCTACCCAGGTCCCTTCCTCCATCCCGATTCCTTTCAAAGTTCGTAGGCATAATCTCCGTCATTAAAGGTAAAGACCAGTTTTGGAAACGCCCCCTCTCAAAAAATGAAATGGAAGCTCCTATTACCAATCATGTGAAAGAACATGTTTTGACTAATACGTGATGATACAAATTTTGCCGGAAACTGCCTAATTGATATATTTGGTAAATTATTATATCTATTTGGACCTGATAGATATCGCGCACGTGTCGCGTAGTCCCATATACATCTTTCTGTGTACAGTGCTTGTAACTTTACCAAGACTGGGCCAAATTTCTTATCATTTGATGATTCCAAAACCTTGCAGTACACACCAATACTTATATGCTAGATGATCAACCTTTTCTGATCGATTCCACAACGTTTCTTTCACAATGCAATCGCATGACCAGCACTGGTCTTTATCTTTAATCGAGGTCACCTGACTCTTTGTTTTCCGAAATCACTCATGCGTAACCGCCCAGGCGCCATTTTAACATTTTTGGTTTTTGGTCCGTTTTAATGCCTTTCATTTTCCTTCGTATCTCCATAATATCCTAGATCCTACGGACTTCTAATAAATTCATCTAGATAGTCCAAGAGATGTTCTCTCATCTGCGACGCATAACCTTCAAAATGCGATCTTCGACTCTGTTACAAAACGCTAAAATTCTTTAAAAAATGACCCCTAAAAACGAGACGCATTCCCCTTTTAGTTGAATTAGATTATTGAGCACTGCTATCATATCTACAAAAAAGCACTAGTGGACTAACTTGATAACCAGATAAGACAGCAATTCCCACTAACCACGCAAATGACTACATTTTGTCCCCATGTAGTCAGTATTTATTACTCCCTCTTGTCCTTTACTGCAACAACAATCACTGTTCTTTCCTTCTTTGTGATGATTATGATGTGCATTCTTACCGCACGACTAACTATTACCGCACCGGGTTAGGTCTGCTTTCCTGTTATCTGTTCAATCTGTTTCATATCTACAGCACGCCGTCATCCTATTTTTGCTGCCTGAAATTTAGATCATTTGTGAGTGATTTGCCAGTATCCCAGCTTGTCTCTTCTAATCTGACAGTTCACTTTTTTTCCTTCTAGATTAAACTGGTCTAGAGAGAGTCACGCGAACAAGCGCCATCCTGAAAAAGCTTTAAATGATCTGATGATTCCGCCAGCTTTGTTACATCAATGTCAATGTTACATTCTATGCATGGAGCATTGCTATGGGAACAACTGAGTGGAATTTTTTTTTTAACAAGACATACTTCGTCTATTCGTTTGCTTCATGTTAAGACATAATTTACGACTCAGGAAAATCTCACCAGAAGGTCACTTTTCCTAGATGCCGTAAGAAACGAAATAGCATGTTCATAAAAATGATATGAACCGATTGTGTCGTTTATTTACAAAAATTGTGTCATCGGCTGTATTTGTTTTCACCCTCTAACAGGAGAAAATATATCTCATCTCATTCCCCGATTTTCATTGCTATAGATTTTTAACGGTTTACAGGAAGGATATAAATCTCATCTTTTCTCACGATTTTCATTGCTATAAATTGTTAACATGATCACGACTTTCAAGAATCAACACACGAAATGTCAATTACGCATAATATATCTCATGAAATCATGTTTGGAATGCGTATCACATCTCTGTAATGTTCGCATGTTTAAATAGGTGACGGATAAGACTGCTGAAATTGCCAAGGTTGATTTTTCGAAAGTTTTTGATATCGTGTTTTTGTAGGCGCTGATAATTTATGGGACTTTCTTCTCATCCATCCTTCTTTAAAAAAATCATCTTTCAACTTCGATGCTAAGGATTTTCTCTGATGAAAAGAGAGGTTTAGTAAGGAGAGAGAAGAGAAAATGACAGAGAGAGAGAGAGAGGGGAGGGGGGCTTCATGGTAGACCACTTTTTTAAATCTATGCAAAACAAGACACCCTGAATAAAGATGCGAAATAAATAAATGAGAGAGAGAGAGAGAATATGCAAGAATCAGTGGATGAGAAAGAGAGCAGAGAGAGAAGGGGAGAGAGGGAGAGAAAGAATGCAAGAATGAGTGAATTAGAAGGAGAAGGAGAGCAGAGAGAGGAGAGAGAGAGAAAGAGAGAGAGAGAGAGAGAGAGAATACAAGCATGAGTGAATGAGAAAGAGACTAGAGCAGAGAGAGAGAGAAAAGTGCAAGAATGAGTGAATGAGGAAGATGGTGCAGAAAGGGGGTAGAGAGAGAGAGAGAGAAGGCAAGAATGAGTGAATGAGGAAGAGAGCAGAGAGATGGAGAGAGAGAGAGAGAGAAGGGGGGGGGAGATAATGTAAGAATGACTGAATGAGGAAGAGAGCGGAGAGATGGTGCATGCTGGTAGAGAGAAAGAATGCGAAAATGAGTGAATGAGAAAGAGAGCGGAGAGAGAGAGAGAGAGATAGAGGAGAAAGAGAGGGAGGGAGAGAAAGAGAGAGAGAGAGAGAGTAACCGTGAGTATGCTAGTAATGTATCCACATCTACCAATGATATGCGACTGAACCTTTATAGTCGTAGCTGAAATATTTGAGACATCTGAGACTCATTAGACTCTATGAAAACATGGACGTGATTTTCAATCTCCGTCTGATCTCCGTTCCCCAGCAACAAAATGAAGAATGAAATCGAGTCTTATTGCGAACGATCAACTTGTCTACTCTGCCACCAACTAAGGGAAACCCCCAAAGTGGCACTGTAGACAGGTGCCCTTTCTAGACATGTTCATCAACACATCTTTTCTCCTAGAGGGAGGCAATGACCACAATAGACAGGTTGCCTTTATAGAAGGTGGCCACGAACACAGGTTTGACTGTATACTATACGCTACTGCTGTCCTCTTTTAATGCATGCAGAGGTAAAAATTCCTTCTTTAATGAGTCATATTAAGATCGCTTCGTTTTGGAGTTGAATTCCACTCCAATGTAGTGGTTGAATTATTCTTTTGAAGGAATTCTTTTTAGCGTGGATTCCACACACACACACACACACACGCACACGCACACAG
>CP137668.1:12253078-12267487 GCA_037976565.1 Mesocentrotus franciscanus
ATATACATATTTAATCCTCATTTTGAGCAAACAAATGGTTAATTGTTTGTACACCAATTAAATGTAACCATTAGAAAATGCTGCATAGTTGTTAGAAAACACAATTGTAGCAAAAATACAAGAGGCATGCTAAAAATCTACAAATCGGCGTAAAATTATGCTCAATATATTTGCACAATACAATAATATTTTCATCCTATTACATGTATTTGAATTTTGATTGCAACTTATACTAAATGCATACGTGTGCACATTTGGGGTGTCAAAAATGTCCATGGATTTGCATTAATATAAAGACATTCTATTTACTCAATTATAATATTTGATGGAATCATGAAGCCAAAATGAGGTTCATGGACAAGTTGAAAACATTGGCAAATTTCAACAAGTTTCTTAATCAGTACCAATACGCCACAGAAAAGATGATTCTTGAAGACTTAGAAATGATGCATACAAAATATTACACATTAGACATATTCTTTAAATGTTGCAATGAATATAAATATTGTAATTTTGAGATAGAGCTAATATCTACTTACTCCATATGACAGCTCATATATTGTTCATGCATAATTGACTACATTTCTTGCAGTCTATGCACAAGGAATCTGCAGCATAATACCATTTTAGAACAGGAAATACCTTTTCAAATAACACAAGCAAAGTGTGCTTTTACATGAAATCTACTCTAAATTTAATTTATGTATAACTAAGCTAGATTACTCATTACTAAAGAATCAGCATCAACAATGAACTGGATAAGAGAAGGTGATTATCCAGTGCCCTTCCTGATCAGTTTAGAAAGACATATCATATATATTTTAGAAATTATTCAGATGATATGCCAAGCACTGAAAGCTCAAATGGGAATAGAATATACATACAGAGTAATTCAGTTATAATTAAACCAACTTGTTAATATTAATTACATGAGTTTATTGCTCCCCAATGAAATATTGGTGAAGATCAGTCACTTGAAGGACAATTAATTGATGATTAGAAGTTTGCAAGGCCACTATATACATTTAATGTCAACAACGCATTCTTCAACAATACATTTTAATCCCTTTAAAATTTGTCAATGAAAGCCATTTCACAAATGAACACTTCGGTCCCCATCAGAAAATATCTACCAACAGGAGAAGATTTACTGTATGAAATTGAAAGCATTAAACAATGTGAATCTAACATAATGTATGTCTAACTAATAAAGGTAGTGGCTCTCATTCTAAAGCATTCCAACTTCTATGTAATTTCTATGTAATTTCCTCAGTAGATGGTAAGTCAAATCTTAGAATACACCATCTTCCTTCCTATGATTTTTCCTTTAGCTCTTCAAGTGGCCCCCACCCACGAAACCTCTTTAAATTGTCATGTATTATACAATGTTGTAGCATGATTAATTGTTATTTTATTAAGTTGTTAAATTTAAATGACAATAACCCTATTACAGTTTAAGATCCTGGTGGAGGATTGCAAATGAAGGCTACAAAATAAACATGAAGAAGGTAATGTAATTTTCTGATAAAGTCATACTATAAGTTAGGATGTTGTAGTATGGGTACTAGTTATTGGCTTGGAATAACCAAGTGTAGATAACAATGTTATTTTGAACATTACTGATATATCTTTTACTTGTAAACCTTGGAAAAATTAAAAGAATTATGTAATATATATATATATATATATATACATGTATATAATTTGAATGATTATGAATACAAATTCCTATATAACAGGTGAAATATCTGCTGTGCTATTACTGACCAACAGCAGCTAACAGGAAGTTTTCTTTGTCAGATTCCACTTTGTGTACTTCATCCTCAAAGTCTGTATCCAACTCCATGGGTTCTGTTTCATTCTGCCTTTGGGATGTCCTCACCAGGTCTGAGAACTTTAACACAGAGAAACAAAATTTGAGAGCAGTTTAGAAATGAATATCACATATGCAATATTCCTCATCAGTCTTGGTTCATTTATTTGGATGGTTCATTGAATTTAATAAATCTCACTTTGGTCTAAATTACTGAATATGAGGTTGTAGAAGCCACAAACGGATATTTTTTACAAAAATATATTCTAATGAAATCGACAGAATGTGTTGAAGTTGTCGTAACACATACATCATGATTCAACAAACTTAGAAAGTGCAGTCAAAGTTAATGCATAAATTGCAAATCCTAAGCTTATTTCTCTAAGCTGCACTGTACACTAACCAAAGGTAATAAAAATAGGCATCCCCTGAAAAAAAAAACTTAATAGAAGAACACTTCTTAAATATCACTCAATAGTTGCATTCAGGTGTAAACATGTAACTTACCTAAAAACCAGTGACCTGTTCAGTGTTGTCCATGGGTTTGGGATCCCTTGGCTCTCAATTTGTTGAGCAATTATTTGTGGACCATCGTTCTGATAGCAGTCAGTGTGTGGGCTGTCCTTTGTAGAACTGGGGCCATTCGAATCACTGGAAGTAAAATTATTTATTAAATTCATTTATTTCATTTCATTGGGAGCATAAACATACAACAGAGGAATTTTGAAATGAGACAAGAAAATATCATGGAATACTATATACAGATAAGTACATATATGCTGGAGTAGGTACATGTATATAGCAGCCAAAAACAAAACAACAACAACTTCATATCAGGTTTACCCAGAATTCAAATACATGTATAATAAATTGTGGATAAAAACTGAAAGGTAGTTATACAACAATTAGCAATGTGATAACATTAATCCATATTCACTTTGTAAGCAGATTCAATGTGAATGTCAACAGAGAATTTAAAGAAAGATACATCTGGTATAAATTCTTTAAACTTATTTTTACCTACCGGTAACCACTTGCTAAGTTCTTATCACAATATTCTAAATCACTTGTGAATGTTGTTTGATCACAAGGAAGAGAATAGGATTTACAAGGAAGAATGCTGGACACGGGGCACATGCGCCTGAATTGAATAGTGAAAGAGGGGGGGGGGGTGTGATCCGGTAGCCCCTATACCGACTGAAATGCTGTTGTGAATACTGTGTAAATTATACAAAATTTCGGTTATGAATATTGTTTTTCTTCTCCAAAATATTAAATTCATCTGTTTTTTTGTTCTTTTTATTCTGCTTCTCTATATCTTTAGCTTCAATCTTTCCTCTCCCATTCTCCTTGTTTTTCCTAATGGGGTGGAGACACGGGCGTTTTCGCCCTGTAGATTCATCTTGTGTGCTGTTTTAATGGAAGCAATGTTTGCTTAAAGCCCCTTTAAAGTGTTGGGAGCCCCAAAAATTTGATGGCAAACTTTCTCTTAAATTGTATCATAATGTGAAAGAGGATTTCATCTGCAAGGATTTTCAAAACAAATGTGTTTGAAGTCGAATATTAATGAAAGAATACAAAATTTAGGTTTTTTGTGTACAACAGAAAACCAAAGTTATGTATTCTTTTTCAATATTTGTCTTCAAACACATTTTTTCAGTGGGGGGAAATCTTTGCAGAAGTGTGTATTAAATGACATCCTCTTTCACATTATGATACAATTAAGTGAAATTTTTCGGCGAATCACATATTTGGCGAATTTGGGGCTCCCAACACTTTAGAGGGCTTTAAATTGTAACATATTTTTGCATTCTGCAAGTATTGTCAATCTTGCTTGTAATGGGTATTTCCCAAAAGTATCTGTTATGCCCTATTCGCGTAATCGTCTCTTAAATTAGGTCTAATATAGATGTAGTTAATATAAGTTGAATCAAGCATTATCGTCAAAACAAACGGCATTGGCAGGTAATGAAGATGTCACATTCTTGAATCTCCACACTTCGAGATAGCTGCCACTAACATGTACGTCTTTTGCTTTTGTGCTTTTGAATCCCCCTTTACAGATCACGCAACATCTCTGAAACAAGCACAGCTGTGACAACGATTCGCTTAAACATCCACGTGCCTGCACCAACAACTTCCGCCATCACCGATGACTCTATCAAAGAATGGCTGCCCGATGTAAACAACACTTTACCCAATTACTTCACGATGAGAGACAACACTACAGATGAACGGAGGTACAGGGACGGCATGCTCGTTTACGTGCATCTCAACAAAGCGGCTGGTTCCACGACTAAGACGTGCCTCTCAAGGTGGCCCACAAACGTTCCGTTGCAGGCCCAGTGGCCGTCTTGGCCAGCACCGCAAGACTGCAGGTCCAAAGCAAGCTGGAAAATCGATCAAAGTATAATATCCTGATGGGAGGTTACGCATTTGGAATATGCGATGCAGCCCGGGGTGAAAATTGCTCTTATTTTACTATTTTGAGGGATCCATACGAAAGGTTACTATCGTCATTCACATACTGCAGGAGAGCCGGTATGGACCAGACCTGCCAAGGTCTAAGCCCCTGGGACGTTACCCTCAAGGAGTGGGCCATTCATCAAGGCAGTTATTTCTTTCGACAGTTGCTCATGAAAGCCTGGTTCTGTAAACCAGGCCCCCAATACGCCAAGTTAGGCCTTAGCGGTATTCCTCATTCCCCGCAGACCACGTTTATGCGTTCTCCGTGCTGGTTCCGAGAGAAAGTAATTCTGAATCGGTCCCTGACCCCAGCGCAAATGGACATCCTTCTGGCCTATTGTGTAGAGCATCTCGAAGAGTGGTTCTCGGTCATCGGAATTACCGATCACTACGACCTCACACTCGCCATGCTCGAAGAAGTGTACCAAATACCATTTCAGAAGACATGTACAGGGAGCGAAATCAACGTGAGTAACTACCGAAACTTAGCAGACAATAAAGAAGTCAACAGGACCGAGACCGTATTAGACTGGAAAAGAGAACTCCAAGAAGACCCGAAGGTCTACGAAGCTCTTCGAGGTGATATAGTCATATATGAAAAGGCAAAAGAAATATTTGAACGTCAAAAGGTAGCATTCCTTGCAAGGAAACAACGAACGATACTTTGAGTGTCCAGAAATGCGGATTCGTATTGTTTGCATAGTAGTTTTTTATTATAAATTAATGCTAAATCAATGACCTTAATATATTAATTTAAAGTCATACTTTCTGTAATCTTGGAAGATCATATTTCGTGTTGTTTAGTTTATTTAGTTAATTTAGTTAGCCATGGGCTTATTACTATGTTTTATGTTTTCGCTGGTTTATCAGTACAAACTTTTCCCTCTTAAAAATCAAGTTTTATATATTAAGATAGTTAGGGACAATTATTTTGTTTTAATTCTTTCGGGTGACAGTGTCAGGAGTCTTTCATCATGAACACTTTGCAATATTATCTTTTTAATTGTCTTTTAATGTTGTCTGTTAATATTGTCTTTTAGTGGGTACAAAAATGACGTCTTATACATGAATACTTTGTTTTTATAGAATATTATGTTGCGTGCTATCATAGAGCGCATGTGTGTCAACCAACGCCGGTAAGAGAAAAGAAGAGAAAAACTGAAGAAAAAAACAATGTTAACATTGATATTGAGCAAAGCACAATTTCTAGATTATTTTGATCATTCTGTGTCCCATATACATTACCAACTCTCGAAATTATTGATGGGATCGGTCGATGTAGAGGTGTCATGGTCGAGTGGATATCACCAGAATGTGAATCACACGGTCCGCGGTTCGAGTCCCGCCGCGGCAATAATGTCCTTAGGCAAGACATTAATCTACATTTGTCGCACTCGACCCATGTGATGTAAATGGGTACCTGGCAGGAAGAAATTCCTTGAGATGCTAGAGCGCCATAATGGCAGCCATGCTAAAGCCAGGGTAATAATTGTGCAGCGCCATGAGTGTAAGTCTGACAGACATGAGCGCTATACAAGAACCCACTATTATTATTATTATTATTATTAACGTATGGGACGAAATATTCTAGTCAACTTATACAATATTTTACGACGCATGATCATGCGACAACAAGGTAATAAGCAACAGGTAAATTAGGAAACTGAAGAAAATTATAACGTTTCCATGAGGGTGTTTCATCATTTACTGACATTGGTCTCTCAAGGGACGTACAAATCATGGTCACAAATCTACAAAATTTACATTTTTGATAATTCATTATTGAACGAAAAAATATTATCTAAAGATCATAATGGTGGGAGCAAACAGTGGCATGAACGGCCTGCTATAGTTGAGAACAACTTAAAGTCGATCTTAGTCTTTGTGAAACACTCCCCATGTTCGATATCACCCAAGTTGGGACCAATAATCAAATCTTTACATGAAGCATATTTTCATTTATTTGCACATCAAAGAAAACTGCTATCTTCAAGGCCATGTCGTACATCGCAATACATTACATACACATCTAAAATAACAATGGCATATTGAACGTAGCTTTACAATATTATTGTTATGAACAACAAAATAGACAATCAACGTATCGTTTCATGAAACCGCCCTGAGCACTAGTTCGTCGACAATCCATTGAAATGCTCGTGATCAAATTTACACGCGTTTCAACGGAATGTCGAGGAATTTGTATTTTGGGCGGTTTCGTGAAACATTTAAGGCCCAAGTCTTAAAGATACTACACTGCAAAAACCAGGGTGTTAAATTTCTAACACCAGTATGGTATTGAATTTTTTTGACACCATTGGTGTTATTTTTAACACCCGTCAGATTTAAGCATGCATTAATAATTACTGGGTGTTAAGTAACATGGTGTTGTTTTATGCTTGGTGTTGAAAGTATCATCACGTGATTTCGTTTAAGGCGGTTGATTGGTCGAATAAGTTTTCACAAAGTGTACGCGCGCTTAATGATTACTTTACACGTGTTCACAGAAAAATACATTTATCATGATTTGTTAAGCAAATTATGACAATGCACATCAATTTTGTGATTTGTATTTTCCTTTGGCAATTATTGACCAATAGATTATATGTCCGATCTTGTTACAATTATATTAACGTTTTAGCAATAGATATATTGATTATATGATTACTAACCAAGAAACAACATGCATGTTTATTATATATATATGTGTACCAGCCTGTACCACATACATGTTAATCTTGAATTTACTTCAAATGATCTATGTGATGGAGTTAATGCAATGGAGATTAGAATATACCTATTGGTGGACAGTTGCCAACATCGATTATGAATTATCAGTTTACCACTGGTTCCTCTACCCTGGTCGATAATGGTCGATAATAGGGAATATGGAATGTGGGACCATTAGACATACATAGAAAAATCTCTAATGGATCAACAAGAATATAAACACCAAAAGTGGAATTGAATTTGTTATGATTCCAGATATTGGTGTTAATCTACACCAGTAGGAGTTGTCAAATATTAACACCAAAAGTGGAATTGAAATTATCTAATTCCAGAAAATGGTGTTAAGTAACACCAGAGGAGTTGCACGATATAGATACCAAGAAAGTGTTAAATTTAACACCCTTGGTGTTAAATTTAACACTCTGGTTTTTGCAGTGTATGTCCCTTTTGCAGCCAACATCAAATTCTGTAGAACTTTGCAGGAATTATGAATATGTCATGTATGTCCTATCTGTGAAATTTAAACGTTAGTATAGTGTCCTAATATTCAAATTATGCAAGGCCCACGTTTACTTGCTAGACTTCACTGTCAGACACTATTGAGTGACTGACTGGATTTTTTCATCTTTGGTAATATACATACGATGAGCTGTAAAGGGTACATGAGCATAAGTCTACATCAATAACCCACTTCTTGTAATGGCCAAAATTAAACTGATTGAATCTTTGCGCAGCATACAACGTACGACCATTCGGTACAATGGTCTGAAAAATCAGACTATTACTATGGCTCTATAGCTCCTAAGTCGATTCGACTACTAATCGTCGTTATTTTCCCACTTAAAGACATTTTCAAGCCCCCCCCCCCTTTTTTTAGGGAAGTTCTAAATTAGAATTTTCTTTCAAATGCCGTTGGAATTTAACCTTTTCATTTTTGGCCTGCAAATGGGACATAGTACCTTTAAGATTCAGTGGTTATAACGGTAATAATAATCATTGGTTTGTTATATTCCATATTTTTTCTAATGAAACGGTGTGATATCATTATAGTTGGTTCCATTCTTTCAAATATGTCGGGGGAAAATCTTCACCCTCTCCTGAAGTTTGGTAGGACTTGGCTGACAATCCTAGAGAGTGCCTTGTATGTGGCGGTAACCAAAAATTTATTTATCATTTATCATTTATTTATTATTGTAAATGCATTTTATTGACAAAATCTGTGTGGCAGACGGGTTTTTGTCTTTAGCCAATAATTGTATATCAAACAGTGTAATTATTAATGAATTACGGTTCATTATTAAGAGAAATCATATTACAAGTAATAATATTTATTATAATAAATTTCTATTTTTATCGATAGATCTGTTCGGTTTGTTTTTGATAATTTATTAATGAGTATCGGTGGAACCTCATGGTTTGAGGATTATGTCATTTGAGATATTGGGAATGAAGATGTAGAATATTAACGCTGGTTTTCGCTGATTAGGATGATGATGATGATAATGGTGGTGGTTGTGGTGGTCAGGAGCGATTCTAGAAGTATTTCTTAGAGGAGGGAGGGGGGGGGGCTTTAGGGGCTTTGGATTACTTGCATTCATTATCTATAATGCCTCATGACTTTTTATATATTTTTCTTAGGGGGGTAGGAAAGGCTTGAGCCCCCTAAACTCCTCTAGATCGACCGCTACTGATGATGAAGATGATGACGATGGATAATTATGATGATAATTATGATGGTGATGATAATTATGATGGTGATGGTGATGATGGATTATGATAATTATGATGATGATGGTGATAATAATGATGGTGATGATAATTATATTGGTGATGATGACGATGGCGATGATGACAACGACGAAAGTGACGACGAAGACGACGATGATATAATGCTGCCGATGATGATGATGTCACCGGTGATTATAGTGATCCACTTGACGATAGTAAGCGCTGACACGCACGGTGCAGTGGGCATGCATGACGATGCAATGACGATGAAAGAAAGTAACAAAAATACAACGATATTGCCATTTAATATCTGTACGAAAGGGTGTTTTGTGAAGTTTTGATGAAGCATTCTTGATGGTCATTTTTATTTATTTATTTATTTATTTATTTTTTTTGGGGGAGGAATAAATCACCCACCCCAGATCGCACGAACTCCGAATAAAACATGGCATTAATGTTGTCACAAGAGTCCACATAAAGTGACATTTCAGTATTATTTCAAATCGTATCAGAAATATGCAGCCTGTTTTATATTGTTTTAGCCTCTTGTGTTGTTTTTCTGTAATTTCAGATCCCTGAAGTTTTCATTGTTCGTGAAAATCCCGATAATATTATTATCCCCCCCCCCCTTTCGTACACAAATGTGAGGCACAGTGGCATAGGCCTACCACCGTGTTACTTCCATTCTCTCATGCCTACTATAGAACTGAAGTGACTAGGCATCACCCATAAATAATTCAATTTCGATAGATTATGTATTTATTATTGATTTTCCAATCATAGTAGGCCCTACATTCCTGACAACCTGAAAATCTCTCATTATTCTTTGCTTGGTTGAAACATTGTTGGGGAGACATCCAAGTCATTGGTGATCCATGTATTAATTTCAGCAAGAAAATACCGCAAGTGATGGGAGAGGGTGCCGACGGCGACTGCATTATCCTCTAGCGTTCTCATTTCTTCTTAATTTCTCAATTTTATGACTTTGATTTCGAGATGGTATTTTGCAGGATAAAAAAAAAAACAGCGGTAGGCCTTTTCTAACGGCAATCTTGCAATAATTTCCTCACGTAATGAAAGGTCCGAGGTAGGCCTATATTTTTATTTTTGTTCTTGGTCGGAAATTTGTCGGGGGCAAACTTTTCCATTGCCACCTTCAGATACGCTAGTGAAGGTGCATATTACACCCTCGCTGGGCCTTTCAAAATAAATGCAAAAGCAGTGATTGGCTGAAAGTTTGGCGCTTTGATATCCGACGTACGTACCACAAACTTCTGTACGTGCGCTTGCGCATGCATAACCATAAACAAATAAATAAGATCGGCTTTAAGTTGGACTTACCTATGGCAGGCCGTTCATGCCACTCATTTTCATTTCATTTTCATTTTCATTTTTATTTTTTCATTTCTAACAAAATACAATACATAATAACAAATACAATGTAAAATAATTTGTAATAACAAATCTTAACAGTAATTTATACATTTGAGGAAGACAAAAATTGTAAATTTAACGGAGGACATACTGTGTATGATCGAATCTCTTTGGCTTAGTCTTTGAATTTGTGAAACACTCCCCTGGGCCTGGCCACAATTTCTCCCTGGGCCTAGCCTGGCTAGACCGAAGATTTCTGTCTCTTTCGTTCGTTAGCCTCTGATTTGGGTAGGGTCGGCTCCTCTCTTTAGAGACAGAAGCCGACCATAGGCGCTCCTGTGAAAACATTTTGGCCATTTATGGCCAAAACTCTTTGCCCAAAATACTACATTTTACCCGATGCATATCCGATGCATTTATTATTGTTAATTACTAAATTAGGCCTAGGCTAAACTACATCGGTTCCACTTACCAGATTGACTGTATGATGCATTTAAGGGTCTTTTTTCCGGATTTTCATCGCCGAAAATGAGCTCCGTGTTGAAATTCTTGCAGCCGTATTTTTAACTGTTACTGTGAATAGACGACGTCATCTTCCTTCATGCGCAGTAACAGTTTAAAATACGGCTGCAAGAATTTCAACACGGAGCTCATTTTCGGCATCCGAGACCCTTAAATGCATCATACAGTCAATCTGGTAAGTGGAACCGATGTAGTTTAGCCTAGGCATAATTAACAATAATAAATGCATCGGATATGCATCGGGTAAAATGTAATATTTTGGGCAAAAAGTTTTGGCCATAAATGGCCAAAATGTTTTCACAGGAGCGCCTATGGTCGGCTTCTGTCTCTAAAGAGAGGAGCCGACCCTACCCAAATCAGAGGCTAACGAACGAAAGAGACAGAAATCTTCGGTCTATAGCCTGGCTAGCGCGCGGTCTTTAGATTGGTGAGATTTGTTTGTATAAAAAGATGTACCGTGGTCTGCGAGACATCAAACATCAATTCTGAGTGAGGTAGGTTTTTTAAAATCCTTGATATTTTAACTTTAGTTTAAGCGAATCAGTTTAAGTGTGGGACGGAACCGGACGGAATCGTATTAAACGCACGTAGCCTAGACTATGTCATGACGTAGATCTAATAGTCTAGGCCTAGGCCTACTCGATCGTATTTCTCTAGGCCTACTCTGCAAACATGGCGCGCGGAGCTTGTCGAGCTGAGGATGTAGGAGGGCCGCTTGTAGACAGAGATAACCGTCTGGTACGTACCGGTACTGCCTACTGCTACTGCCACATGATGTGGGAATTCTGAACAACCCTTGAACCGTCGATATCAGACTATCATATCAGAGACTTCTTCAAATTACCGATTTAAATCAACTGTGCGGATCATACACAACCTGTCTGGACGCACAAAAGTACAACGTCAGAGTAGGCCTACTGAGTATCAATGAGTGATTTTAAGTACAAAGTACCTAGGCTAGTCTACAAAGCCTACGGTGTCCGGTGTTGTAGCTGGTGTTGGTGTTCGCACAACACCAACACCAGCTTTCAACACCGAACTTGAAATCACTCGATATATATATTATTACTAGGCCTAGACTAGACCTTTAATGCTTTATACAGTCAGTAGACAGTACTGTCAGTAGTAGACCGAAGATTTCTGTCTCTTTCGTTCGGTAGCCTCTGAGTCTGATTTGGTTTGGGTAGGGTCGGCTCCTCTCTTTAGGAGCCGACCCTACCCAAATAATGAACGAAAGAGACAGAAATCTTCGGTCTAGACCTATGTCAGTAGACCTCTACAGTAGATTTTCTAGATCAGATGATTTTATTAGGCCTGTATTTTGGATCTGGATAGATTTTAAATTAGGTCTAGTCTAGACCTAGAAACTAGTAGTAAATAGTCTAGATTTCTAGGCCTAGACTAGATCTAGATCTAGTAGAGGAGTAGAGAGTCTAGAACTCTAGGCTAGTCTAATTTAGTAGTGTTACTAGGCCTAGCCCTAGACTAAGAGTGTTATTTACTTTGTGTTAGATCGGAATTGGGTATAGATCTAGACCCAGGCCTAGTCTACAATACAGTCTAGACTAGACTCTGATAACCAAGGACTAAGAATAGTAAGATGAAGTTTAGCGTTAATTTAAGATCAGTCTCGGTAGCATACTGGATCTACTAATACTAGATCTAGTGACTACTACCAGGCTACTACTAGTACAAGTACTAGTCTGTAGGCAGCCTACAGTGTAGACAGAAATAACCGTCTGGTATGGGTCATTCTAATAAAACTGACATTTGTTGACATTCCCCATACACAGACGGTACCCCGTACGCCTCGCACCACGGGGAGAGATTGAGCCGATTGTGACCCACTTTTTATCCCGAAACTTTCTCCCACGATTTTCTTTATTAGGTGATCTGTCATTGACAGATCACCTATTGATTTCGTCAGAATTTTCTTTCTTCTTTATTTATTAGGTGA
The DNA here is from genome assembly GCA_037976565.1 of Mesocentrotus franciscanus. Classification (NCBI taxonomy): domain Eukaryota; kingdom Metazoa; phylum Echinodermata; class Echinoidea; order Camarodonta; family Strongylocentrotidae; genus Mesocentrotus; species Mesocentrotus franciscanus. Next base: position 12,265,669 of record CP137668.1, read on the forward strand.
TCTGTCATTGACAGATCACCTATTATTTCGTCAGAATTTTCTTTCTTCTTTATTTATTAGGTGGTCTGTCGGTATCGACAGATCACCTATTGTTTTCGTCAGAATTTTCTTTCTTCTTTATTTATTTATTTATTTATTTATTTATTTTTATTTATTTCCGCCCCTTTTTTGTGTAGAGGATAACTCAAGATCGGTTCGTCAATTTCTTTCAATTTTGGCACAGTCATAGGTCATAGTCATGAGACGTGACAGTAACATTTTCAAGGTCATCAAGTCTTCATGACGTCATCCAGGCGCCATTTTGTGTTTTTTGGTACTTTCAACTCATGATCATATCTTCATAACGGAAAGTCATTTTCATTCATATTTATCATGATCAAGGTCAATATCCGTCCGGTCAATTTCAGGTCAAAAAACGCGCGCATGCGTACGTCCGCGCGTCAGCGCGCGCAAAATTTCAAAATGCTCCAAATCGTCTCAAATTCATTTTGGATACGTTTCAGGCCATTTTAAGCATTTTCAAAAAAACGCGCACGCGCGCATGCGCGCGCGTTTTCGCGCGTTTGGCATTTTGCAACATAGAATCGCCAAATTTTCTCTGTCATCATATTTGGCATATTTTTCCAAGCATTTTGATACCTTGTTTATCTTTTTCTGACCAGTAATAACGCAATGAGCGTCCGTCAAAGTATAACAGCACCCGCGACCGCGCTATCTCTATCCACAATACATGGGCAAAAACATGCCTATACAAAATTCATTGTAACTCTTCAGAATGGATGGGAACTCCAAATTTTTTTCATATTTGGATAGATTATGAGTCGGAGATATGATTTCATGTCTCATTTGACCCTCAATTAACTCATGACGTCATCATAATGGCCTCCGAACTCAAAATTTCAATTTGCATATTATGACGTCAGCATATTTTGGAAAATTGATTGTATCTCTGTAAATATTGATCGATTTTCTTCCAAATTTTGATATGTTCTAGCTGAGACAATTCTCTACAAATGCAGTCATCACGATTTTCATTTTGACAAAGGCATCATGGCGTATTTTTGCGATTAAAGGAGGCATGTCAATTTTCACATTTTGCGTGTATTCTCTATGGGACATGACTTTTCTCAAAACTGGATTCTACATTCCGTCTTTCGCGAGCAATATCTCCGTCGTTTTAGTTTTGTTTTTGCTGAGCTTTGAGTATGTTGTAGCTGAGACAATAAGCTATCACAAGTGTGCCCTTTATTTTTCGATCAGATGCCGGGATCATGCTCATATTTCACTTGCAAAGTGGGATTTGAGAATTCCATTTTCCGTTCACGTGTAATGTCTATGTGGATTATTTTGGTATAGTGGTCATAGCACTTGCCTCCCATTCCGGCGACCCAAGTTCGATTCCTGGTGGGTCATTTTTTTTTTTTTTTTTGCCGTCGTTTTAAATTTGATTTTATGATCTTCTTCGACTATTATAACATATTATCATATACAATCACAAACAATGTAATAAAATGCCTAATTTTGCGTGTTATATCTATGGGAGAAGAATGTCAATCGTTTGAGTACAACCCTATGGGAAATCTGGTATTAAACCTAATAGGGTTTATCTCCCAACTCTGCTACAATATCAAATCACCTTGCTAGTCTCCTTCCCAGACGTTTTACTTTTCCAGTTATTCAGCCCAGGTATATGCATGTTTACGTCTCTCCCGTGGACATAGAATTGTTTACTTGTCTATACTTCTCTCTTTCTCTATATTAAATTCTATTTATGCTGGATATATTGAATGCATCGTTCTCCATTGCATCTCTCTTTCTT
>CP137668.1:12267987-12575110 GCA_037976565.1 Mesocentrotus franciscanus
GTCTAGACCTATGTCAGTAGACCTCTACAGTAGATTTTACTCTAGATCAGATGATTTTATTAGGCCTGTATTTTGGATCTGGATAGATTTTAAATTAGGTCTAGTCTAGACCTAGAAACTAGTAGTAAATAGTCTAGATTTCTAGGCCTAGCTGATCTAGATCTAGTAGAGGAGTAGAGAGTCTAGAACTCTAGGCTAGTCTAATTTAGTAGTGTTACTAGGCCTAGCCCTAGACTAAGAGTGTTATTTACTTTGTGTTAGATCGGAATTGGGTATAGATCTAGACCCAGGCCTAGTCTACAATACAGTCTAGACTAGACTCTGATAACCAAGGACTAAGAATAGTAAGATGAAGTTTAGCGTTAATTTAAGATCGAGTCTCGGTAGCATACTGGATCTACTAATACTAGATCTAGTGACTACTACCAGGCTACTACTAGTACAAGTACTAGTCTGTAGGCAGCCTACAGTGTAGACAGAAATAACCGTCTGGTATGGGTCATTCTAATAAAACTGACATTTGTTGACATTCCCCATACAGAACAGATTTACCCCTTACGCCTCGCACCACGGGAGAGATTGACCGATTGTGACCCACTTTTTATCGAAACTTTCTCCCACGATTTTCTTTGGTTGATCTGTCATTGACAGATCACCTATTATTCGTCAAATTTTTCTTTCTTCTTTATTTATTAGGTGATCTGTCATTGACAGATCACCTATATTTCGTCAGAATTTTCTTTCTTCTTTATTTATTAGGTGGTCTGTCGGTATCGACAGATCACCTATTGTTTTCGTCAGAATTTTCTTTCTTCTTTATTTATTTATTTATTTATTTATTTATTTTATTATTTCCCCCCTTTTTTGTGTAGAGATAACTCAAGATCGGTTCGGTCAATTTCTTTCAATTTTGGCACAGTCATAGGTCATAGTCATGAGACGTGACAGTAACATTTTCAAGGTCATCAAGTCTTCATGACGTCATCCAGGCGCCATTTTGTGTTTTTTTGGTACTTCAACTCATGATCATATCTTCATAACGGAAAGTCATTTTCATTCATATTTATCATGATCAAGGTCAATATCCGTCCGGTCAATTTCAGGTCAAAAACGCGCGCATGCGTACGTCCGCGCGTCAGCGCGCGCGCAAATTTCAAATGCTCTAAATCGTCTCAAATTCATTTTGGATACGTTTCAGGCCATTTTAAGCATTTCAAAAAACGCGCACGCGCGCATGCGCGCGCGTTTTCGGGCGGTTTGGTATTTTGCATCATAGAATCGCCAAATTTTCTCTGTCATCATATTTGGCATATTTTTCCAAGCATTTTGATACCTTGTTCACCTTTTTCTGACCAGTAATAACGCAATGAGCGTCCGTCAAAGTATAACAGCACCCGCGGACCGCATATCTCTATCCACAATACATGGGCAAAACATGCCTATACAAAATTCATTGTAACTCTTCAGAATGGATGGGAACTCCAAATTTTTTTCATATTTGGATAGATTATGAGTCGGAGATATGATTTCATGTCTCATTTGATCCTCAATTAACTCATGACGTCATCATAATGGCCTCCGAACTCAAAATTTCAATTTGCATATTATGACGTCAGCATATTTTTGGAAAATTGATTGTATCTCTGTAAATATTGATCGATTTTCTTCTAAATTTTGATATGTTCTAGCTGAGACAATTCTCTACAAATGCAGTCGTCACGATTTTCATTTTGACAAAGGCATCATGGCGTATTTTTGCGATTAAAGGAGGCATGTCAATTTTCACATTTTGCGTGTATTCTCTATGGGACATGACTTTTTCTCAAAACTGGATTCTACATTCCCGTCTTTCGCGAGCAATATCTCCGTCGTTTTAGTCTTGTTTTTGCTGAGCTTTGAGTATGTTGTAGCTGAGACAATAAGCTATCACAAGTGTGCCCTTTATTTTTCGATCAGATGCCGGGATCATGCTCATATTTCACTTGCAAAGTGGATTTGAGAATTCCATTTTCCGTTCACGTGTAATGTCTATGTGGATTATTTTGGTATAGTGGTCATAGCACTTGCCTCCCATTCCGGCGACCCAAGTTCGATTCCTGGTGGGTCATTTTTTTTTTTTTTTTTGCCGTCGTTTTAGATTTGATTTTATGATCTTCTTCGACTATTATAACATATTATCATATACAATCACAAACAATGTAATAAAATGCCTAATTTTGCGTGTTATATCTATGGGAGAAAAATGTCAATCGTTTGAGTACAACCCTATGGGAAATCTGGTATTAAACCTATATAGGGTTTATCTCCCAACTCTGCTACAATATCAAATCACCTTGCTAGTCTCCTTCCCAGACGTTTTACTTTTTCAGTTATTCAGCCCAAGGTATATGCATGTTTACGTCTCTCCCGTGGACATAGAATTGTTTACTTGTCTATACTTCTCTCTTTCTCTATATTAAATTCTATTTATGCTGGATATATTGAATGCATCGTTCTCCATTGCATCTCTCTCTTTCTCCTCTCTCTTGCTCTGTTTCCCTTCTCCTCTCTTGCCCCTCTCCTTCTCTTGCTCTGTCTCTGCATATATATCTCTCTCTACTCTTTTACCCTCTCCCTCTCTCTGCCTCCTCTACCTCGACCTCTTGCCTTGCCTTCCTCTTATTCTCTTGCTCTGTCTCCCTCTGCCTCTGCCCTTCTCTTTTCTTCTCTCTCACCCTCTACCTCTCCCCCTCTGGTTCTCGTTCTCCTTTTATTATGTCTTGTAATGTTCCTTAATTTTCTACAGCTCTGCCCTTTGCCCTTTGGCCGTGGAACTCAAAATACGAATTGGCATATTATGACGTCAGCATATTTATGGAAAATTGATTGTATCTTTATTTATTCATATTTCTCACACTTTTTTGTTCCGACGATAACTCAAGATCGGTACAGTCAATTTCTTTCAATTTTGGCACAGTCATGGGTCATTGTCATAAGACGTGACAATAACATTTTCAAGGTCATCAAGTTTTCATGACGTCATCCAGGCGCCATTTTGTGTGTTTTTGGTACTTTCAACTCATGATCATATCTTCATAACGAAAAGTCATTTCTCATTCATATTTATCATGATCAAGGTCAATATCCGTCCGGTCAATTTCAGGTCAAAAACGCGCGCATGCGTACGTCCGCGCGTTAGCGCGCAAAATTTCAAAATGCTCCAAATCGTCTCAAATTCATTTTGGATACGTTTCAGGCAATTCTAAGCATTTCGCAAAAAAACGCGCACACACGAATGCGCGCGCGTTTTCGTTCGTGACGGCCGAACGCAACATAATTCCTCCTATCTTTTTTTTGGCATGATATTCCTCATTTTTTTCTGAACAATTTGATACCATGTTTATCCTTTTATGACCATTAATAACGGAATGAGCGTCCGTTCAAGAAACATGTCCGTGCGCGCGATCTCTTGTAATACACATAACATATGGGCAAAAACATGCCTATACAAAATTCATTGTAACTCTTCAGAATGGATGGAAACTCCCAATTTTTTTCATATTTGGATAGATTATGAGTTGGAGATATGATTTCATGTCTCATTTGACCCTCAATTAACTCATGACGTCATCATAATGGCCTCGAACTCAAAATTTCAATTTGCATATTATGACGTCAGCATATTTTTGGAAAATTGATTGTATCTCTGTAAATATTGATCGATTTTCTTCTAAATTTTTATATGTCTAGCTGAGACAATTCTCTACAAATGCAGTTTCACGATTTTCATTTTGACAAAGGCATCATGGCGTATTTTTCGATTAAAGGAGGCATGTCAATTTTCACATTTTGCGTGTATTCTCTATGGGACATGACTTTTCTCAAAACTGGATTCTACATTCCCGTCTTTCGCGAGCAATATCTCCGTCGTTTTAGTTTGTTTCGCTGAGCTTCAAGTATGATGTAGCTGAGACAATAAGCTATCACTAGTGTGCTCTTTATTTTCGATCAGATGCCGGGATCATGCTCATATTTCACTTGCAAAGTGGGATTTGAGAATTCCATTTTCCGTTCACGTGTAATCGCTATGGAAATGTTTTGGAAATGTTTGTCTATCGGTAACGCACTTGTTTATTTTATTTTCCCACCACTTTATTGTGAGCGTGTTTGTCAAATTCGGCTCCATCAATTTTAATCAAATTTTGTCAGTCATTAGGCTTATCAAATTCAAATGCTCTATTTTCCAAGGTGTCAGGTCATCGTGACGTCATATAGGCGCCATTTTGTGAAATCATTATCAATCATATCTTCATGATGCGTCATCAAGGTTATTTATATTCATATCACATATACTTTAGGTCAGGGTCAACAGGTCATGTCATCAAAGGTCACAAAGGTCATGACGCGCGCGTACCTTGCGCGTCAATATTCTAAAATGCTCAAAATCTTATTTATTAAACGAGAGTACGAATCAGGTCATTTCAAGCATTTCAAAATTTCCGTCCGTGCGCGTCCGCGCGCTGCTTCTTTACATCAATAAACACGCCGTTTCGCATGGTTTGTATTCCTGACACTATTTTGACAATTTTCAACTATTTCCAGTCATTCTCGACCTTCTATAATGCCACGCGTGCGTCAAACTTTAAATTCGTGCGCGCGTCAATGGGCAATATAATGTAAAAAGTGGTAAATGTCCTATATAAATCCGCCATACTCGTCAGAATGCCTGAATTCCTCTCAATTTTTTTCATATTTGGATAGAGTATGAATTGGAGATATGATTTCATGTCTCATTGCCCAATACAAATATCATGACGTCATAAAGGCCTTGGAACTCAAAATACAATTTGCATATTATGACGTCCATATTTTGGAAAAGTTGTATCTCTGTAAATATTGATTGTTTTTCTTCCAAATTTAGATATGTTGTAGCTAAGACAATTCTCTACAAGATAAGTTGTCCTCACTTTTCGTTTTGATGACGTCATCATAGTGAAAAATTTCAATTAAAGGCGACATGTCAGAATTTTCTTAATTGCGTGTGTCTATGAGTGAATTCGTTCACATCATATGAATCTACATAACATTAATCTTTGAAGCACCATCTAGCTTATTTGTGCTTTTTTTCTTCAATTTTGATATGTTGTAGTAAGACAATTCTCTACAAGATAAGTCACCCTCACTTTTCGTTTAGATGACGTCATCATAGTAAAAATTTCAATTAAAGGCGCATGTCAGAATTTTCTTAATTTGCGTGTTATGTCTATGAAAGTGAATTTCGTTCACATCATATGAATCTACATAACATTAATCTTGAGCACTATCTAGCTTCTTTGAGCTCTTTTTTTTCTCCCAAATTTTGATATGTTGTAGCTAAGACAATTCTCTACAAGATAAGTCACCCTCACTTTTCGTTTTGATTACGTCATCATAGTGAAAATTTCAATTAAAGGCGACATGTCAGAATTTCTTAATTTGCGTGTTATGTCTATGAAAGTGAATTTCGTTCACATGCATCATATGAATCTACATAACATAAATCTTTGAGCACCATCTAGCTTCTTTGAGCTCTTTTTTCTCCCAAATTTTGATATGTTCTAGCTAAGACAATTCTCTACAGATAAGTCACCCTCACTTTTCGTTTTGATGACGTCATCATAGTGAAAATTTCAATTAAGGTGACATTATGTTATGTTATGTTATGTCTGCAGAGTCGAATTTCGTTCATAATAAATCTACATGACATTGTTCTGTGAGTATTATCTCATTATTTTGTCTATTCTTTCCCCCATTACCCCCAATTTAAGTATGTTATAGCTGATACTACTATCGGAAGTCGCCTTCCGTTTTTGATCGAATATTGGAATCGTAGACATTTTAAATTGAAAGTTGAAATAACAAATATGCAAGCCGTTTTGTCAGCTTTGCATCGCTCTCTCTCTCTTCTATTTCACCCTCTCCTCTCTCTGTCTCCCTCTCCTCTCTTGTTCTGCCTCCTTCTTCTTCTGTCAGTGTATCTATTTGTCTCTCTGCCTCTCTCTTTCTCTACTCTCTCACCCCTCCTTTTCCCACTTTGGCTCCCGCTCTCTTTATGTCTTATAGGATGTTTCCTTAATTTCTCTAGCTCTTTGCTGTGCCTTGTATTCTTATTTCACCCCTACCATGTTTCCTTGTACTTTCCTCTCTCCTTCCAAGTGTATGCATTCTGATTCCTCTTTCATCCTCGGTCAGCTCATGTATTTTACTGACTATAACCAATCTCCTCTTTCCTTCTCTATCTCTATATTTTCATCAAATTTCATTATGATCATGATCTTGATCATAATCATTTCTCAATATTTGTTCATCAGTTTGGTGTACTTCAGTTTAGCTCATCAATTCAGTTCACATCAGTTCAATCATATCAGTTCATCAGTACCATTCATCAATTCATATCTTAATACATCATTTTACATTAACATCATTATATTGGATCATTGAATTGAAGATGAGCATGATCATAAATTGAAGACAGACCACCTAATTCGTCCTCATGACGAATTAAATTTCTAGTTTTTATTTATTTCCGCCCCTTTTTTGTGTAGAGGATAACTCAAGATCGGTTCGGTCAATTTCTTTCAATTTTGATACAGTCATAGGTCATAGTCATGAGACGTGACAGTAACATTTTCAAGGTCATCAAGTCTTCATGACGTCATCCAGGCGCCATTTTGTGTTTTGGTACTTTCAACTCATGATCATATCTTCATAACGGAAAGTCATTTTCATTCATATTTATCATGATCAAGGTCAATATCCGTCCGGTCAATTTCATGTCAAAAAACGCGCGCATGCGTACGTCCGCGCGTCAGCGCGCGCAAAATTTCAAAATGCTCTAAATCGTCTCAAAATCGTTTTGGATACGTTTCAGGCCATTTTAAGCATTTTGCAAAAAACGCGCACGCGATGCATGCGCGCGTTTTCGAGCGTTTTGGTATTTTGCATCATAGAATCGCCAAATTTTCTCTGTCATCATATTTGGCATATTTTTCCAAGCATTTTGATACCTTGTTCACCTTTTTCTGACCAGTAATAAAGCAATGAGCGTCCGTCAAAGTATAACAGCACCCGCGGACCGCCGCATATCTCTATCCACAATACATGGGCAAAACATGCCTATACAAAATTCATTGTAACTCTTCAGAATGGATGGGAACTCCAAATTTGTTTTCATATTTGGATAGATTATGAGTTGGAGATTTGATTTCATGTCTCATTTGATCCTCAATTAACTCATGACGTCATCATAATGGCCTCCGAACTCAAAATTTCAATTTGCATATTATGACGTCAGCACATTTTTGGAAAATTGATTGTATCTCTGTAAATATTGATCGATTTTCTTCTAAATTTTGATATGTTCTAGCTGAGACAATTCTCTACAAATGCAGTCGTCACGATTTTCATTTTGACAAAGGCATCATGGCGTATTTTTGCGATTAAAGGAGGCATGTCAATTTTCACATTTTGCGTGTATTCTCTATGGGACATGACTTTTTCTCAAAACTGGATTCTACATTCCGTCTTTCGCGAGCAATATCTCCGTCGTTTTAGTCTTGTTTTGCTGAGCTTTGAGTATGTTGTAGCTGAGACAATAAGCTATCACAAGTGTGCCCTTTATTTTTCGATCAGATGCCGGGATCATGCTCATATTTCACTTGCAAAGTGAGATTTGAGAATTCCATTTTCCGTTCACGTGTAATGTCTATGTGAATTATTTTGGTATAGTGGTCATAGCACTTGCCTCCCATTCCGGCGACCCAAGTTCGATTCCTGGTGGGTCATTTTTTTTTTTTGCCGTCGTTTTAAATTTGATTTCATGATCTTCTTCGACTATTATAACATATTATCATATATAATCACAAACAATGTAATAAAATGCCTAATTTTGCGTGTTATATCTATGGGAGAAGAATGTCAATCGTTTGAGTACAACCCTATGGGAAATCTGATTCCTTGTCGTGTATTAAACCTATAGGGTTAATCTCCCAAGTCTGTTGGAATATATCAAATCATCCCATTTTCATGATGTTTAGTCTCCTTCCCAGACGTTTATACTTTCCAGTAATTCAGCCCAGGTATATGCAATCTTTACGTCTCTCCCGCGGACATAGAATTGTTTACATGTTTATAACTTCTCTCTTTCTCTATAATATAGTAAATATTCAATTCTATTTATGCTGGAAATATTAAGCATCGTTCTCCATTGCATCTCTTTCTCTTGCTCTCTGTTGCTCTGTTTCCTTCCCCTCTCTTGATCTGCCCTCTATCCTTCTCTTGCTCTCTCATTGCATCTCTCTCTACTCTTTCACTCTCTCCCTATCTCTGTCTCCCTCTCTTGCTCTGCCTAGCTCCCTCTGTCTCTGCCTCTCATTGTATACTCTCTCACCCTCTCCCTTTCCCGGCCTCTGGTTCTCGTTCTCCCTCCGATATCTATTGTAATTTTCTTTAATTTCCTCTAGCTCTTCATTTTGCCCTTTGTATTCTTATTTCACCCCTACCATGTCCTCTCTCCTTCAAAGTGTATGCATTCTGATTCTCTTTCTTCCCTCGGTCCAGCTCATGTATTTTACATGTCAATAACTCGTCTCCCTCTCTCCTTCTCTATATCTATATTTTCATTAAATTTCATTATGATCATGATTTTGATCATAATCTTTCTCAATATTTTGTTCATCAGTTAAGTTATCACTTCAGTTCAGGTCACAGTTCAATCTATCAGTTCATTCATCAGTTCATCAGTTTAGCTCATCAATTCAGTTCATTTCACATCAGTTCAATCTATCAGTTCATCAGTACTTCATTCATCAGTTCATATCTTAATACATCATTTTACATTAACATCATTAAATTGGATCATTGAATTGAAGATTAGCATGATCATAAGAATTGAAGACAGATCACCTAATTCGTCCTGATGACGAATTACTTTTCTAGTTTTTATTTATTTCCGCCCCTTTTTGTGTAGAGGATAACTCAAGATCGGTTCGGTCAATTTCTTTCAATTTTGATACAGTCATAGGTCATAGTCATGAGACGTGACAGTAACATTTTCAAGGTCATCAAGTCTTCATGACGTCATCCAGGCGCCATTTTGTGTTTTTTTTGGTACTTTCAACTCATGATCATATCTTCATAACGGAAAGTCATTTTTCATTCATATTTATCATGATCAAGGTCAATATCCGTCCGGTCAATTTCATGTCAAAAAACGCGCGCGCATGTACGTCCGCGCGTCAGCGCGCGCAAAATTTCAAAATGCTCTAAATCGTCTCAAAATCGTTTTGGATACGTTTCAGGCCATTTTAAGCATTTTGCAAAAAACGCGCGCACGCATGCGCGCGTTTTCGCGCGTTTGGCATTTTGCAACATAGAATCGCCAAATTTTCTCTGTCATCATATTTGGCATATTTTTCCAAGCATTTTGATACCTTGTTCACCTTTTTCTGACCAGTAATAACGCAATGAGCGTCCGTCAAAGTATAACAGCACCCGCGGACGCGCTATCTCTATCCACAATACATGGGCAAAACATGCCTATACAAAATTCATTGTAACTCTTCAGAATGGATGGGAACTCCAATTTTTTTCATATTTGGATAGATTATGAGTCGGAGATATGATTTCATGTCTCATTTGACCCTCAATTAACTCATGACGTCATCATAATGGCCTCCGAACTCAAAATTTCAATTTGCATATTATGACGTCAGCATATTTTTGGAAAATTGATTGTATCTCTGTAAATATTGATCGATTTTCTTCCAAATTTTGATATGTTCTAGCTGAGACAATTCTCTACAAATGCAGTCGTCACGATTTTCCATTTTGACAAAGGCATCATGGCGTATTTTTGCGATTAAAGGAGGCATGTCAATTTTTCACATTTTGCGTGTATTCTCTATGGGACATGACTTTTTCTCAAAACTGGATTCTACATTCCGTCTTTCGCGAGCAATATCTCCGTCGTTTTAGTTTTGTTTTTGCTGAGCTTTGAGTATGTTGTAGCTGAGACAATAAGCTATCACAAGTGTGCCCTTTATTTTTCGATCAGATGCCGGGATCATGCTCATATTTCACTTGCAAAGTGGGATTTGAGAATTCCATTTTCCGTTCACGTGTAATGTCTATGTGGATTATTTTGGTATAGTGGTCATAGCACTTGCCTCCCATTCCGGCGACCCAAGTTCGATTCCTGGTGGGTCATTTTTTTTTTTTTGCCGTCGTTTTAAATTTGATTTTATGATCTTCTCCGACTATTATAACATATTATCATATACAATCACAAACAATGTAATAAAATGCCTAATTTTGCGTGTTATATCTATGGGAGAAGAATGTCAATCGTTTGAGTACAACCCTATGGGAAATCTGATTCCTTGTCGTGTATTAAACCTATAGGGTTAATCTCCCAAGTCTGTTGGAATATATCAAATCATCCCATTTTCATGATGTTTAGTCTCCTTCCCAGACGTTTATACTTTCCAGTAATTCAGCCCAGGTATATGCAATCTTTACGTCTCTCCCGCGGACATAGAATTGTTTACATGTCTATAACTTCTCTCTTTCTCTATAATATAGTAAATATTCAATTCTATTTATGCTGGAAATATTAAAAGCATCGTTCTCCATTGCATCTCTTTCTCTTGCTCTCTGTTGCTCTGTTTCCCTTCCCTCTCTTGATCTGCCCTCTATCCTTCTCTTGCTCTCTCATTGCATCTCTCTCTCTACTCTTTCACTCTCTCCCTATCTCTGTCTCCCTCTCTTGCTCTGCCTAGCTCCCTCTGTCTCTGCCTCTCATTGTATACTCTCTCACCCTCTCCCTTTCCCGGCCTCTGGTTCTCGTTCTCCCTCCGATATCTATTGTAATTTTCTTTAATTTCCTCTAGCTCTTCATTTTGCCCTTTGTATTCTTATTTCACCCCTACCATGTCCTCTCTCCTTCAAAGTGTATGCATTCTGATTCCTCTTTCTTCCCTCGGTCCAGCTCATGTATTTTTACATGTCAATAACTCGTCTCCCTCTCTCCTTCTCTATATCTATATTTTCATTAAATTTCATTATGATCATGATTTTGATCATAATCTTTCTCAATATTTTGTTCATCAGTTAAGTTATCACTTCAGTTCAGGTCACAGTTCAATCTATCAGTTCATTCATCAGTTCATCAGTTTAGCTCATCAATTCAGTTCATTTCACATCAGTTCAATCTATCAGTTCATCAGTACTTCATTCATCAGTTCATATCTTAATACATCATTTTACATTAACATCATTAAATTGGATCATTGAATTGAAGATTAGCATGATCATAAGAATTGAAGACAGATCACCTAATTCGTCCTGATGACGAATTACTTTTCTAGTTTAGATTTAATTTTCTGATTTATAAATCAGATACAAAAATACTTTGTCTATTTTTCTCCTATGTACAGTTATAATTTTTTCATGACTTATTTCTAAATTCGAAATTTACGGACTTACGTGTATGAGTCATCCAATTTTTATCTCAGAACCAAGGAAACGGTACGTTCATGCATTCGAACTGGTAATCTATGACATGACCCGCCCGATATATTTCCGGGTCAACCGACCAAAACAAGCCCAATGGCCAATCAGAGCACGTGTTTGATATTGGGCTTATGAATATTCAAACATCACCGGCTCAAGCCGGGCTGACTCATACGTAGCTATTGGACGTTCGAAAAGAAAAAATGAATATTCATCAACTTAAACCAAGATGGCTGACAACAAATCTTGTTGACTACAAGACTTACTCGGATTAATCATTAATATAGGATCTAAATGAGCAAGCTATCGTAAGTCAAAGTAGATATTTCTGTGTTATTTTTAATTTTTAATAAGATTCAGTGTAAAATTGCAGCCAAAGTGGATATATGAAGACGTAAAGAGTGAAAAACTCGTTGCATATCTCATTCATCGCGGTCCGGCCGAACTGAACCATTCATTCCCCACACTACCCCATTGACGTAATTCAGTCCATGAATAGAGGCGGTCAGAGAAGCCAGATGCAATCTCAGCGGAACAACCGTCGATATCAGAGACTGAAGCTTTCGGTCTACCTACAGTGTAGGCCTTCCTATCAGGGCCACGCCCATTTGATTCCTGGGCTAGAGCCCGATTAAATGCATGAAGAGAGAGAGAGAGAGAGAGAGAAATGGGGGATGGGGGGTCCAAGATCAGTGGCCATGTTAATTTGTATTTTTGTAATTTGATTTCATTCACCGAGTAAGACAGTAGGCTAGACCATGATGCTTAGGTTGCAAAGTTAGTTTGCAGTAGAGCCAGGTGTAGATCTCACTTTAGATCAATTAAGAAGACCAGTCCAGATCTACTGTAGATGTGGAACCACTGATCTAGTTTTAGTAGTCGCTCTAGGCCTATACAGAACAAATTATTTTCATTTCTTTCCACATAAACAATGACAGACAATAATAAACGTAATGATATAACAGAAATTAGCATTGAAATATCTTTGACATTGTTAAATTTTTAAATTTTAGTCTTGTAGACTCTAATGCAAAATTATTTGGTTACAGGAAATGAAAAAAAACGAACCTACTTGAAAGCAATGCTTGTTAGGTGTAGGTTCGCACAATAATACATTTCTCTACTAGATAGATACTCTGCAACAAATATAGAACCAGAGTCTATCTAGAATCTATACGGTATAGGCCTAGATCTACCTCTTTATTATTTGAAGTTGATCTTGGAGATTCTATTTTTTCCCTCAAATTTCTGAAGATTTTGCAGCTGTCTTCATCATCACATGGCTAACAGTAACAGTTTACAGATATCGAAACGACAGAAAGAATCAAGATGGATAGTTTGAAGTTGAAAGATCTGTTGATAGAAGTAGTAGAAGAACTGAAGATTGCAAGAGTAAGTTTAAATATCAAACAATCTTTCTTCTTTTTCTTTTTTTAGATCTTGATATATTACCATATTTTGAATAGTACTAACTTTGTTCATCTTATAATTTTCCAGTTATCATTTTCCAGTGCCCATGACAGTCACAGAGTAAACTCTAGTCTAATCAAGTTCAATCTCTTTATCTAGACTGGACCCTGCCGATTCAGAATAGGAAGTGAATATTCACCCATGATATATGTTAAATACATTCAAATGAAATAACACAACAGTTGAATGTAAGATTGTTTCCCAGGAAAGTTGGAATAGACTACGATCACATTCTTGGCCTTTAAAAAATCAACCAACTGCAGGCGTACTATCTGAGAAAATGTCAGTTGCCCTGTGCATCGCTTGTTAAAATGTGAAAATGTGCAAACATTTTATCGACATGTAACATAATCCGAGATTCAAAACATAAATGGTTTCTAGATTCTATATATAGGCTATAAAAGGTTGAACTAATCTCTATGTAGACTCCTAGTCTATGCGATCACGTTGTATGCATCGAGTGTTCGGTCTATATGTTTGATTCCAACATACAGATAACAGTGACTGAGAATGAAGATCGTATTCAACAACTTGTGGAAGAATGCCATAACAAAGAGAGGAAATTGGTAAGAATGAGACAGATTCTGATATGAATATTCCTGAACTAATGACAAAGTATTAGCCGGGTTCAGATATTCACAAAACACCAATTCCTCTACTCTAAAGGAACCAGACTCTGTGCCTGTCTTCCGTATTCTACTGATTCAGTTAAAACCGATGCGACGATAAAGTCATATGTTGAGCAAAGGAAAAACTAAGACCTCGGGTTAAATTCCTGTAATAAACTGGACATAATTAGACGATGATTAGACCGAGATTGAACTCAGCGTTGGGTTTAAGTTTTAGTAGATTACGGTCCTGTATGACTTAGCTCTGAAAATACATCAGAGCCCCGTCTTATAAAAACCTGCGATTAATATCAATCGCAACTATGTAAATGAGAGATAGGGGCTGCACACTTATTGCGTTTGATTAGATGACTTGCTATTGATTCTGATTAATCGCAACTCTTTATAAGACGGGGGCCCCAATGACCTCAACTTTGTAATTAAACTTTCACATCAAACAAAAGAGAATGAGATGCAATTTAAATAAAACATTGTTGATTTTGTATATGACGAGTATAAATTGTATGTGTATTAACTACCAAATTTACTGCTGTTAATTTGTTCAGACAATCAGATTTGTAAACACTTTGTTCATGCATTGCCGGTGTCTGGGAAGGAATTTAATAGCATGTCTCTGACGAAGCTATAGTTAGAGCAATGCAATTTTATTTTTTTGGACCCAGGCAACTTTTTGATAAATTTACCTAACAGCCATGAACGATTTCTTTTTGAAAATTAGTTTGGTTTGATTTGGTATGGTTTGATTTGGTATGGTTTGTTTTACCTGACTGCTAAGAAAGCATGTGTATATGCTTGTTAGTAAGCAACCAGAGGACCGATGGCTTTAAGTCTTCTCCGAGGGACTTGGTACTGAGGATCAATGCCTTATAGTTGGATACACAGACGGCTCTAACAGGGAAATGGTGTACACCTTTTAAAAAAAATGCATATTCCTAAGTAAACGTTAATGCTACCGGAGCTGAAGCAAAGCTAATGATAGCCACAACTCTTTGGAAGCGCGTATGGACGCTAAACAATTATGATATGCATTCCTATTATTTCACCCGACCCCTTCTCTCCTGATATCACTGACTGACCAATTTGCATCTCTCATTGAAGGAAGAGGAAGCTCTCAAGACACAGTCGCTCAAAGACAAACATGAAGAGACTGAGAATATTTTAAGTAAGGCTTCGGATGATAAGATTAAACACCTCGAGACTGAGAAGGTAAGTAGTTCATTAAATAATCTGTCTGGTGTTTAATGGAGCCAGATATATAGTCTCAACAGAGCACACCCCTGAACCAAACATACTTATTTTTCGATCCAGAAGGAAACATAGTGATAACTTTTAAGGAGCACCATAATTGTATTCCAAAGTATTCATAAGCTCCTTTACAAATCGCCTCTTTATGTTCTCTCACTACCATATAGCACACAAAATGTTTGCCACATTGCTATTTATCAACTTAAGAATGAATAGTTAAACGCAAAATTCAAACATCAATAAATAATGATGAAATTTTGTCACATAATAGAAAAGTCATGTTTCAATGTAAGAGTTAAATAGAGAATCTAACTACACCTATACATCTTGAAATTGATATTCCTTACAATTTCTCTTCATTTCTTTCAGGCTAAACTCCAGTTAGCTGTAGAAAGCTGGGAAAAGGAAATGAAAACCATGAAAGAAGAGGTCAGAACTTTGCAGGTAAGGACAAACAACATTGATGTTACAGGTAACTATTGATGGCACTGTCGGCAAAATTTAAGCAAAGATTACAGTTATTTGATATCAATCGTAAATTTTTAAAGGAATTGATCAATTTGAACGAAGTACAAAGTAAAATTCACAAATGTTTTTCATCAGGCTATATTGTTAACTCTGATATATTTATTTTACAAATCTTAATTCCTGTGTTCATTAACATTCAAGGAATCAATTCCTACAGCTATCTTTTCACTTCGCCGGGGTCAATTGTGGCAAATATACACTAATCTCTTGCCAAAGTACTGTGGCAGGGATTCGAACCCCGTATCCACTAGACCACAACATCTGTTCAATACTTCTTGTACCTTATATCGTCCCAGCTATCCAAGTACAACCTAGAGAGGACAGTGCGGGAGCAGCACCATAGACTCCAAACCCAGGGACAGAGCAAGACCTCGCATTCTGAGCAGGTGGCAGATATCGAGAACAGATGCAAGCATCTTCAAAAGGAGATGACATCTTATAGTGATGCACTCAATATCCTCAAAAAGGAAGGTAATTAACATAAAACAAGCAACTACTTGTTTTGAAAATCTTTCGTTTCGAGGCTAATGTTTATGACAATTAAGGATGTTGCAAATATTAACCAAAGGCAGCTTTAATAGCCTTGCGCTGCACCTATAACTGTGTAAACATAACAATGACACATCACATAATTGTAACATTCATGTGTGATGTAGGCAAGTCTTTGTTTGAACATGTTGAAGGCATATCAACTTTAGTCCAGGTTTAAGCAGCCCTGCCTAAGTGGGTAGTACCAGGATTAGTCTTCTGATTTATGGAGCATTAAGTGTCAACCTCTTCACCGCCTACAAATAAATACAATTCTGTAACAAAGACAAATTGATTTCCCTCCCTTCTTTTCTTTCCTTCAATTCCATGTTATGACTCTCCTTCATTTCATTTATCGCTTTCGTTTCAGAGTAGTCTATTCAGAAAGCTTGATGCACCATAAATCAGCAGATTTTGATTAAAAATATATCAGCTTAATATGTATAGAACAGGTAATGTGAACACGAAGTTTTAGTCTAGAATTTTGCAAATTTTAATGGTAAAGGCCTCTCAAATTCGCTAGAGTCCCCAACCTTTGCTTAACCGTAGATGGCGCGATCCTCAAGATTTCTTTTGTTGGTTTGATCGGTCTTCACCTCTCATCATGACGAAGAGAGAGAGAGAGAGAGAGAGCAAAAGAGAATGAGGGCGAGGGAGATCTCCCAATGTCTCCTCCATCACTCTATAATTACAATGCACTTTGATTCATTTAATAGTGACTGAAGCTGGTGTACTGAATAGGATGTTAGCATCGACCAACGGCCATCAGAAATGTCAGATATCCTCACTGAGAGATGAGGTGGAGAAGAAACAGCAAGACATCATAAAGCTGCGTGTTCATGTCACTGAAATGCCAGACAATGCTAGCGACAAGAGCGAGATGACCGAACTGAGGATAGAGCAGCTGAATAAGGAATTGACACGGGTAAAAAGGCTGTGTCTTTTGACAGGGGTGGATCCGGGGGGTGGATCGGGGGCAAAATTCAGATAAATTTCTGACAAGCAACAACAACAAAATGACGGATCAAGATTATCATTTTATTATGTGTGGTGATTTACAATTTATAAGTGATCGAAAAAATAAAATAAAATATGAGTAACCAGTTTATCAGGAGCCTTTTGGACAACAAATTTGAGGGGGCACATTTTTTTCTGTGGTGTACTTAAATAAAGTATGCCACATTCACTTTAAGGGGGCATGGGCCAGTTGTGCCTCACCCCTAAGTCTGCTGCCTTTGATATACAATCATTAGATGTCTGATTAAGTAACTTCTATATTAAAAACCACATTGTGTTCTCTTTTCATTTTGTCCATCCACAGGGGGCACAAATAAATCTGGATTTGAAGACTCAGCTTGAGGAAACTAGACTAGCTCATCAGGTACGTTCAAGTATTCACTGGGCTGGCTACAAATTAAAAGTAATCGGGTTTGCTCCACACCTTACAGAATCATCATTTGGACAGCCTTATAGCTGTCAAAACGGAAAGAGGGTGCTTGAAGAAGATCCATTATATGTTGTTATATTCCAAATTCAAATGAAGTATTGGGGAAACCTGAGTTCTAGGTGCAGGGGCTTCACAATACATTTTGATCATGCAGGAGTGCCAGACCAACTTTGGTCAAGTTTAACAGTTGAAGAAAAAAAAAGACCATCAATTTTTGGCAGTTTGCAACGACAAAAAAGGGGAAAATATCCTACGCGACAGAACATTTTTAATGGAAGGGGGTCAAACATTTATAACTCCCTTCTTAATGACCCATTGGTTTGATATTCTGGTTTCTGGTCTCCCAGAAGCCTCAGTCAAACGTGTACTAGTATCTTATTTGGGATGATGGGTAGGGGGGTGACGTAATGATTCACATCTGAATTTAAAAAAGATGCCCATTTTAACAATAAACATTTAGATCTTCACTTTTCACTTTTCCTCACTTGTGTATCTCGGGCCTATTCTCCCATCTATCCCTACCTAGCCTGATTCACAATGACGAGATCGACACAAGACAAATCATAGCCTGATTCACTCTGACAAGATCGACACAAGACGAACCAAAGACCCCAAAAAAAAAAAAAAAAAAAAAAATACATTACATCCTCAGTTACACCAACATTAGACCGACTGCAGGTAGAACGAAAATTTACTTTACTCTGAATGGACAAAAATCGGTTCGTTAGAAGTCCGTGTGGAGTCGGTTTTTCCGTGTGACAGTTATTACCAAGACTTACCACGACTTTGTGTTACTAATCGGTCGTGTTTTTTTTAATTATGTGACTGAGGTATTACCAAAAATTACCACGACTTTGTGTTACTAATCGGTCGGTTTGGAGTAGGTTTTTCGGTGTGACAGGTATTACCAAGAATAACGAAGGAGCTCAGACATATCTAATCATACCTCCTTGGAATAACGAAGACTTTGTATTACTGATCGGTCGGTTTGGATTCGGTTTGGAAGTGTGACTGAAATATTACCAAGACGTATGTGCTACTAATCAGTCAGTTTGGAGTCAGTTTTTCGGTGTGACTAGGGTATTACTACTCACTGATCTCCATTTACCAACTCTTATGTTGCATCATCTGGCATATAGGTGACTCGAGCACAGTTAGAAGAATCGCAAGACCTTGCACAACGGTGCATGGCATCTACCAAAGCACTGACAGAGAGGGCTACTCAGCAAGAAGTACAGGTAACAGCACTCACAAAAGAGTGCGCTTTGGTGTCGGAGCAACGAACAAAAGCAAACACAGAAGTCGTCGGACTACGCCATGAAATGGATGACTGGGAGGCCAAGAAAATAACAGATGTAAATATCATTAACAAACATTATTTTAAGTTACTTTGAGAGAGAGGGGATACTTTCAAGTTATATTAAAGATACTATGTCCTTTTTGCAGCCAACATCAAATTCTGTAGAACTTTGCAGGAATTATGAATATGTCATGTATGTCCTATCTGTGAAATTTAAACATTAGCAGTGTCCTAGTATTCAAATTATGCAAGGAAACCCGTTTACCTTCTTACCTTCTTCTTCTTGACATATTTTTTTCTTTGGTAATAACATACATAAAATGAGCTGTAACAGGTACATGAGCATTTGTCTACATCAATAACCCACTACTTGTAATGGCCCAAATTAAACTGATTGAATCTTTGTGCAGCACAAAACGTACGATCTTTCGGTAAAAAGGGTCTTAAAATCAGACAATTACTTAGGTGATTGCAATCACTTAAGTCGATTCGACAACTAATGGTCGTTACTTTCCCACTAAAAGACAGTTTCAAGCCCTTTCGTTTTGAGGGAAGTTCTAAATTAGTATTATCTTTCAACTGCCGTTGGAATTTAACCTTTTCATTTTTTGGGGCCTGCAAATGTTACATAGTACCTTTAAGCTCTCTGAAGAATTATCAAATTCTTCAATTTCAAAGAATCTTTTGTTTCTGTTAATTCGTTTGTATTGAACATTTATTTTCATGACTGCTAAATGGATACAGGTTTACTCGATATGCTTGTAGATCTCTTGAAATACACATTAAAGGAAAAGAGTGATTTGCAAAGAAGGAAACGTAAAGGAGGGGAATATGGATCACCAACAGTGCAAAGTAAAACAGCTTGCTATATTTCTGAATACAATAAAGAGAGAGAGAGAGAGAGAGAGATTGTAGGACCCCCTCTTTTTGAAAATTTTAATAATCCCCTTCAGAGATATCACTCGTACAAATGACCACCAATTATCCAGAGATCTTTTACAAAGGGAGGACGTCCCACTTTTTGCATTTAAGATTAATCACTTCCAAAGTGATATAGGTGCTTCATGAATATCTTTTGTTTGCTCTCTTGAAAAACATACTTCCACCTGTGTATTATAGAATGTATAACCAGTGTATAAATGTATAATGATTACAAAACTTTCAGGAACAAGTGTCCAGCAGTCGTCTCGATGGGTTTTACAGTTTTGTACAAATGACCTTTATCTGCCCATGCACGGATAGTGGCTTGTTATCAGAAATACCACTGCAGTTTAAGAGGGAAATTATGGATGCGAAAAATGAAAATAGCCAGCACATTGGTTCCTCATGAATTCAAAAAGGATTTTTATAGCTTCTGTTGTATGTTTGTTGTATAAATAATACATATAAAATCACATTCTTTATCATTGTTTGTTTTAAATTTGGAAATATTCCTTCGATCTGTTTGCCTAAATTCCCCCTTTTTACAGATCCTTTTTGTGGAGAGACAAAAACAAGGAGTGTGAAGACAATTATAGAAATGATGCAGTTATTAAAAAAACAAAAAACATGAATTTATTCCTTTTATCTGTTTGCCTTGCCCTTCCCCATCCTACAGCTCCTTATTCTGGAAGAGGAAACAGAGAAAGTAAAGAACCAATGCAGTAATCTTAAGAAAACTGTACTCAATCTGGAGGATATCAACACGAGTTGGGCGTCCAAAAATCAGACCATGAAAAACGAAATGCAAAATTTAAAGGTATACTAAAACAATGTGCAAGTTGAAAAGATAGTGAGAATGTAATTTCTACAATACTGTTAACATTTGAATAATATAAAAATATAAATTTCATATGCAGTAAGTAAATGTAGGAAAAAGATTACGTTTCACATATTCACGAGAAAATAGTCAAAAGCTTAACTGCTGCTTAGAAAATAGGAAAAAGATATACTATTCTTTTCTCCATATGGAACTAATAGTCAAATTTTCTGTAAGATAGGATAAAAGAGTAAACAATTTGAAACTTGAAAAAATGACTTGGGTAAACATGCACCAGGGTCTACACGGGTACAATACCATTAATGCTCTAGAAGGTAACTTGAATAGCCATGGTTCATGTAGTTGGGGTTAAATATGATATTTATGGAATGTTTACCTTTTTGACTGAAAACCATTATACTTTAGATGAGGGATCATAACCAGCACAGAGCTCTAAATAGCATCTTACGAGTATTGAATGTTGTACATGTATGCCCCCTTTGCTTTGTTGTTTTAAATGCGATGTGTTTTGGGTTTAATTCATTCTGAAACTTCATTGTTTGCCTTGTTGGTAAAAGGTGCACTTACTATCTGACAGTGCAGTACATATTGATCTCTTAAAACACAGATGAAGCTCTGCACCCAGTCCGCAGAATTGGACCAGTTGAAGCTCCCGATTTGCAAGTGCGACAGAGGTGCCCAGACTCATTCAAACACCAACAGGGATAATTGTTATGCAAGTACTACCAGGTCAGACAGAAATGAATGTGCCTCAATCCTGGCTGTTGAGGAATCGACTCCAGAGTCAGTCAAGGTTGAGGATACACAAACGATAGGGCAGAGCAAAACTCAGGGTTTTCAAGTGGAAGAACAGCAGAAAATGCATCAAGGAGAGGAGAGGAACAGCCTCGTCCAAGAAGAGGATACTGCCCATGCAACGCCTTCCGCTTCAGCTCGTGGCAATTTGCAAGAAACCATGATGTACAGCCTCAAGGATGAAAGGGCACAAGGTGCAAGAGATCATAGGGATGGGCAGAGGACAGGGGAACAGTCCTTAGATAACTTCAAAGACCACATCCCTATTGAGGATTTTCCGGTTGAAATAGCAATGGTGGCGGAGCAGATCCAGAAGTGTAAAGGTCAAGGAGATACCTTACAGGGTGTGTCAGCTGGTGAAGAAATCAGTCAGAATCAAATACAGAGTATCGCTGTTCCAGGCTCTTTGGATATGCCAGGACATTCGTCTGACGAGTTGTGCTTGAATCCTCAGAAGGAGAGTCAACCGAAAGGAGTTGGGACAAGACAAAGTGCTGATGCGTTTGATACCTTGACTACGACAGTGACGACTTTGAACACGATCTTATATAAGACATTCAGTGGAAGTTTGGAAGTCCATGCCAAGGCGAACTATACTGAAACTTCTCAAGCACGTTTTGATAACCAACAACTACCAGCTGAGCTAGGCAACAATCCAGAAAGGATCATACCACTGGACAAGGAAGAAACATCACCTCCTGTGCAGGAAAGCAAAACATCACCTAAGACGTACACTAATAATGAACCTGATGCTTGTGTAGGTAAAGCTGAAGAGGCACGATCCCACAGTGTAGTATTGGATGTATTTGGGAGTCAAGATCAAGTTGACACATACGATGAAGACATCGTGATTCCCAGTACCTACGTTGAAGAAAATTCCAGCCGTTGCAGAGTGGAAGAAAATGGGGAACTGCAAGAACGTGAGCCAGTAGAATGTGATAGGGTTGCTCATGAGGCAAATGTAATTCATGAGGTAGGGGAAGACAGGTTGCCAGGAGCTGCAGGAACTAGACAGGGAGAGATTGGATTGTCTTTAAGTGTGAATGGTCAGGTCAGCCTGAAGAGTGACTATATAGGAGCCACAAAGACATTGCCAGTTTTTCTTCTATCCACAGAAATGATACCTAGTAATAGCAAGTTTACTCCAACATCGAAACTGATGGGGATATCTGTAACATCTGAAGAAACTTCTACACCAAAAGACATAGGGGATACAAGTAAGAGAGGCACATTGGAGAAGAGTGCCCTTTCTGAAACTGATGGTACAGAGACTTTGCCTCAAGAGGAAAATGGTACTCAAGATATTAATAGTTCACAGTCTTGTTATGATTCCACGGATAGGAAGGAAAGACCTTTGCCAGCAACAAATCACTGTGGACCAGGCAACTACAACATCTTGAGGAAGAAAGAATCCTCTCCTGTGACTTCCGAGCCTACATTTCTTCAAACGCCCAAGCGAAAGCACACACCTTCCTTGCACCAGGTGTCCAGTCCTCCATTTGTTTCAAAACCACCTACATTTGTGCCTGACATAACTGCGTTTTCTTACATGTCAAACTCTGAACCATTGTCCTCTTTAAGCAACATCGATGATCATCAAAAGCACTCTCTAGCTAAGACAAAGTTCACATGGTCGTCTTCTACCGTGAAGAAGAGTAGTGAGTTTGGAAGTGCAACGTCATACTCCTCTTGGAAGACTTTTGATCCGCTGACAATGCATCCACAACAGCATCTGAGCAACCAAACAACGAGAATGCCCATGAGGTTTTCCCACCTTCCACAATCAGCCCAGCAGCTTCACCAATCCCTCTGCCATACCACATCCTCGCCAACCTTGACATCGTCACCGACCATTCGTACTTCGATTGCTCAACAGTCAACAGATCCGCCGAGACCTTTTGGCCTTTCTAAAGACAGTATCCTCGAGACATCCACAACTCGAGCTAAAGAAATCCACAGAGTTATGCCAAGACTAACGCATCGAAGATCAATCATTGACAGAAGTTCTGAAAGAGATGATCACAACCACTACCAAGAGAGAATATCATCTACAACAAAACTGGTAGCTATATCTTGCCACCTCCTACATTTACTTGAAATGTGTATGTAGGAAATCATGTTAAAATAAACTCATTTTTGCTCTTGGCTTTCAAAATGGAGAGACTTATGCTGGATATACATGTGCTGTGGACAGATCACAAGGTCCTCTCATATCGGTTGATATGAGTGTTGGTAGTCACTTCACTGCTGATTTAGCTTTCTAATTCAAAAATTTAGCCATCTACCGATTATCTGTCACAACCTGCATGCATAACTTTACGTTTCTATGACCACTTTTGAATACAAAGAAAAATAAAAATAACCAGAAGTACAATTTGGACAAATATAAGTTACCATATACCTGAAGTGGCAAACTTTCATTTCTTCTCACCCCAATTCTCCTTTTTCACAATCTGCAATTCCTTGAACATCTTGTTATGTCCTCGGCCTTCCAGGTAACTGAGATAACTCCGACCAGTCCGAAGCACATTCCCGTATCAGTCAACCTCACGAGGTGGCTGCCTCCCTGCATGGACCAAGATCGTGGAGGTGCTGGGGATGCAGGCGGAGATGCAAGTCTCTTCTCCGACGAGGAAGGCGAGGAAGACATGAAAGATGGGGTGGCCAGCCAGATCGATCGTATCCAAAACTTTCTGAAGAAAGACCGGTTGAAGAGAGCGAAATTAGAGTGAACTCTTCCACCGTGATGGTCCACATAATTAAGCCAAGAACAGAAATCTTTCTTGATGAAAGATCAGTTCAAAAGAGTGAAATTAGAGTAAACTTACTGAACCTTTCTTCCTTAACGGTTCATATTCAATAAAGTCTCGTTGCGTTTTGTATAGTCTTAACGATTTTAAGTAGGCCTGGCAGCTTTTAAAGAAACGATCATAAGTACAAGTTCCCACAAGTACAACATCCTACTAAAACTCATGTATTAGAGTTAACAACCACTGCGATGGGTTGAGGGTGAACTGCGTGGTAGTAGTGAGGGTTTTGTGAAATGATGCCCTCTCTTTATCAGGCTAATGCATGTCCCATTTGGACTAGGATTTAAGATAATTTGCATACATGTATGACAATATTTCATTAATGTAATGTAACCAAATTTGATGCATACGTCTATGTGAAGTGCCTCAATACGAAGTTATTTAATTCACCTGTTATGAATAATTGTATTTAAAAAGTCAGAATACGTATTGCATATATTAGTTGTTGCTAGGTAGGACAAATTAACATTATGGATCGCCCTACCTAGCAACAACTAATGTATGTTCACCTTCTTACTTTGAGATACAATTATTTGTAATACTATAGTAGGCCTATGTGAATGAAATAATTTGTAACAAGGCACTTGACAAAGATTTGTGCATGAAATTTTATGAAATTACGAATATGGTCTATTCGGACTAGATTGCCGTTCTTGTAAATATTGCCTTCTCGGTTCCTTAGATCATCATCTGAATTGGAGATATGAGGTCAACTTACATTCAAGTAGGAATTAACCCAAAAGTAGAAATTTGCTTGTTCTTGATTTGATTTGTGTTTATAAATATAACAAGATCACAACTCGATCAAAAAGAATCAACTCAAGGGCAATTTCAATATCCTATAGAAATCGAGATCGGATTAGGTAATACGTCATTGTAATGTTCGACGTTTGAAAAGGTGATGGACAAGGCTAATTTGATTTTTCGAAAGTAGTTGCGATTGTGTAATGTGCTAGTCTGCAAAATTTAACCACAAATTTGAGAGGGAAATAAATCGGCCAAGACATTCTTACCTCAATGTCTGGTCTCCATACATTATTTTTAAAAGCTACTGACATCCTTACATTTGCAGATTTTCTCATAGATCTGTGGCAGTTATTGATTACACGTTTTATGAAGCAGCTATATAGGCCCCCAACGAAGATTAAATTTTCATAATTTTGATTGTGGGTGAGGTTATTGATCACAGCAAAACTCTATCATCAATGATTTTAATTAAGCTTTCCAACAACAATTCGTAGGTTTTAGCTTTATTCTCTCTTTATACCTTCTTATATTAATCACCCGAACTTTAATCATACATGTTTGTATTAAAAAACGACTTTTCTTTTGAAAATAAAAGCATTTTGGTAAGATTACTCTCATTGGTACTTCACGTGATTATGCTTTTGATGTTCACTGTTGCCCATATAGTTGGAATAACTTTTCTTACCTCTGTTCATGAAATGTTTGTGACAATATTTTTTCGGAAATCACCATTCGCTCCGCACAGTAGCGCTTCATTGCGTCACACGCATTGGTCTCCTTTTCCCCACCCCATAGACTTTACACAGAAGTGTGTGCGTGCTGACGACAGAGTGGTTTCCAAAGCCACGATGTAGCCGTTTCTTCTTGAAACAAAAAAGTTTTTATCTTCTCAGATCAATCAAGTTCTGAGAAGGTAAAAA
This sequence comes from Mesocentrotus franciscanus, assembly GCA_037976565.1. Lineage (NCBI taxonomy): Eukaryota > Metazoa > Echinodermata > Echinoidea > Camarodonta > Strongylocentrotidae > Mesocentrotus > Mesocentrotus franciscanus. Next base: position 12,293,695 of record CP137668.1, read on the forward strand.
CTTCATCAGGAATGAATCATATTGTCACAATCATTTCATGAAGAGAGATGGGGGAAAAAACAACTTTGTAACAGGTGTATGAATTCTCTTACCTTCACTTTCGGTATAGTATATCCGACATTTGCTCAGACGACGGTTTGATTTCTTCAAAGCTATATAAGGCTTAGGGCTGGAAATTACAACTTGAGTTTTAGACAGGTCTGAAGTACATTGAGCTTTTAGTCAGCCATGGTGTTGGATCTACTCTTGAAGTTGAGAATAAGCCATTTTCGTAATATAATCAAATTTAATGCATAAATCTTTTTGAAGTGCCTCGTTATATATTATTCCATTCACCTGTTACAAATAATTGTATTTCAATAGAATGCGAATTGCCTACATTCCATGTTGCTAGGTACGACAAGCTATAATGTTTGTCCTACCTAGCAACAATTAGTGTATGCAATTCGCATTCTGACTATTGAAATACAATTATTTGTAAAATAAACAGGTGAATGAAATAATTTGTAACATGGCACTTGAAGATTTAGTGACAGCATAGCAAAACATCTGTTTACTAATTTGATGCATAATTCTTGCAGAAAGGTTTCCTAGGACAGCTCAAAAGCTGGCCAAAGCTATAAGTCTTGCAGACATAGCAACAGTAAATGTATGCAAAATGGATTCCATCTATAGATATTCCATTATATATAGCAGGGGATTTTAAAAGCAACCAGGGTTTTTTGGGAGAGAACGTACATGCATAAATTGAAATACAGTAGTAAACGGATCTTTTAAAATGTAGATCTGCAGATGTTGGTGCAAAACAATATGAGTACGTAGAGAGGGGAGCTGATGAAAGCGGTACAAAATAGGAAACTTTTGAATGCCGGATATTTGATAAGAGGAGGAGAACTACAGAACTACAGAAGATATCACTTGAAGCAATGATGGAAGGGAAACGCGACAGAGGTAGACAATGAATCGTTTGGTTTGACTACATCAAGCAGTGGACTGGACTTTGTTATGAAGAGGTCAGAGCAAGCTCTCATAACCGAAGACGATGGATGTGAATAGCCGCCAACCCCGGCATGGGACGGCATCAGATGAACGAATGAATTTTGAACCCTCTGCACAATGCACATTCAAGCTTTCATCATCAATTTGCACATATGTATCCAAGACATCATCACGACTATAAACAAAGAGAATCTTTATGTACAATTCATAGGTACAGTTTATTACATTTTACGCATTCATATGTGACACTTCAAATGAGTGTGATAAATGATTTTTACATGTATTCCATTTAAATTTTACAACTACGTTGCACAACATGAATGTCCATTTAATTGTAATATAAACAAAATCGAAGAACGCTCTAGTACACTTTGAGATACTCGTATATAAAATGTACTAAATGTAAAAATCTATACAAAAATAAAAACTTGATGTAGAAAATGTGCCGTTTACGTTCATCATCATTATACATGTAGTTCATTCGAACTCATTCTTTCATTTTTAGCATTTCATTTACAGCTGTTTAATCATATAATAAAAATATATTATATCACATTTCCCTAAGTATGTTCAGTGATTGCATGCAAAATAGGAAATATATCTCGATATTAAACGACGCTGGATTAATGGGAAAATAGGGCAAAAAGAGCATCTAAAACAATATAAATATATACTTGCGTAGACATTACTCGATGATATACCTGCGAACAAGCGTACAGACATTCAGGATGTGTATTTACTTTCTTTTGCCATTTACAATAACGATTATTGAGAAACTCAGCATCCCTAGATCTTTTACTGTGCCCCTCATAGTGAGGGGGACTTAACAAATTTGCCAAAAAATAATAAAAAAGAACAAATAAATGAATAAATATATTAGTAAATAGATAACAGAAAAATACATCAAATTTGAAGTTACTGGCAGTCCGAAAAGGATACAGGCCTTCAAACTAACAAATGTGCCCGGGTTGGGGAGGAGGGGTTACTCGCCTGATACGGTATACAGGAATATGTGCCGATCTAATTGGTCGCTATTTTGCACACACACAAATCCCTGCACATTGGGTATGATTTTGTTATGGGGAAATCCCTTAAAAATGTCCCACTATTAGATCTTGCCCTTAAACATGAGTAACTCTTTTCTTCAAAATAATACCTCGCCCATATTCTGGCTATAAATAAAGGTGCAAATACCATATGCGAAAATAATTGAAATCATTTCGCCTTTACATCCAAAGTCCGCGCTGATGAATGGAAGTCCCTATATTAATGTATAGGCCTACCCTTTTCCAAAATGACCTTTAAAAATGGGTATGGGTTTGGAGGCTTCAGCCGCACACCCTCGTCCAAATCTGAGTCCCCCCCCCCTACTCCACGGGCAACTCTGCAGAAAATACATATCAAATATACGAGGGAAGGTATCTAAAATAATAATGATTTTAAAAAAGAGGAGCACACTGTATACAAAATGTTACTAAGCATAATCGCAATATGTATGGCCAAGATAACAATATGATTCCATTCTGACATGATATCCGTTTTATTTTCCCCCTTTCAATTCATATGAAAATGCTGAAATTTCTTAATTGTGTTCCAGAGTACAGCTTTTTACTTTATGTAATTTAATTATGGTAGTGCTAATGTCCAATAATCCACACAAAAACGATAGCGAATAATGGTGAAGCGTTCATCAACAGTTTGTCAATTTTTTATATATTATTTTAAAGAAAGCAAATGAACGTTCTTTCATAACATGTACAGTTTTATAAGCAGATCTAAATGGATAAATTTCCCAACCGGTATTGGCATAATGTCCACACACCCCTCGCGCTAATATTGGTGGGCGACATCCCCGCCCCTCCCCACCCCCGCCGCCATTAGTAAATTCAACCTACATTGCTGCATACTTGAAGAATATTAAATCGAGCCTAGATATCGTCATTGTTCAATACAAACATCTAACTGCATAAAACTACCTCTTGACTTGTATAAATCGCGTTTAGCAATTCAAAATGATTTGCTCATCACTTTCATATTTTTATAAAAAAATTGAGGGCTCATTATGAGCAAAATCAGAAGGTATATGAAAAATCTAAATGCTGATTTGTATTTTAACTTTTCAAAAATCAATGTAAAAAGAAGAAGAAAAAAACTTATGTACATGATTTCACTTCGATTCAACATCATTACATAATATTCCAAATTTGTTTTATTGTACTAGTATATCATTCTTACGTAATTTTTTTTAGTGGTCCACCATGGTAATAAGCTTTTGGGGTTACACCCACGTGCGGGAAAATAAATACATGAATTAATCAATATTTGAGAATAATAGTAATCATTATGTTCAAAACATCTCAACAGTATAACTATAAGTATTTACGTCTATAAATAATCACAGCGACTGTAATTACATTGCCATTCATTTTCAAGAAAAATAAATAGGAATACACATTTTAAAGAAACATTAATAAATAAATAGAATCCTTTTTAGCCAAATTATTCATATTTACAATAAAACAGAAGGAAAACTTTTATTCAAAACGTATTTGTAATCGTAAATTGTTTCAACGTACTACTGTAAATGAAATAGACGAACACGATTTTTACATATCTCGAGCTATACATACAGTGTACATTACTACCTTCATAAACGAACTTTGCTAAATGAAATAGTACTATTAATGATAATAAATTAATTAGAAATGAGTTCGTCTACATGTTGATAATATTGTCTCTTTCTTACAAGAAATGAATGGGGAAAAAAATGTTGACACATTTTCACAGCGATGGGAAAAAAATATTAACTTAATGGGCCTATTCCATCACGTAACTGCAAATGGTTATATACACTACACGGAAGTGACGGAACTGAATTGTCCTCAATAAATTATGTACCGTACTGGTGAATTTTGTGGTATAACAACATCTAATCGCGACTTGAAACCTCCATCTCGATGAGAGAGAGAGAGAAAAAAAGGTTGAATCTATTGCCTCTAGTACACAAATGTCATGATAATATTCCGTTCATGTATAGTGCATATGAAATTAAGTAATGCCCTTCTAAAGAGCTTGGGGCATGCTGGAAATGACTACCCTGGCTGTAGCTCCGGCAACTACTATTAGCGCACCGTGCATTTCAAACAATAACCCTAGCATGCAGGTTCCCAGTTACTACACCTGGGTCGAGGGTGGCAAATGTCGAACAAAGCTTAAAAGAGGATACTAGGCTCGACCTCATTGTAATTAAGATCTCGAGCTTTCACGGGCCATCCCGTCAAGTTAATATTTATTTTCTTGTGTTCTATACTTGTTTTCTTGTCTTTTTTAACCACTCTATTTAGATTCTATGTATATTTGAGCTTGGCAAACCAAATCAAATCAAATACAGTACATGCTAACTAAAATCCTATGCTTCTGATATGACTAGGGGTTGTTCTAGAAACTCATGGCATTGCATCAGGCTAGAGACTTCAGCGAAATACAGACGACAGCTTACGACAAGACCCAAGTCCAGCTTAAGATCAGCCCCATTTCTGTGGAGTTAACGGTAAAAAAAACAGATATATTTTTGTAAATGTCCTGATGACTCCGAACAGACGATTTTTTTCTTCATTTTGCGTCTTCTACTTGAAAAAAGTTGCCTATCATTCCCATTTCTATTGACATACAAGACAATGGATCGTTATGAAATTACCACCCCAAAAAAAAGAAGAATAATGAATAAATAAATAAACAAGAATAAAAAACAAAAACATTACTGACAATATTAGCAAAAGTTTGATAAAACTCCTTTTTAGGTAAGGGCAAAGTTGCCAGTTATGGAAAGTGATAATGTCACAATTTTATTCTTTTCAACTTCCAATGAATTAATCTAAGATGAAGGGATCACATAAGTACCTCTGGCCCTTCTATTATCACTCGTAATCCGAATGTCTGTGATTAGCCATTGAGATGGGGTGGGGCTAGATCTATACCGGTCTTACTCTGTAAATGAAATGTGAATATACAAGGTCACTAGTTCGAGAGAAGGTGTTGGAGGAATTCTATCGTCTTCTTTTCCTCTTCTCTTTAAGCCTTAAAATGTCATTTTCTGTCACTTTGAAAGCATGTGCCTCTTAACCCCCTCCCCTGTAGCTATGCCACTGTTAATGATAATGATGATGTTGATGATGGTGGGGTGGTAGTGGTTGTTATGATGGTGGTGGTAGTGGTGGTGATTGTGGTGGTGGTGGTGATGATGACATTGTTGATGATGTTGATGGTGATGATGCTGATAATGCAGTCCAACTTACCCTACATTGGTATCATTAAGGAAACTATTGAGTAACTCAGGACAAACTGTTATTTGATCTTCACTCGCACAAAAGTCCAATATTTCACACGTTAATCCTTGCAATAGGGTATCTGGATTACAAGCTAAATGGAAGAAGTAAATATAAACAAAACATAATGATAATAATGACACTAGTCTTATGCTAATAATAATAATATTAATAATAATAATAATAATAAGAAGAAGAAGAAGAAGAAAGATTAATTTTAATGATAATAAATACTATCATAGTTATAATAACAACAATGTTAATATCATTATTAATAACAATATCAATGATAAAATTAATAATTAATAATGATAATAGTAACAATATTTACAATAATGTTAAAGATAAAGTTGAGTTCTGGTCATGCGATTGCATTGTGAAAGAAACGTTGTGGAATCGATCAGAAAAGGTTGATCATCTAGTACATGTATATAAGTATTGGTGTGTACTGCAAGGTTCTGGAATCATCAAAATGATCAGAAATTTGGCCCAGTCTTGGTAAAGTTACAAGCACTGTACACAGAAAGATGTATATGGGACTACAAGAACATGTGGCATAAAAATCCGTCCCGATTTTTATGATGTTACATGCCATATTTAGAAAATTAAGTCATTTGAAGAGCCATGCTTTTCTGGGGAACATTTTTTCTCTGATGTTCTTCCACACTAATACATGTACAATGATAACGCTCACAAATTATTTTTCACCTCTTCCCAGAACTCAACCTTCTCTTTAAAGGGATCCGGTAACTTTGTCTCAGATTCTGAAACAAAATTCTGGATTTAGCTCATGATGCAATGATAATCATAAACCTTTAGGTCAGTCAGGAACCCCATGACTTTTACAAGCTGATCGCCTGTCTGATTATCAAGATATTTATGATTGGAATTACAAATTTTGAAAACCGTTCGCCTGATGGTTTTCATAACACTATAGTCTATTAGGGAAAACGAGTATGGTAAAACCGGTCAATCAAAGATTTTTACTTTTTTGAGGCACTTCTTGATCATTTTGAAGCGCAATTTTTTTAGGGCTTCATTATTACACCATATCACAGACACTAATAACATGTAGGGCCGTGTATCTCAGATTTAACACTGTTAAACGATCCCTTTAAGGCTTGGGTTACGATTGAGGTTCAGGTTATTCTTTACGGTTAGGCCTACGGATAGTACTGGGTCTTTACAAAAAAAAGGGGGGGGGGAAGCATACTGAATCTTATGAAACAAATATTCTCGCTCATATTCCACTATGCACACAACACTATTATTCGTATCCAAAATGTGGCATGCATGGTTAAGATATGGCACGATTACTGTTTTAGCTAGCCTGTTAATTTTTCGGGGCAGCCCAATCGAATTTCCAACAATTTAAGAAGAAATAGGTTCAGATTTGCAAGAGAATGAGTCACCTGACAGGAAGGCATAATTGCCCCCTGGCTATGCCAATTGGTTGGGAGAATAAACAAGGAGTATGCCCCCTTCCCTCCCCTTTAAATATTACAAAATAATTGGGGTTGACTTACTCCTTCTCTGATCGCAATACTCTCTCATATTAATATCCCAACAAAGACCAGCTGCTCTGCAAAAGAATTTGTCTGCAGTGCATGCTAGTGAAATAGATAAAAGGAAAGAAATAGCAATAGTGATTAATGGATAATAAGTAGGCCTAATAATAATAAATAGTTTTTCAGCCAATTTTTGTCATCCGGTGGTCTTCTAAAAAGGATCATGGTCAAGAGATTAGAATAAAATAAACAAAGGAATCATTATAATAATCATCGACTAAATCCGCGATTTATATCCTGTATTACCTTTACAAGGCATTTTAGCTGCAAAATATTTTTAAAAAAAGATTTTCTGCACGCTACTCCGAATACGAAACCGGAGCGGGCAATATTTGCCATATTGCCCTCTTCAGGGTTTTCCCCGTAGATCACTGTACTAAATTAGAGGGCAACATTCTGACTTACATACCACATGTCTAGATTCTAGGCCTCTGATTGGTCAAATTTGCGGGCATGAAATTCACTACGGACTGCCGGGCGGTATGGTGACAAAATATTGACCGGGCATAGTGTTATGTCTTTGTACGCGCGCGCGCGGCCGGCACCATATCATACATGTACTGAGATCGCGGGCAAGTACCCATCGGCGCCCGCGGGCATTTGCACGGGCGCATGGGTACTTGCCCGCGATCTCTACTGTACACATGGGCGTCAATCCGGGGACAGGGGACGTCCCCCCACGATTATTCCTAGGGGGACATCATATCAAATGTCCCCCCCCCCATCTTTTGTCAGAAAAGAAGTTTTTAATAATTTTATGTAACATCAAAGCTTCCCGCGTGAACGGGAGGGAGGTGGGGGACTGAATTCAAACAAGGATTAAGAGTCGAGAACGGTACAATGAATCGTCTTCTTTCTCTAATAATGTAATGAAACGTCAAAGCTTCCGCGCTTCGCGCGGGAGGGGGAAACTGAATTAATTTCGACTCGGGGCAATATATGATCTTAGCTTGGTCAATATTTCTGATGTATCCCTCAGGCCCAGTCAATATGATATAAATATCAATTTCAAAATTCTGATACAATACATTCAGAGAGACGGCTATTTAGTGAATGCAACAAATAGTTTGATAGGACGTACGGACAAACAGAAAAATTGACAAAAACATGATGTTTTTGCCCCATTTATATTGGTGGAATCATAAATCTATATTTTGTGTAAATGTCTCGAAATTTGTCCGCTCATAAACAATAAAATTGTCTCAAAATTCAGCTGGTAAAAATTATTGAGGTGACACTTTTATAGAATTAAACAAAAATGTTTCGAAGGTGGTCCTTTTTTTACATGTATATTATTTTGTGAAAACATCCCCATGTATCAGACAATAACGAAGTGTCAATGGCTAACTTTTTTACGAACTATTGTTATTAATCTTCTTGTATTAAAAAGTGTCGGGTTTAGACGAGAGATTTCGTAGACTTGCTATAGATATCTTACAGAAAATGTCAGGTATACTGGACCCAAAACTTTGCCGATAAAAGGGGTGTAATCTGACCTTTTGTGAATAAGGGGGTATGGTGTCACACAATTTCATTTAAGGTGATGACTCGGAGACCGATGGAACAAAGTAAGCCCAAGAATTATGAGGCTAATTTGGTAACGAAAGTGTTATTTTACTTAATAATTTGGTCCGATTCTAGCTCTAGTAGGGCAGAATAATTTTAAAATACAATCCCCTTGGTTAGTTGGTACTCTCTGAATGTACAGGAGTGGAAATTCACGCCCACGAGTGTGGAATCCACTCCGCAAAGAGTGAATTCCACATTTTATGGAAATGGATTCAACTCAAACGAGGTTATCCCTGAAACGACTCCTAAAAGAATAGATATCTACTCCTCTGCATTAAGAAAGTAACATGGGACAAAATAACTTGGACTTGCTTGGCCATACTGGTGCACGATACAGTTTTGGTCTTACTGCAATTTTGTTCGTCTTTTCGATCATCACAGTCGAATATTTCATCACAGACGTAGTCAGTATGTATACATCGGTTGTCACACTGGAACTGGAACGATGTACAATCTGAAGAAGAAACAAATATGAAAGAAATAAAAAGTATTAATATCTTCTTCTTTCTTTCGATGACAAATTTTATTGAATCATTCATGAGCAAGAGTACACTCAATTCGAAGAAATACAAAGTCATGATGTGACTTAAAACCGAACGTGGTTACAACAGTTGTAGAAGTCTCCATCGGTTACATGCCGTTTATTCCGAAGGTTCATAGTTCCGAAGATTCGCGGTTTTGAAGGTTCATCATCCCGAAAAACGAAGTAGAAACCTGTTTCGTTTTCGGAATTACAAACTTTCGGAATGAAGGAACCTATTTAATTTTTTTAGAAATTACGAATCTTCGGAGAAAAATAGTAATCCCTGTCCATTTACTAAGGCTATGGCATGTTTTTTTGAAAAATGAACTGTGTTTGGATAACATTTCAGATGTTTTATCAAATGCCCTTCAACATTATACTCCTTCATTTTATCTGATTGTAAAGATTCCAAGGTTTCAGGTGTAAAGTGAATGTATATTTTTGTTTGAATTATTTGTTGTTAAATGTACTTTATAACCGAATAAATACCTCTGAAGAGGAAAAAAAATCTTCATCGTCATCGTCGCGTTTTGTTTGAGTCATCATCGTCATCGCGAAGTAACTAATTATTTTGCGAAACAAGCGATTTGATTTCTTCACGCATCGTCTTCGAACTGATTGTTGTGTCATCGCGGACATTGTCCATCGACATCATCACTGAAATCGTTCATTGACTGCTTCATCACCATCATTACCGACACCATTATCAACGACAACATCGCCGTAATCATCATCACCCACGTCATCGCCCTCATCATCATGACCGACATCATCATCGACTTCAACTTTGTCTTCGTCATCAGCATCGCCATCATCGTCGCCGTGGATGCTGACTTGGTCTGATGTATTTATTTTGAACGCTTTGCTGAATTATTTGATGATCCTTTTTGTGCTCGGTTTTTAGTGATTGATAATTTTTGTTTTTGTATGATATTGATTGTATATTTGATCGTGACAGTGATTAACCTCTAAGTGAGTTTCCTACTCCCTTTTGACGCGTTAATCCCGTTTATTATTGTACTGCTTTTCATAACACACAGGAGATCTATTGCTCCATTTATATCCAGTGATCACTGTTATTTTTTGTGTTGATTATTGACGCCTGGGAGAGTTGTCCTCTCCCTTTGACATTTGTATATTGTGTGTATTTTTTTGTGTGCCCAAACGATTATATGAACTTTGATTATGTGTTTAGATTACCCATATTAAATCGCCGATATTTAATTGTACATTTTTTATTGTTTGATAGTGTGGTTTTAACTGTGATTGTGTGCTTGAATCTCGCCCGGATACTAATTGCAACATAATTATTGCTATTTCCCTTTTTGGAATTTCATATTCGCATTCATTGCTAGTTACATTTTATTGGCAACACAACCACCCACCTGGGGAGATCCTACAAATTCATAATTTTTAATCATGATCAATTTCGTTTTATTTTTTAAAATTTGTTACGTGTTTTCAAAGGCCTACAGTAGTTACATTTATTTTGTTTGGAATATTGATGATGATTATCATTATCATTATTAACAGTAGTAGTAGTAATAGCAGTAGTGGTAGTGGTATCTAATTACTATTATACCATTGACATTGTTATTAACATTATTATTTAATGCCACCGTCTCCTCCCCATTATTGTTATTATTACTTTTATTATCATTATTATTATTATTATTATTATTATTATTATTATTGTTATTATTATAATTGTTATTATCATCACCAATAAATAAATAAATGGATAAATACAAAAGCCGGGATAAATACAATAGCCGGGGTATAATTACGGAGCGCCAAGAGTGTCAAGTCTGACAGACATGAGCGCAGGCTATACAAGAACCCACTATTATTATTATTATTATTATTATTATTATTATTATTATTATTATTATTATTATTATAATTGTTTTAAATCAAACTTACTGCATCCTCGTTCATCTGCTCCATCCAGACAATCTTCAGAACCATCGCAAAGCCAGGTGTGGGGTATCCTTATTCCTCCTGGACATGCATAGTGGGTCTCGGGATCATAGGCTAGCAATGGAAAGAAGAAACGGAAGTAAACGCAAAGACCTGTGTTCATGAAAAGCGTACGAAGTTTTGTCCAGGGGGTGTTTCACAAAGACTAAGATTGACTGAAAGCACACTTAACGATGAGTACAGGCAGTTGATGCCACTAGTTGCTCAAACAATCATTCTCTGAAGGAATGTGCACATTCAAGTAATTTTATGTTTCCTTCAACGATGAAAAAAAAAAGTATATTCTGTTGATTTGCAAGCACGACTTGCACTTCCGTTGAGAGACTAATGTTAGGAATTGTGAGAGCAAGCAGTGGCATTACCGGCCTGTCATAGTTAAGTGCGTTTTCAGTCATTCTTAGTCTTTGTGAAACCCCCCTGGTTTAAAGAGCAGGTTGAGGTTTGGTAAAGGTGGAAGCTTTTCACATTCTTTAATGTCAGGTTGGAAGAATGTCATAGAAGAAAATGTGTCCCCTGAAGAGGATACTGCTCTTCAGATGCCCGCATTTGGACTATGACGATAGATGAAAAGTTCGGACCAAACCATCAGTCCCATATCAATATTCATGTGTGCAGTTCATCACCATACAGTGCTCAACTTTATATGTAAAACTCAACTAAGTGGAAAGACTCATCAACTTAGTCCATTGATTTATGGAGAGCCAAGACGGCTAATCTCTTAGCTCGGTTAAAATGACCGCAACTACGTTAACGCAGATGAACAACCAAAATCATGTGGTCATTACATCAATAATTTTCTTTTTGCACTACATGACTTGATTAGTTTCGTGACATCATTTTGTTAAAGGATCAAAGTAATTTGCGAGGAATAAAGATGATGAAACGTGTAATGCTCTATAAAACAGTGAATAACAGTGAAAATGTTGGTGTCAACTAATACTAATTTTATAACACCATCCTAGAATTGAAAAAGCAGTCCTCCAAAAAATACCCTAATATTTTTTTTCTGGTAAACTGTGTCATAAATAATAGAACTAGTTTAAGGTTTAACATTATAATCAGATTAGTTATAGTAATATGCAGTGGTAAACACCGATGCTGAATGATTGTGTGATTGTTTGTTTTATGTACTGTATATAGCGAAAAGATCTCAAAATAATAGGTATTTTCCAGCATATTGATAACACCATAAAAGACTAACGGGGCGTTGCAAGAAAGTTGCAATCAATTGCAAATATCCAAAATCAAGCGCAAGTCTTGCGATTAATTGCAAATTTACAATTGATCGCAACTGAACTTTCTTGCATCGCCCCATTAGTAAGAGAGAGAGAAAGAGAGGGGGGAGAATAAAAGCTAGATCTAGTTAACTTCATTGAATTGTCAAAAACTTAAATCCCAACAAAATCCAAGGAAATTTAGGAGACTATTTGGGCGTTGCAAGAAAGTTGAGTTGCAATCGATTGCAAATATCAGTTGCAAATTTTGCAAATTGCAATCAATTGCAACTTTCTTGCAACGCCCCATAAGACGGTTATTTTTATCTTTAAATTAACTCTTAAATAGCCTTGGAGTCCTTATGTATTGCCGTATGTGAACGTGAACATTGGTCCGACTTAATTGTGTTACGTTGTTCAAAAATACTTCATGACCTACCACATATTTCATTGCTCTCATCACGCATATTGATGCAATCATGAAAGCCGTCACACACAACCGAGTCGGATACTAGCTGACCGTCAGAACAATTAAAATACGCTGATGGTAAAGAGATGAGAAAAATTAACAGATCAATTAATGTATTATAACAATGATGATAACAATTGTAGTTCATATAGTAATGATTAAATTATAATTATTATCATTAATATTATTTTTATGACTATCATTAAAGGTAAAGACCAGTTTTGGAAACGCCCCTCTCTCAAAAAATTGAAATGGAAGCTCTCATTACCAATCATGTGAAAGAATGTGTTTTGACTAATACGTGATGATACAAATTTTGCCGGGAAAGTCGGGAAACCGCCTACTATATATTTGGTAAAGTATTATATCTATTGGGACCAAATAGATATCGCGCACGTGGTCGCGTAGTCCCATATACATCTTTCTGTGTACAGTGCTTGTAACTTTACCAAGACTGGGCCAAATTTCTTATAATTTTGATGATTCCAGAACCTTGCAGTACACACCAATACTTATATGCTAGATGATCAACCTTTTCTGATCGATTCCACAACGTTTCTTTCACAATGCAATCGCATGACCAGAACTGGTCTTTATCTTTAATATTATTATTATCATTATCATTATTGATATTAGTATCAATGTTATTGTTATCACTATTAGCTCGCTCTTTAACGATGATAATAATGATATTAATATCAATAATAATAATAGAATAATAATAAAAATAGAAATATCAAAAATAATAATTATAACAATAATAGTAATGATAATAATAACCACAACGAATTTGTACATGTATTTCCTTGTCTATTTGATGAAACTGGATTTGATTTGATTTGATGTGATATGATTCCAGATTGGTGACTATGATATCGATAAAGGACGATCCAGGGGCCCGTTTCATAAAACTGTTAATCTATAACAAATGCTAAATTTCTATGACAAATTTGCTCTCAGCCAATCAGATGACTTGATTTCAGTAGCTTATAACAGTAGCTTGTAACTTGTTATTGATATCAAGTTTTATGAAACAGGGTCCAGGTTACAACTTCAAATGATACCAGGAGATAATTAAGAACAATAGAAATCTACTTACAACAATCTCTTTCATCGCTGCCATCACCGCATGTGTCAAAGTTATCACAGCGAAATATATCCAAGATACATCGCCCGTTATCACACTGAAACTGGCGATCTGTACATTCTGTTAAAAACAACAACAACTAGACCGATTAAATTTCTGAAAGGATTAGGAGGGGGGGGGGTTATGGGTCGGTGATAAAGCAGTGATCTCCTAACCAGGAGGTTTCAGGTTCAAAACCAGGCCAAAAAGCGACCAAGCCATTTATCTTCATTTTCAAGTCCCTCGGATACTACTTATAGCCGTAGGTCCCTTGGTCGCTTGCCTATACAAGCACATGTTTTGTAAGCATTATCATTGTCATTCAGATAAATATAATGATTTGTTCAGTTCCACTCTGATAAACTCCGCAGTTCGGGCAATCAACTGTATGGAACTTTAACCAATCACATGATTTAGGCCTATCATTTGTTCTTTTTCGGGGTGACTCGCTAATTGATTTATTTAAGTTAAAACAACAACATGCCCAGGAAGTTACAGTTGGCCCTATTATACTCAAATAAACCAGATATATTTCTCACATTAAATCATTCTTACCGCATTCTGTCTCATCCGACATGTCTAAACAATCCAGGTATCCGTCGCACATCCATTCCCGCGGAATAGTTCCATTGCCATTTTTGCATTCAAAATCAGCTATAGCAGTTAAGAAAGTGAGATATATCATTTATTAAAAGGCATTATGCTTTGTAGCTACATCGGAACTTAGAGCAAACTATAGGCAACACTCATCTTATTGTTGTCTGGGTATATAACCCAAATAGCATTATCTTAAAGCAATAAATAATTTCTTTGAATGTAAGAACGTTACCATCACGATATTTCATTTTCTGTATATTTTTTAAAAATCTTGTCAAGAAAAACAAGAGTCAGAGCTATAATCTTACTTCTTCCGGCATTTTTGTGCAAAGCAATCCTTGAATCGCAATGGTATTCTAATCTATGGTTGACACTCACTTATTCTGAAGCTTGTTAAGCATGGCAACAAAGTTTTTTTTTCCATACTTCATACCGTCTTTCTTATGCACCTATTGTTTATAATGTGTAATTTTCCTAATGCCACAACACGTGCTGAAACGTTGTGAGTATGGGACCGCTGACAGCCAATAGCGCAAGAACGCTATTTTGGGCGATAGTGGAATGCAGCTATTTTGTCCAAACTGTAAAAGGAACAGTATATCGCTATTTTGGGCGATAGTGGAATGCAGCTATTTTGTCCTAACTGTAAAAGGAACAGTCTATACTCACTGGGCGGTAAGGCGGATTCATTGTATATGAGGTGCCAGAAGTCCGAGACTGCCGACACATTGGTGAAATAACTGACCTCCCCGCACTTTGGACCAGAAGAAACTAGACCCACCAGGTGCCATGTTTCTGATGATGTATCCTCACATACTAATGGACTACCACTGTCGCCCTGTTGGTATACAACAAGTAAAATGCAGGCACTTACTACCAAGACTTAAAAATCGGTATTGCATCATAAGTAAATATCATGGCTCCCATATCAAATATAGTCCTACTCTGTTGACAGACATTATTTCATAAATCAGTTTGTTCCTTTGCAAGGTTTGTTGCTGAGATTGAGTGACCAAGAACGTCTGCTGGACCATTGACAGTTTTTTATCGTCATTTCAAACGCCAAAAAGAAATGTTGTTGTTGTTGGTAGTTGTTTTATGGCGTTCATTCAGTACTAAATATATACGCCATATATTCATTTATATAAGAAAATTCAGTTATCAATACAAAAAACTGAAAATGACAAATTGTAATAATATAACTAATTCACCAGTATATTTATTAGGAGTCTCTTCATGGTTTACAACTTCGTACTTCTATTTTATCACGTTTAATCTGGTCAGCCCGGTTTCCATTGCATTAAAAGCTTTGCTCGAGGTGAAACAGGCTTCTCGGCTACTCGGCGTGCGTGCGCAGGGATCTTTTAATTTTGTAATGCACAGTGCCTAGACCACTCAGAAACACAGAAACAGTAGATTGAGACACATCTTATAGGTGCGCTCCTAACCGAAATTCAAATCGATTCGAGTAAATTGCTATATATATATATATATATATATATGTATATTTATTCTTCTTTACACAATATCAGTATTAGTAAGCAAAAATTAAAGTGAGCTTTTTTGTTACTATTTAGGCATAAAATAGTACTTAAAAACATTTTTCTTTTATATATAGGGCCTATAGGCCTATATATATATTTTTTAAAGCGAAAACAAATAATTAATTAGGCCTATTTTACTTTATTTGTAGGCATACTTACAATTAGGCCTCTTATTTTTTAGTTTTATTTAAAGCGACCTGTTCTATAGATATCTAGTAAGATGGCATATTGATCCTTCTCTGAAAACTTGAAAAGTTTTTTTTTTTTGTTTCTCCTATTATGTTTGTGTCTAAACCCCCGTGCCTTCATCTTATTGTGGGAGCACTGTTGTTTATTTTTGAAGATTCTGGACTCTCATAATATTAATAGAGGTCCTCAGTTTCGAGTCGGTGTTTAATTTTTTGGACAAGATTTTTTCCCTACATTGTGTTCTTCACGACCCAAGTGTATTAAAAGGGTATCTGACAATTTCTGGGGGTGTTTCACAAAGACTAAGATCGACTTTAAGTTGGACTTAAGTATAACAGGCCGTTCGTGCAATTGTTTGCTCTCACCATTATGATCTTTGGATAAATTTTTTTCCTTCAATAATGAATTATCAAGAAATGTAAGTTTTGTAGATTTTTTACCATGATTTGTACGTCCCTTGAGAGACCAATGCCAGTAAATAATGATAGCAAACAATGGCATGAACGGCCTGCTATACTTAAGTCCAACTTAAAGTCGATCTTAGTCTTTGTGAAACACCCCCCTGGGGTAATAATTATTTCAGAAGAAGTGAAGAACAAGGTTATGCTGGCGAGGCTACTCTGGGAAAAAATAAGACCATATTATTACTATTATTATATCCTACCCTACATGGGACGCTTATGTGTGCCAAGAGTTGCCTGTTGTCCTCGTACCCTGCACACAGTCGTTGTGGTGTTATCTGAAGCTCTTGCTTTTGACTGATCCTTGAGGCCCAGTCCATGCATTCTTTGGTTTCAATCAAGGGAATCTCCGCGTAGACTAATTCAACACCACTGTCAGATGGAGATTCTGCAGAGTTAAAAAAGAAAAGAAAAAAAGAATGGGTTATCTTGTATGGTCTTTTACCATTGTCACGCTTATTGACTGAAGGCATTTGAATATATGAGGAAAAACAGGACAAGGCACTGAACGAACGAATTCATTTCTAAAAGAATTATACGGAGCACTGTGTGTGTGGGTGCGTGTGTATAATTTCTCCCCATTTCTCTGATTGGTGCGCAAAGTTAAATGAATTGATCAAATCTTTAACTAAATACACCCGTACATATTTATAAGCAAATATTTACGTCAAATTCCATCGTTTTCGTAAGGCTGTATGTATTTCCTTTTCGAATTTTAAACATGTATACATTTATTTGATTAACTTGAGAGTGCAAAATATCACTGCCAGCCGTGTAATATAATATTGATGGTATAAATATAATATTGATGGTATAAATATTGATTGCGGCAATGGGATGTATTTTTTATTTCATCAATGTTATAAATATTGATGTCAGCAGTGAGATATGATTTGATTTCATCGATGGTTCAAATATTGATGTCAGCAGTTGGATATGATTTGATTTCATCGATGGTGGAAATATTGATGTCAGCAATGGCATATAATTTGATTGTATCGATGGTGTGAATATTGATGTCAGCGGTGGTATAATAATCAATTTTATCGATGGTGCAAATATCGATGTCAGCGATGGGATATGATTTGATTTCATCGATCTTGGAAATATTGATGTCAGCAATGGCATATAATTTGATTGTATCGATGGTGTGAATATTGATGTCAGCGGTGGTATAATAATCAATTTTATCGATGGTGCAAATATCGATGTCAGCGATGGGAAATGATTTGATTTCATCGATGGTGGAAATATTAATGTCAGCAATGGCATATAATTTGATTGTATCGATGGTGTGAATATTAATGTCAGCAGCGGCAAATGATTTGATTTCATCGATGGTGCAAATATCGATGTCAGCGATGGGATATGATTTGATTTGTTTCGAGTTGTTGGGAGCACTGACGGCTTTGGAAGAGCCCTGAAAACTAATTTGTTTTCGAGGGTTTCCTAGAGCTGTTTTCTCCTTTGCTGGTTAGGAGGTTGGTTCGACATAATGGGTGTCTATTAATTTTGTTGAATTTGTTATATGTTATGTCAAATAGTTCTACTTAGGTGTAATTATAGGTGAATTAATTAAGTAAATATTTTTTGTTATTTGCTTATATACTTTGTTATTTATTATGTTGTTTATATATTCAAATTTTTCATGATTGTAAAGCGCATAGAAAAATTTTCAATTTGTTATGCGCTTAATAAATATTCTCTATTATTATTATTATTATTTCATCGATCTTGGAAATATTGATATTCTCGATGGATTATGAAACTTACCTCTCCTTGCAGTGAAGCCCCAACCGGCAACTATGCATTTCTTTCCCGGTGCGTACAGGTCCGAATTTAAAAGAGATTCCAAACAAACAGTCCTCACATGTTCATTGATTTCAAATGGTCTGTCTAACTTCAGCAATACCATATCGTAATTGAATAACCTTGATTCTTTTGAATAGTTTGGATGCACAATGTGTCGAATGGCGGTCCGCACCTGGGTCCCTTCGTCGTAATTTTCCCGATGAAGCGAACCAGCTACTACTGTGATATCAGAAGAGTGTGCTCTCCTTGACTTGTCAAAAAGAGTCCTGTAAACGAAAAATAAAAGTTAAAACAGATATTTCTGTTACTCATCATGTTTATAACCGTTACGGCAGTTGTATTAAAAAAAAATTGATTAATATTTATCTTTTTATAAAGCCTTATACATTCATATTTTACGCCTTCGTATCAAAGACGTCTTGTCTATTTTATTCTTCTTGGATTAAAGAAATCTTCTTTTATTTTTGCATGGTTTCAGGTTATGCAATGATTTCTAAGATAAGAATCATGTATACTAATGCAAAATGCATATTTTATGGATGGGGTATCGTTCTCCTAACTGTGATCCAAAATGGCTTGGATGACAATTTACGATTAAACACAATATAAAATAACAAACACAAGTACTGAATACGCCCTTCTGATTCATCAAAATTAATTTGCAGTTAATAATTGCAACTTGCTATGGTCTCGGAAAAGACCATGCCGTAATATAATTTTCTAAAGATCACATGCATATTTTCGAATGAATATACCATATTTATAACATTATAATAATATTTTTAAAGACAATACAAAACATAATGACAACGAGTTTAGAAAACATCAACTTGGGGCAGTTAAGTTGTGAAGTACGTAATCCGAACATGATTTCTATGGATATACAATAGGGTATTGAAATTGCCTTTTAGTTTATCTTTTCGATCGTGCTACATGGAGGTTTTCAAATATGTGTTTGAGAAATAACTGGCAATGGTACACTGTCTGTCATTCACATCATACAATTATTAATATACGATCAAATATTCGTTTTATGTTTGTTGAACTTTCTAAAAATGTATGTTTGCTTTTTGGCCTACATTGCGTTAGAGTGGAGAAACTCTACTAAAAGAATCGTGTCTAAAGTCTCAAATCAGTGTGAAAACAGTACGCCCACACTGAGTCTGTGTTACACAGTTGAATCAGTGAGAACGTGGTGTTTTAAAATTGTCAGCATTCTGTTTAAACATTATAAATATTCTCTGTGTTCACACTGTGATGCAAACACAGTAGCTATCCCTGGAATTGTCAGAACTCTGTAAGCACTCTCAATCCTCTCTGAGTTCACACTCTACCGCATGTACGAACTAATGATTACTGTGGCACACTATTGTGGTACAACAATCAGTGTGAAAGTGTTCCAAATTTTCAGCACTCGATCTGTTCGCATGCAGAACCTCTCTATTAGTCCACAATGTGATGCATATACATGGTAGATTTCGCTGTACGCACACTGTTATGTCGTGTTTGTGTTACACAATAGGGATCATTGTGAACTCAGGTTTTCAACGTGTCAGCAATTTTGAAAGCATTCTAAATTATATCTGTATTCACACTGTGATGCACGCAGACACAGCATATTTTCATGTGGCCATGCACGTTAATTGTCACACTGTGTCAAACAATAAAATCATTGTGGATACAATATTTCAACATAATATAGCACGCTGTAAATGTTCCAAATAATCACTGTGTTCAAAAGGTGATAATGACATAGTAATGGTCACGGATGCTGCAATGTTACCCTGTCTTAGTAACGGAAGCGTAAACATATTCTTTTAAATTTTAGGTGCTCTAGCGCTGCAAATATTTCTAAATCCTTTCTGTTCCCACACTGTTATCCACACATAGTAACGACCACTGTGACCACAATGTCACACTGTGCCTGTGTTACACAATATTATTAGCGTGGGCACAGTGTTTTTGATATATCGGCATTTGTCACGCCACGCACGGTGATAAGCCCACGGGGAACTCTATGTTTCCATCTTCCGTACTTACACACAATGCGCAGCCGTGAAGACCCACTGTGAATCCACGATAGCACCCCACACACGTAGCTGTCTCGCTCCCGGATAAAAACTTGCCAGGGCCACTGGCCTGTCTCCGAGGCCCGCCCGTGTATCACTCTCCTGTGCCTCGTGGTGTAGCCCGGTCGAGTCCCGCAGTTCAGCTGGTTCGGTAGGGTGATCGACGGCGGTACCTGCCCGCCATGATCTGGTGTCGACGTCGAAGATGAGGAGGATAGTGAGGAAGAGTCTGTGACTGTTTCGAACCCTGGTGGGGAAAATTTTAGAAGAAGAACGATTAGGATTCATTAATGAGTTACACCTAGCAACCCTGTGCGTCAACAATTCCTGTTATTGCCCCTTTCCCATTTGCTGATGTAGGAATTAATACGTCAGCGAAATGACGCCCTGTATTCAGTCGGCATAAGGTAAAAGTCAGTAACAATAAAATGCATTCCATTGTAGTACGTGTTAAATTTGTTAATTATTTTGGCCTCTATGCTTTTTTCTCTCTTTTTATCCTAGCTCACTATTGGCCTTACTGTTAATATAGATGGCTTATTAGTCAATCAAATTATCCCATCCCTGAAGAATTCCCGTTTCAAATATGGCTTCGTTTACTAACGCAGCTGCTGACGTAAGCCATCGACTTTAGCGCGTTCTTTGACCTCGTACACAAACTGATCGATTGCCAAATAAAAAGCGCACACTTTGCGTTAAATTACTTGCGCATTCGCTAAATGCTTCCTTATGCCTAGTTACCGTAGGTACTAATGTAATCAATATGACACATCTTGCGTGCACAAACCTGTGAAGGCAATAATGTTAGGCCATGTATAGACGGCACACGCCAGGAGTTTCAATTTTCATTGCGCAGTTCATTTAACATTCTTCTAACGTACGAATAAAGTATTCGCTTTCACATTGCGTGTCAACAGCATTGCCAGTTGCTGACGCAGCCATACGTCAGCAAATCATCGCTCAAATGCATCGACCATCGATTGATTTGGTGGTTCCCAACGGTACTTCATGGTAGGACTCACCGGGGTGGTAAACGCCGGCGATCAATCCCGCTATCAGCAACACGACAACCACAAAGAAAATGGCGGCCATGGCCATATACTTGTTCTTCTTGAACCGGCGCTGTCTGAATACGACAACGTGACGCTTAGCGATTCCATTGACGCCATTGGGGACCACCTGATCCTCAACCAGATAGGCGCCATCTACGGTCTGAGAGTCGACGGTGGAGGGTGGTCGATGGTAGTTCACTGTCAAGTTTATCATGGTGATAGGCTGGTATGAATGCTCTCGCAGATAACGTCACTCGCTCACACGGCCTTCGGTGGACTTGTGTATCTCTCTCTTTATTTCTCGGCTGCCAGAAGGCGCAACCTGTTAAGGAATAAAGCAGAAGACCGTGCTTTACATTTTAAAAAAAACAAGGCTTTGAAATTCAATCTTCAAGAAGCAATATACGATCGCAAAGACTTTCATTGAATCAAGCTTCGGGCATTGTCAAAGCTCCTTCGTATGGCTTGTAAACATCACGTTCGTATTATTTAATAGGTAATATTCACATATTACAAAAGGTGACAGACGAGGCTACTAAAGTTGAATTCTTGAAAGTCTTTGTGATCATGTCATATTGATCATAGATGGTAGATCATCATCGGAGATTTCAAAGAATCAACACTACAAAGAGTATCTGTCGGTGTCTGAACATATTATACAATGTATGATTCACCAAACCCTGGTCGTTGGCCGATGAAGTTGGTTGGAATCGAACAGCCCTTAGTTCGCTGTTGTTAAGGATACATGGTAATCATTGTAGAGGAGTCGTAGTCGAATGGTTGAAACGCTAGACTGGAGATGCGAAGGTAGTGTCTTTTGACATGACATTACTTTACATTTACCACTCTCCACCCATGTGCTAAATGGGTACCGGAAGGGCTAAATGTTGTGAGGACCGAAATCGGTAACCTAGCTAGAACCGGGGTAATACTGAGCACCTTGCGTGGTATAGAAATATCCATTATCCATATTATTAATAACATTGGCAGAATTTATTCAATAAGTGATATCCCTACATCCATTCTTCATTCTGGCAACTGGACATCATAAAGCAAAGCCCTTTGTTACGAGCAAACTTCTGCCTCTTCGTCAATGGTGCCCCTGGAGATTAGCAAATGTCATGAAATAATTTGTATAACTTAATGTTATTATAATTATGTTTTCAACATGGAAGAATGAAAGAAATAAGATCTGAAGATTGCAGAGGGAAAAAAGACGGGAAATGGAAGCGTGCAAGAGACAACGGGAAAATAACAATTACAAGATGAGTAAAAATATATTGAATTATTGAAGTGGTAATAAATACCTATTCTACAACTCAAATCCTCAAGAGATCCTTAAACTCGGTATTCCCTTCTTTAATGGCATTGGAGGATTGGAGAATGGTATTATATTCATCATTATTTTAAACAACATTGCAGGCATGGGAAGATGAGGGTTTTGTCATTTAAAGATAAGGTTGAGTTCTGGGAAAGGTGAACAAATAATTTACGAGCCTTTTCATTATCCTTATCTTAGTGTGGAAAGTATTTTGGAAAGAGTGTTCCTGAAAAGGATGGCTCTTAAAATGCCCTCATATTCACAATGTTACAAGAAGTGTTGTGGACCACACTTTTTTATGCCACACGTTTGTGTAGTCCCATATACACATTTATGTGTACAGTGTATTTGACTTTGAACAATAATGGGCCAATTTATTATCATTTTGAGGATTCAAAAACCTCACAGCATACAACAATATCTATATCCTACATGATCATCTTTTGCCAATCACTCCCGCAATGATTCTTTTACAATGCAATCGCATGACCAGAAGTCAAATTTTCTCTTTCTCTGTAAATGCCAAAATCAGGAGAACTTGCAACTAGTTCGTTTTAATGTTTCGCTTTAACAATGAATAGAATGAAAGATTAGTAATTGACTTCGGAAAATGTTTACACAATGGAAACACTTGAGGCTTGATGCAAGGAATCATCAAGACCAATTGTAGTTTTTCTCATCTCAAAAGAAAACACTCAAACCCCTCTCAAATCCATATCATTAGGCTTGTTCAGTAAACGCATGAGTATAACATATTGGCTGGTGATACATGTACTTACTGCGAGGTCACGAACATGTGTCAAATGCCCTCGAAATATCCTCGTTTTATTAAACTGACAGGAGAAAGATTAAAATGTTATCTCCGCACCATCGATGTACAGTAACAAAGACAAAACACTCGAATACAAGTCAAAGAGCCCTTCAAGAGGACGAGGGGGTAGATAGTCGGGGGAAGATCCGGTTTTATAACATTAACAGGAGATAGTTACAAGGATTGAGCTATCACTTCCCTCATTATTAGATAATTATTAGAAAAAACATGCAGATGGCTTTTACTTTATGAAGATTTTGCACATTATCCTTGAAAAAAACTAAACACCGTACCTGATATTTTCGAATGATTTGTAAAAAGAATACATTGTATTTTGCCACTTTGTCTGGCTCGTGCTCTGTAAGTGTGTGAAGAGACAGAGAGAGAGAGAGTGTGTGTGATCATACTCTTTTTGTGTAATAGTCAATCAATAGAGAGGCATATATTCCAATTCACAGTGCTCCATTATAATATTAATTGTATAGTAATATAATATTAACGACTGTTCCTTATAAAGCGCTTCATCCCCGACCAAAGCGGTTGATTCCCCGGTCGCTGGATTCACTTACCATTCTGCACTTTACGGTGCACATTCTCCACTCCACTGGGGGAGAATTCCAGTCCATGTCAATTCTAATGTAACATTGTTTCTATACAATAATATTATATCGTACTGCGTTTTACCAGGGAAGTTTCCTATGCATACCGAGGCTTTAAACGACCTACCATGATAAGGCGCTCAAGAGATTTCTGCCTACTGCGTATCTATTTACTTCACATGGGTAGAGTGTGGCAACGGTAGGCTAATGTCTTTCCAAAGGACACTAGCACCGTTGGTATCAGGGTATTCGAACCCCGTACCATGCGGTTCATTGTCCAGTGACTTATCCACTACACCTCGACAACTCTTTATCCCAGAAACAGTTTCCTGTCTGTTTAGTGGATTACTTTTCTTTGGACTGATCACGATATAGCTGATTAAGACGACAAGGGGATTTTAATTCAATATCACAACATTGTTCCTCCTATGCCAATATTGCCATAAGCAAATTGTCACTCAATATGGTGAAACATCGAAAAGGCCTTTTTACATTTATACCTGTCACACAAACGAGACCGACACCAGACCGACAATAGACCAAACAAACAATTGCATTGCCCCCTATGGCCAAAGATCAGTCGGTTTCGAGACTGTCTTGACTAGGTTTGGCAGTGTGACTGAGTGAGGTATCACTACTCTTACAAAAGGACGCCATATATTTTCCTAAAAATGGAACTAGTTTTCCCTATATATTTATATTGCCTCTCTTCTTGTAAACCTCGTATATTCATATCTAAAGAGAAGTATTGATATCACTAGATGAATTTACAAATCAATCAAAAAAACGTGCAAACGTATGAAAATGGGTTGGGTGGATTTCGAGCTGTCAGCATTACGGCCTAGAAATTGATTTATTTTAACGATTAAGTACATAACATCATGAAGAATCATGCACGCACAGAACAAAAATATAATCGTTTAAAACTTCGTTACCAGGGCGACCGTTGTGATAACAATAAAGAGATGCTTCAGGAATATGAAAAATATAGACTGTATATTATGTTTGATGAAATTATCTTACGGATATGGGATATTCTCTCACTGTTATATCCACTAGATATTAATAATGAGGGCAAGAGGGCAATCACAAATTCGGACCAAGAAAGAATATACAACCTATTTTTAAGAAAGAAAATTGCTTTGTAAGTCAAATATACTAATATTGAAAAGGCAAGAAGGGTCGAAATGAGAATATCTTTTCAAAACTTGTGTGCGTTCACGATGTGACCTCGCATAACAATAAGGCCTTTAAAAAAAGATGTTGTATTGCCCTTTAGGTGCCAAAACATGGGTCGGTCGGTCGGAAATCTTTTTTCTTTTTTTAACTCCCTCTTAACATTAAGCACGGGTAATAAATGCCAACGATGAAAATTGTAAATCAAAAGTGAATGTAGACTATCGCCACACCTGATTTGATTGGATTTAAATGCACTTGAAAATGACAATTAAAACAAGGAATGCAGTAAAGGAAATGCCACTCTGGGTTAAAGGCAAATTACAAGAAACTCGTATAAAGAATCATCGTATAGCCAACGAGACCGACACCAGACCGACAATCAATATTGATATACCAAATAACAATTTGGTGTGGGATAGGTCTGATGGGGTGACTGGGATAGTAGGTTTTAATCCATCCCTTCGAGCTTTCTTCTTTTCCTCCCCAAATAAACCTTTTTGGTAATACATCAGAACAAACCAGGGCCTGCCAAAAGTCTTTTCATTGCTGAACTATGTGGATCGCTCGAAGCCACTTTGCCCCTCCCGATCCCCATTTCTGGATACGCCATTTGGCAAATAATTATGGTCAATTCCAAGCATTACGAAATGGCGTTTCCAGGGAAATTTCTATATTTTTAAATATTTAATAGATATCTACAAATTAACGACATGATATATTAACTAATATGAGGTACTTACACAACATTTGGTATAAGTTTATATATCATACCATTAATTTGTAGATTTGTATTAAAATATCTATAACATTCTTTTTATTTTTTAATGAAAGTTCTCTGGAAATTTCTCATACCGTAAGGCTTTGAATTGACCATATACTCTTCAGAATCGCCTCTTTATGGATAATAGTTTGCGGATTTTTAGTGCACTGTACTTGAAATATTTAGAGCCTTTGATTGAGCGGCATTCTTTTGACCCGAGGAATCTATAAACTTCTTTATTCTTCGCGTGAGTGGTTTTCTCGGAATCTCATACAAGAAGATAAGCAAGTCCTTTGAGGAAAATTATTTTTATTTACTAAATTAAATTGTTCCTTCTGAAGGCTATCTTTCTACAAGGGCAAAACTAGTGTTCTTTCTACTATTATCATATCGGTTACCTAGTGCTAACCATACAAGGTCATGCATTTGTTATAAATGAATATTGCTACTTCTAGTAAGTGTAAGACCGAAGCAATACTGAGTTTCTTTCTATAAGTTTTTCAACCCTAAAATGACAACTTACATCGAGGTTATCTGTCGGAAAATCTACCCCTTTAATATACACTTTTCCTTTGCAAATTCCTAATACTTCTAATTTCTTAGATTTATAAACTTGAATAATTATAAGCATCTGACTTTTGTAACATCAATAGGATTAATATGTGATTTGTCAGAAATCAAGGTGTTTCGAGAGCGAATCTGTATAGCTATGAGACCGCTAAGACAGATCAGAATTCGAGTACACTGTATTCCCCGAAGCCTTCTAGAAAAGTATAAGTGGAGCACGTTGTTGCTTAACGATCCTCAAAGCACAAACTCTCATGTTGGTTTCTTTGAAATGACATCTTTTATTAGTAAGGTCTAAATTTGTTTAAAAGACCAATTTTGAGAAATATTGATCACTTTTTCTCCTGGAGACGGCCTTGGCAGCAGAACACCATACAGACAGGTGGGGTTTGAGCAAGGTGTAGAAAACCCCACCTTCACGACCAATCAATAATTACAAGAAATCTTCAAAAGCTTTATTGAACAGGGGGAGGGGAGGTAGATTTACCCAGCGTGTATTTGAAAATGCATGTGTTTACAAACGCAAAACAAGCTATACAGATTTATATTCTGACCAAGACCATTACAAACATTTTCTCACATGTTTTAACTATTGAAAAGACGGAAATGTTTTTTTTTTTTAAGATATCGGATAATTATTAACGACAACAAAAAGCCTTTCGTTCAAGGAGATTCGTTTAATGGGGTAATGTGATTGAATATAAAGTAGTAAGAGAAAAGAATTTTTTCGAAGCCTTTCGAAAGGCAATATATTTGTTCGGTATCCGAGAAATACCAAGCATCACGATTTATCACATTTGAAGCCTTTGCTCCGTTCCAACCAACACCGTAGTCTTGATTAACGTATGTAATTCTTTATACAGCGTTTCGTATGAATTTCCCCGAGTGTAAACAGGCCAATAGGGAAAGAATAATCTCATCTATCCCAGGGTGCGAGATGGATAACAAAGCACATCTACCAGGGACGTGGGAGGATGAGCATTCTACAAAACTCAGAGACTTATTACAATCGAGAGGAAAAAAACGGTTATGACTGCCCCTTCCCTCATTAGGTATTGGGGTTGGGTGTATATTATGTTATTTTGTTTGTGAAATGTACCGAGCATGGTCTACAGATACGAAATTTATTTGAACAGAACAATTGTGATGACGTTTTTCATTTATGATGGGGTGTCCAAAGTGGCAATTAAATTCGAATTCAAAGAAAACCACTCACTTGGCGGCAAATTCATATTTTTTTCGGAACGGACGCTAAAGGCTGCACGAATTTGCCCATCTTTTTTCATTATTTTCATACTTTCACACCCAATTTCATAGACAATTTCGTCACTAGGTAACGGTATGTTTCCCTCTCCCTTGATGGTATCAGATTTTCGAAATCTATCTGATGTTTTTTAAAGATATGGAACTGTGAGCAAATTAAGGTCATGCGCCAACTATGGTCACAACACCATACCATGAAACATTATTTCAGATACTTAAATCACAATCGTACAGAAAGCAGACACTCCATCTAGTTTCTATGCGTGTGGAGGTGTCGTGGTATAGTGTATATTGACTCTTAATAAAAGGGTTTAGGATTCAAACCCCGGCACGACACTAACGCCCTTTGGCAAGACATTAATCCACATTGGCCACTCTCCACCCAGGTGTAACTGGGTACCTGTAAATTATTGTTGGGGTAGTGATAATTGAAGGGCCCTAGGCCCCAGTAGGAATAGAAGTAGTATAACATCGTATACCAGCTAGGGTGCATTTGAACGCTTAATGAAAGTACCTGCATTAGAGAAAGCTGAGACAACCTCGAACATCCACGCATCTGACCATACAAATTATCCTGTCGAATTACGGGATAATGTTCACCCATTCGGTAAGTACCCCGTTCCCAAACTCAAATTCCGGCAGAACCCGAACGGAAAGCTAAGGGGACCCCTCTTACCCCCATAATCCTTTAAAGTAATCTTTAAGCCGACTAACAAGCTTTCAATGGTGGAGGGAGCAATGATTTTATCTGCGGCTTAGCCATGTCAGACCCATCTCCCGGTGTAGGAGCCGAGGGAAGAAGCCCGGGGAGAGACACTAAATGGATCGGAACGCTTGCAAGATGGTTAAGAAATGTTAACCCCTTTTATGCCAAAGAAATGGTTAGAAAGATGAAGTAGGATTTTGTCCCTGGTTGAGGGAACCTTATACACACACACACGCACGCGCACACAAACACACACATATAATATACGCACGCACACAAACGCATACATACACGCACACGCACACACACTGATGAGGGGATTGAAATAGAAATACAGTTTCCTACGCCCATGCTAGCACATTATTTTGATCACTAATAACTGAAAAAGTTAACACTCATGTCAGATTGAAGTTTTCACATTGCAAAGTTCAAGGTTATCAAATTTAATTTGGAGGAAGTTTCATGATGATCTTTCAAAATGTACATAATTTAGTTGCTGCTCAAACAACTATCAAACCATGCAAGACTATCGTCTGACAAACCAGAAGTTTAAAGTATCTTTAAAAACAAAATACAAAGGTCCAATATAACCCATTGCCTCCTAACATGCCAAAGAAATACTAGAACTGTATATAGACGATGAAGAAATATTCCATTTTCGTAATGTAACCATATTTATCCATATGCCTTTTGTGAAGCGCCTCGATACGAATTATTTCATTCACCTTTGACGAATAAATGTATCTTCAATAGTCAGAATTCAAATTGCATACATTAGTTGTTGCTAGGGAGGAAAACAATTGAGGCTTGCCCTACCTAACAACCGTTATATATGCAATTTGCATTCTGACATTGAAGTACAATTATTCGTAACAAGTGAATTAAATCATTCGTATAGAGGCACTTAAGTATAAATTTGGTTACATTACGAAACTGGCCTATTTCTGCGATGTGAGAGGGTTAGTAGACAAAACAGAGTTACAGAAGTTGGTGGCGCATGGTTTCGAACCAAGTCGGTGCAGTAGTGCCCTTTGGTTGGGGCACTAATTTCAGATTTCAAGTCCCTTGGTCAGGACCTAAAGCCGTAGGTCCTCTTAAAGGTAATGCAAAGTTTTGGGAAATTTTGAAAATTTGATGGATAGTAATTCTTTTAAATTTTGATATATTCGGATGCCCCTGTGGATGTATTATAAGCACTAGAAAATTTAGCCCCTTAAACACTTCTGCTTTCGAGCAAATTGAATAATCAAAATTTACCGGTGCTCCCGGTAAATTTCAAATATTTCAAATAGCGCCTAAGGCCATTCCATGGTAGCTGCGACCATAAAAATCTCAGAATATGCAGTTCTGATATATAATTTCCAAACGGGAATAGCAAATCGGTCAATTGTAGTCAATGCACATTGTTTTAAAGCTAAAGTAATATCAATCTTGAGAGGGAGCTATACAACATAAACAGTTTATTATTTACAATTGCATCACTTTAGAATCGATTTCAACCGCGACAACGATCATTGAATATTGTAAAATCGCATATGCTTCCAATAATTATGTTCATTTGAACCAACTTCATGGCCCCATAGCATACCAAAACTTTGTATTACCTTTAAGATGGCTGTTTACTCGGTTGTTAAAGGTCAAATAATCATCGACATTAATTCCGTCTATATAGTACAACTATCCAAGAGATGTACCTTTTCATTTACATACCATTTCCTTTTTTTTCGAATGACGTGTATTACTTAAGTTTTCTATTATTGAGACAGCCCTTCATCCCAAAGTTGTCTTTCTTGTTTTGTTTTTTATCGACTTAGCACGTATTTTTCCAGCATATTATGTCCTTTCTGTTCAAATGGATGGCTTCACAAGATTTCCAATTATAAAGAAATTGTCTTTCATCCAAAGTATTTTTTCTCACATGCAGCATAATTGGCACGTTTTATATGCTAGCAGAATTCATCTCACGTCATAAGAATTGTTTCACTCTTTTTGTTAAGTCACGTATCTGTAGAAGAAACACCTCCGATTCATACTGTGCAGACACAGGTGAGACCAACACCAGGACAGACTAATAAGGTAACCTTAGTGCCCAAGATTTTGTAAGGTTTCGGTCGGTCTGGTGTCGGTTTGGCAGTGCAGTGTATGATTATGCGTATTGCACAGTCTGCACAATGCGTACAACCATAATTATAATGATAAGTATAATGATAATTAGTAAACTCAAGGATAATATAAAACACAAGAAACGTAACAGCAGATGCAAATTCCTCGATCGGTGCAAGGAGTAATGGGAGAGTGAAATAAACCTTTTACTCAACTGAGTTCCCTGAATACGAGATGTGTGGAACTTATCCACTGGCCCAACTTACCTCACTTTCCCCCACAACGTGTCCAAAGACAAAGAACCACGTTACACAGTTGTTACTTCTTCTTGGTGGAACTAGCCGTGTGTGAAGCCTACAGCCAAGGTCTGTCACAACTGCCACTCCTAAGGCACTTGACTAGGATTGTCGCACTGCTAGGTGTGTTCCTAACTCTTATGGGGATTTAGAAGCAGTAAAACCATACAATCTATATACAGGGCCTAGAAGCCACTGTGAATTATACGTTATAAGACGCTGATGACTTACCACAGTCGTTATCTCTTTATCAATGAACTAGAGGTGCGTGTAACCTACCTACAGCTATATAAATACCAAAAAAAAACGGAATATCACCTCTCCTAACTTCCTGACTGCAATTGCCGCACAGATAGTTGTAGTCCAAGCTGTTATAGGGATTCCTCAACAAAACCATACACCACGTACATCAGGGTTTCAAAACCACTATGATGTGAGTTCGATGTCACACGACGCTGATGAGGATAAAGTTTATATCAGGAACTGGCCACAGTAGTAGTGAAGACATTTTTTTAAAGGACCGGTTAGGCATCAATTCCGTTTGTAGGTAGCACTTCTTATGGAATGCTACTCAAGACAACTGGCATTTCTAAAAACTGTTGAATGTCAAGGATGAGTGGTTTCGCATCTCTTGATCCAGAAATACAACGAGATCACTTGATTTTTTATTTCATTTTCATTCAAATGATATGATAAGGATGACAATTTATATCATGGACTGATCGTGTTACCAATTTAACGAAACAACGAAAACGTTTCAAGAAATATCCATAAGGATCAGCTTCCTAAAGACACTTCCTGCGTACAACCTCACAGGGCAACTGGCATTTCGAAAAAGTGTTGCTTGGCAGAGGGTGATCAAAGACAAATGGCGTTACCTCTCTTGATTCAGAGATAGACACAAGAGCCCTTGATTATTTTTTTTTGTCAGATGACGATGACACGGATGAGGTTAGAAGAGATTTTCCAGAAAGACTAAGTTCATCAGGTACTTTTAAACCATGACGTGTCTCCTCCCAAATTTAAGACCTCCAGAATACTGCTCAAAGACAGCAACAGTTACCCTTTATGATACTTTTGGACAAGGTTACACGGACTACAAACGATTGTCTCAAAATGAAGTTCAAGCTCTGGTGGAGTTGAAAATAATTTAGAGACCTTCTTATTCTTTGTGTCGCAGTGTGGAGGAAGATCAACTTAGCGATGCCCCATTAAAGGATTAATTTTGAAATGCTCTATGATATATGTTTTCTTTTATCTAATAACAAGTATAGGTACATAATAAAATAAATAACTGTCACAGTAAACTGTCGTTTATATCTTGCATTATTTTATTAGTGATGTGTCTCTGATACTAGTTTTGTAAAATTTGCAATAAAAAAATAGTGTTAGATTTGTGAAGGGAACATAATCTACTCAGAATACTATTTAAGGCGCACAAAAATAATCAAGCAATTTCATTTAAAGAATTCACAAAATACATAATCAACAACAAAAAGAAACAAAAATGACTATGATATATGACAATGAGCATCATTTACATTTATGTAACCGGGAAGCCTTGTAAGTGATGTGGCGTTATAAATACATATGAATAACCTGAGGTGGCATCATGCGTCGGCGAGCTGTGTACTCGACTCAAGATACTAATAGATTCAAACATGCAAATGACATTATTTTGTTTCTCAGTGCTGTTAATGGGGATATAGTATATCAATTGTATGTATATAACATCATAGATCTAATCCAGCAATTACCTTTTATCCACAAATGAGTGTCTCACACACCAAGAAAAATGAAATATCTTACCCTTGTACGAGGTAAATGATTGTCCGCCTTTAGCTTAGGTAAACATTATTCGTGGTAATTCCAACTTTGGGTATGACAAGACGCACGCTTCGCAATGGCCCACGTAATCCGTCATGTACATGAACATTGTGAATACGAAATAAACTTGACAGGTACCACGAACAAAAATGAGAGGTTCAGCTTTTATCAGAAGCATTCCATTTACAAAAGAGCCAATGACAGAAAAATAATTTCTTTGGGAGTTTCTGAAGTGCGACCAAGCAGTGGCATATCCAGGCTGCTTTGATCAGAATTAAAAGAGGTGCACTTCCCGAAGAGACACACCGATGTTAACCTCCACAATTATTGGTGTAAAAAAGGCACAGAATGTGTTTCTCTGAAACTATGAACGGTTCAAAATATACACACTGAATCTAAAATGCGATAATTTACCAGTCGCAGATCTGATGACGATACCAATTTGTACTTGAGTTAGTAGCTGCCTCAGTGTACAATGATATTGGTGAAATTAATTTTCGAGTAACATTCAAAATTGAAGAAAACTTCTCATTGATGACGTAGACGTATTGAAGGTTGTCTTACGCAAATGATACAAGTATTTCGTTGGTTCCTCGATCGGTCATTCAGCATGTTCAGTTAATAATTCATAGAGTCATACCATTGTTGCCATACCGTCAGGTTCGATCAGATCAGCCAGAGAGAGATTGCATTTTGTTTTAGGTACCTTGGCTTGACGACTGGTGGATTCCTGATCTGAAGGTCGGCTGATATAAAATGCCAAGACATGGGGAATAGCTTCGGAGCTCATGACTTTCAGTTAGTCAGACTTGTGATCCCAGGGCAACATTATAATCCCAGTTCGCCCCCTGTTTTCTCTCCACTTCTAATCATTGCTTACACAAAAGCCAGGGCTGCGGGCGGGTCACACAAATCACATTCATGCTACCCGAAATGCTTTTGCTCCGAAAGAAAGAAAAACATTTTCCATTCATTCCAGGATAAATCCGCTATTTTTTATACCAAAAATAAACCGGTCTTTTATACGCACGCACGAGAGCTCCCGCATACTTATATTACCCCCTGTTGATGCATTCCTATTACCTACGCCTTTTGTTGTCTGTGATAGCTGAGGACATTACCAAAGACTCATTAAGACTTGCTGGACATCCTCTTAATTTCTTTCCATGTATTTACCTCTCCCTCTCGTCCGCCTTTCATCATCAGATTGTATTGACAGGACATTAACCCTGATTAGCTTGTACTTTTTATTGTATGGTATCGTTTCAACGGGTTGCAGCTTTATACTTTGTTGTGAAACATAAAGCGATCTTTCAGACTTTAACCATCAAGAATAAAAGGGATACCCAAAAGGATGCCCAAAGGGGGTAACGAAGTGAACAGAAGAAAAAACGATAAACACTCATTTAGCACACATGGGCCTCGTTATAAGGGGGTAAGAGGTTGTAACACCCCTTAATATTTCTGTTGTGTTACATTTCTTCAATCATTTCGAAACATTTTATCATCTGTAGACCCTCGATGTTCGCATATTTTGTTGCTTCTCTGTCTGAAAAATTGTTTTTCATTTTCCCAACCTTAAAGGTATAGACCAGTTCTGGTCATGCGATTGCATTGTGCAAGAAACGTTGTGGAATCGATCAGAAAAGGTTGATCATCTAGCATATAAGCATTGATGTGTACTGCAAGGTTCTAGAATCATCAATGTGATAACAAATTTGGCCCAGTCTTGGTAAAGTTACAAGCACTGTACACAGAAAGATGTATATGGGACTACCCTATATCTATCCAGTCCGGATAGATATGATAATTTACCAAATATATCAATTAATAGGAGGTTTCCCGGCAAAATTTGTATAATCACGTATTAGTAAAAACACATTCTCTCACATGATTGGTATGTTTGAGCATGTTTGAGCACGTGCAATATACGTGCCGGTGAACTCAGGGTTGCCATGAAAGAATAATCTTTAAAAAACGGTAGGAATCCCAGCCTCTAACATGACGAATGAGTCATTTTGGATGTGGTATTATGAATTTATATCATACAGTACTGGCTTCATCGAGTAATGATGAAAGACTCAAGCATCTTCATGATATCTCACTGAGATCTTTGTGAAGCCAAGTTCACGTCATTGACACGACTTTGCCAGTTTGTATTCTGAAGAAGAAGAAAATACTCTTATACCAAGAGGGCGATAACGTGAAACGTGACTGAACGACATGAGGCTTGTATCCATTTATATCCATTAACGTTAAACAAAATTCTTGATACAGCCCCTGACTCACAAAGATATATATTTATATAAATAAACAAATGAATAAATGGATGAGACACTTATCTCCAATGGGAAATATTGCACACATTCGCCCGGGATTTGTACAAATCGATAGGCTTATGTTTAAACAGATATATAAACAACCCTTCGTCTTCGGTAGTATTGGAGATTTTTAAGTCAACTCTTCTGGGACCCGTTTCACAAAGCCTTTTTTCAATGACAAATGACAAAAATCAGTGACAAATCTGCTGATAACCAATCAGAAGCAAGGATTTCAGTAGCTTATAACAGAAACTGTCATTTGTCACTGATGACAAGTTTTGTGAAACGGGTCCCTGGTCTATATTGTAATTTACATCGATTGCGGATTGGAAAAGGGTGATTACATAGGCCTGTATATTTCATTCCATTCTTTTCACAAAATTAGGAATTGATCTTAGACAATGATGATGAAATAGATGATGATGATAATAATGATGATGATGATAATGATGATGAGGATGATGCTATCGATGATAATGATGAAGATGAAGATGATAATAATATTGTTAATAATAATATAAAAAAGTAATATTATGGTAACACTAGTAACCATAACAAAACCAATGGTAATTACAATAGTAAGATAATAATAACAACAATAACAAAATTAATAACAATGATAATGATAATGATAATGATAATAATAATGATAATAATAATGTTAATAAATATGAGGATGATAACGGATGATAACAATGAAATATCATCAATAATTTCAATTTAATTTGGAATTTGAATCGAAATCTGGAAGGTGAATTTTGTTGAAGTCCAAGGAACTATATCTACCCTCACACTGGGTACAGCTACCAAACTTGTGTATGATCTCTTTCTCGATGAAGGCGCCATCAATATAGATCTACCCATCTTCGTATCACTCTCTACGGCAGGGCTACTTCATCACGCCCGCCAAGATTTCGAGATAGTTGGCCAAAAAAACATATATATTTGAGAGGACCATGTCCAGAAAGTGCACCATGATGGAGGGCTCCATTACTGGAATTGGGTTGTGACCCCAAGATTCTTCGTATCAGTGACCTTTTTTTACCTTGAAAAAGAGTAGAAATGTGCCCACTGTTTGATGGTATTGTCCTTACTTTGGTTTATAAACACATGTATATCCATGAAGTGGTTATACATTGTATAGGATTGTGTGTGGGTGCGTGGGGAATGCACGTTTTCATGCGTTAAATAGTAGTAGGCCTAGTGGTGCTAGTAGTAGTGGTAGTAGTAATAGTGGTAGTAGTAATAGTGGTAGTAGTAGTAGTAGTAGTAGTAGTAGTAGTAGTAGTAATAGTAGTAGTATTACTAGTAGTAGTAGTAGTAATAGTAGCAGCAGCAGTAGTGGTGGTGTTGGTGGTGGTGGTAACACTAGTAGCAGTCATCATCGTCGTCGTAGTCGTTGTAGTAGTAGTAGTAGTAGTGGTAGCAGCAGCAACAGTGGTACTAGCAGTTACTAGGAGAGGCATCATTAACAGTGTTACTATAGCAATTTCATTCATATATAATTTGAGATAAATAAAGAGATAAGCACATAAGAATAAATATCTAGTAGAATCAGAACTATAAGTAGAAGTGGTAGTGGTAGTGGTGGTGGTGGTGGTGGTGGTAGCAGGAGTAATAGTAGTAGCAATAGGCATGGCAGCAATAGTAATAATAATATTAATAGTAATAGTAATAGTTATAGTGATAGTGATAGTGATAGTAGAAGTAGCAATAGTAATAATGTTTAAACTATGGGCAAGAGGTGACTCCAACTGTACTATTTGCTGAGTTGCGCAGCCCCGAAGCAAATGGTACTTTTGGAGTCACCGATGCCCATAGTTTTAACCAGTACCACGAAAACTAGGCAGGGTATATTTGTTTTATATCCTGCATCAAAATTTATTTGTAAAAAAAAAGAAGAATTGATATTAAAGTTAAAAATTAAAAAAAATCTTTTCTTCAATTTTATTTTAAGCATTTTGAATTTTAATAAAATATATTGGATTAAAAATAATCAAAACAAATTAAAAGAAAAATCTTACATTTTAACATTAGTACAATTTAAATAAAATTCTACAATTTAAAATAAAATATTGATTTTACTCTCAAATAGTACTCCCAAATAGTACTTTAGAGCAACCTTTAAAATGGTTGAAATATTTCTGGTCACGTGAAGAGCTCTCAACCAATCAAAAACCAATACATTTTTGATGCAGGATATAATAATAGTTATAACAGAAGTTATAGTAAGAATGATACTAATATCAATACTAATTGCCAAAATAATAGTTGTGGTAAATAAAACTGGTGGTTGACAGTAGTTCGCCTAATACTATAACGGAAGTTGAATTGGTAGTATTGGTGATATATATATATATAGTTGTGCTCTCGCATCCATTGTACCATCTCATTCATGCTACCAACAATACAGCAGAAATAAATGAAAGCCAAAGGCAGATGAGGGCAAATATCTCGTCAGCCATCAAACGCATCAAGAAAATCTTTCAATCAGGCAGCTTTGCAAATGGAATCATGGCCCCGATCAATATCATGAAGATAAATAATCAAGTGTCCTTGTCTTTACTTTTCAAGAAGATGGAGATCGCATCGATTGCACTTCCGACTCGTACGACGAGGTGACATTGTAAGTTGCTAAAAAAAAAAAAAGGTAGTGGCGTAGCTCCCTGGGCATGGGGCACTTGCAGTCGCCTGCCCCCCTCTCAACTGAATGGCTAATGCTGGGGTAATAATAGTACAACGTATGTTATTGCTATTGTTATTATTATTATTTATTATTGTTTTTATTACTATTGTTATTATTATTATAAGTATTATTTCTACTAGAGGTGTCGTAGTCTAGT
Source organism: Mesocentrotus franciscanus (assembly GCA_037976565.1). Lineage (NCBI taxonomy): Eukaryota > Metazoa > Echinodermata > Echinoidea > Camarodonta > Strongylocentrotidae > Mesocentrotus > Mesocentrotus franciscanus. The sequence goes on from CP137668.1 coordinate 12,331,788, forward strand.
GGATACGTCGTCGAACTTTGGATCACATGGTTCGCGGTTCGAGTCCTTTCGCGGCACTAATGTCCTTTGGCAAGACATTAATCTACATTTGCCACTCTCTATCCAGGTGTTACATGGGTACCGGTAGGAAGGAATTCCTTGAAGGATGTGAGTACCGAAAGCGGTCGCCTAGCTAGCAGAGCCGGGATAGTATTAAAGCGCCTCGGGTACCTTGCGTGGTGGATAATTATGTGCGCTTTAAAACAAATATATAGCCAATATTGTTATCAATTATATAATTATTATTATCATTATTATTATTATTATTAAAAACGGGAAAAAAGAGAGGGAAAGGAAATATGACGAGATGATGATCCTACTCGCGACACAACCTTCAGGCAGTCTATGGCCTTGTTCATTCGCATTCCATCCATCAAATATTTTGGTGCCAATCCCCTCCCCATGACACCAGTGCTCGCTTAATGGCTGGACACTCGCTTAAGAAAGAGATCCGATCAAATAAGATATATATATATATAGAGAGAGAGAGTGAGAGAGAGAGAGAGAGAGATTGACAAGAAAACAATTCATATTGAATACAATATATTTTTCAAGTTAAGGCAAAACGTATGAAACTGATTCACCTAGTTTTTTTAGATCTACAAAGAAGTGAATTGAAAACACCGCGTAGATCATGATTCAATTTAGAGTTGATAAAAATTCTAGTGGTCGATTGGTCTAGTCTAGTGATTGCAGAATTGATACAGTTCCAAAATACTCTCATTAGGTTTAGAATTATAAACCCAATGCCACGAATTTTACCTTAAGTCATCAGTCCATGAAAGAACAAGCAGAGAGAGAGAGAAATAGAGAAAGAGAGAGAGAGAGAGAGAGAGAGAGAGATAGAGAGTGTCACATGCTATACATGATGAAATACCAAACGAAATCAAGGAGGGTGACAGTGAATCAAGGATATCTGTGACCATATAAATGCACTGTGATATCACAGTATTAAATATCTACATGTATACTTATTATATGGATTTCCGGTCAAATTCAAAGCTTTACCTTGCTTTTGAACGCCATGAGGGATATACATGACTGCGTTTTATAAACTAGATGTGAGAAATTTGACAAAATGGCCCGACTCAGTTACCAATTTAATTTTTTCATTATCAGTACCTCTTTTTTTTGCCATTTCCGAGAAAGGACACTACCCCGAGTCCTCTTTCTTGTAGCACCTGACAGAGATTCTTGATAGGAACCATTGGATATTAAATCTGCTTAGTTTTTCCTAGCGGAAAACGAAACCACTAAAGCGCTTCCGGTCACCCGGGGAAAAGTGTGATCGGCGATAGGGGAATGCGACAAAATGCTTTTAATCCCCGTAAAACAATACTACCATTTTCTTTTCTTTTCGCAGGGAGGTCGTGCATGCGTCTCGGCGCGCCGGTGAAAAGAATTTACTAAGTTGACCTGGAAATCTAGGGTAGTATATAGCATCATGGCAAAGTAGAGTTCAAGAAAGCGCTGGAGAAAGCGCAGGAAGTTTGAAAATAACTGCTACACGCGGTAGAACGGATCTCTATTGAAAGTGGAAGCCAACAAAACACGCAGGAATTAAAGAAGGTTTCCCTTATAGTTTAAAGGGCAATATGATAGGTATTTAGCATGTTGGGTGGGGTTTAATGAGAGAGAAAAAACACGAAGCTGTGAGTTGCAATAACGATGTCATTGATGAAAACACTAAGAAACAAATTTGTGAATCCAGTTGTGGATCAAAAGGTCACAGAGGTCATATGCCCTTCTTTTTTCATGTGGATGGATAATACATGCGGATAAGTCCCCCCTTCCCCTCCCCACCCCACCCCCACTCTCTCTCTCTGTCTCTCTCTGTCTCTCTCTGTCTCTCTTTATTTTAGCTCCCACATGACCGCATGAGGCTTAATGCACGCCCCTATTATTGTGTCAGCATCCATTTTAAAATTCAAGATCCGCAAGTGAATGTAGGTCTATCAATGTATTGGAGATATCGAAATATGATTATCTGCTCAGGCTTACACGTTTAAAATCCACACCACCACGTGTATAGGATATGGAAGGAAACAGATACAATTAACTACGAGTTATTAAATTCCATTTCAGCTTTTATTCATATCTTACCATACAAAACTCCACTGTGAAAGAGCTGTCTTTTCACAGGAATCCATAGGAGCAGATAAGAGGCCCATTTTTCATGTTTGGTAAAATGATTCTGATATGTATGAATCGCATCTTACACAACGCCGAAAGTTGAAATTTTCTTTTAAAACGGAAGACTATTTTCTGAGATAGAGTTTCATTTTTAAAGAAAAAATGAAATCAAAACCCCCCAAAGCCCTACGGAACGACTTCCAATCGCATATGTGATTTTCTTTTTCCTTCTAATTTTTGACATTTTACTTTTTGACCGCTACCTCACAGCTGTACGCTGATGCCCTCCGACATTTCCATACCCAAAGAACCGTATACCCTTTAAATATGAAGTTGTGAGGTATTGTTTAAAGTTGATATTCATAGAAGAGCCCTAAATATGAGATATTCATATCTACAGAAGGCTTATAAGCCATACAATGAGCTTGGATGACATTCAAACAATATAACACTTCCAAAAAAGCGAAATTAGGGTGAAAACAATCACCCTATTCTCTGGGACAAATTTGCCCTATTGTCATCCGAAACGGCCTTTAGCTGTGACGTAGGAAAGGGAGGCGAGGCTAGTGTGCCACTTCCGGGTATCTCGTAGAATGCATGTATAACATTATAAGGCTGAAAACACAGCTTCAACTTATGTGTTATTTTACCCTTACTATAGAATAAATTATAATACAACATCGTTTGTAAGTTACTTCTCATTAATATTTCCATCTTGATATTCTAAGAAATGTATTATTTGTGAAATAAAAACGTTGACAAATGGGGAAAAAGAAGGTGAAACTATGGCTGTGTCCCCGGCTTTGTTGTACAGCAAGCCTGCATATATATATGGGGATTTGGGTGCCGGCGATTTTTACCACCATGTAGTTTCACTTTGACATATCAGTCGGAGACTTCACCTCTTCCACTATGAAAAAAAAAAGTTAGTATTGATTTGATCATTATTATGAATAAAATAAAATTCAAACAAATCGAAGAATATTTCATTTAGTCGATCGTATCATGGCTATAAAATCGAGGCGATTCTGCTGTTGTTACGATTCATCTGCGAGTAGTGCGGCTCTTGGCAGCCGCATTACCTACACGGCTGATCGCTGATTGAATTTAGTATCGCTGGCGGATTTATATTACCTGCGCGCACATCAAAACACACGTAAACGTGACTGCACTGCACACCGCACACACACAGTACTATACGCTTGCATTTCAGTCGCGATAGACGAAACTTTACGAAACCAAACCAAAACAAAACGGCGAGAAATACACTATTCTATGGAATTATAGTTATCGACAAATGAAAATGGAGAAGAAACATTATTCATTGTTATGTCAAAGGAAATTCCACCTCGGAACATGATTCTACTATAGGTAATTTTGTTTTGAAACACAGCTAGGTTGATTTTTCATACTTTCTCCGTGTACATACAGCTCAGCTGAAAAAGTTGAGTTGTAAACAGTTATTTTACGGATATTGTCACTTTTTCAATGCCAATAATGACATGAATATTGACATTAGGATATGTTTCAGGACGGGAGAGGACAACTGTATGTCAGATATTGACCATTCAGGCAATATTTCAATCGTTTTGAGAGAGTGGACTGACATCCACTCTATGAACATTTGTGTGTAGATCGCAGTTAGTCCCTATAGCTGCGTGAAGCATATCCCGGCTCTGACGTCACTCACAAAGCCACTTTCCCTTAGGCGATTCGTAGGTCAGGATAGAGTCAATTTAGTGAAATTTGATTTTCATAAAACACAAAACTGCACACTTTCATGGCATGTTAGCTGCATAAATTGCTTTAATAACTCATTCAATTGTAAAATAAACTTTATTTATTTGATTGTATTTCCTATAAGTATCAACTTTAACGCCGTGTTTAAAGATAAAGTTGAGTTCTGGGCCCTGTCTTATAAAGAGTTGATATCAATCGCAACTATGTACATAAGAGATAGGAGACTGCAAGCTTGCGATTGATTGGAGGACTTGCGATTGATTGGAGGACTTACGATTGATTGGAGGACTTACGATTGATTTGGATCAATCGTAACTCTTTATAAGACGGGACCCTGGTCATGCGATTGTATTGTGAAAGAAACGATGTGGAATCGATCAGAAAAAGTTGATCATGTAGCATAAAGGTATTGGTGTGTACTGCAAGGTTCTGGGATCATCAAAATGATAAGAAATTGTGCCCAGTCTTGGTAGAAGTAACAAGCACTTTACACAGAAAGATGTATATGGGACTACACAAAAAGTGGCATAAAAATGTGGTCCTCATTTTTAAGCTGTTACATGTCATATTTAGAATATGAAGGCATTTGAAGAGCCATGCTTTTTAGGGAACATTTCTTCTCTGATGTTCTTCCACACTTGCATAATAACAATGAAAACGCTCACAAATTATTTTTCTACTCTCCCCAGAACTCAACCTTTTCTTTAAAGAGACCGTCAACTTCTGGTGAAAATGAAAAAACGATTAGTGAGCTTTTCCATTATTTTTTAAATAAAAAATTATGGAGATATTGTGTAACTGGCACATTTAACCTTTTGCGTACGGACGTGAACTCATGCAATTAATAGATAAAGGGTACATCGTGGGCGATTTTCTTTTCACCGAGATAATTTCATTATGACTCAGTTTGACCCGCGTTCGTGTCCGGAATAAGAGGAACAAACATTGACATTTTCCTAGCCCAAAACAGCGACATTTGCACGACATTATATGCATTTAAATGCAAGTCTATTCAAAGAAAGCCCATATCATGATACTGCAAGTTAAAGAATGGAAACATCATTCTGAAGTTTCATGAATCAAGATGACCTGTTAGACAAGAACAACCTTGCATTAGCAAGGTATATCAACCTTGTACCAAGGTTAAGTGAACAACAACCCCGATTTATAAAAAACACAAGCACATTTCATTTTTTCTAATTGAAACAATATCTCAGGATTACAGTATAGCTACAAATGACTATAATCTATCTTTGGTCTGATTTAATCTCATGTGCATTAGCTTTTCACATGTCATATTTGACATTGAGATAAAAGATAGTGAATATTAAGTAAAAGCTTGAATTTAAGTCCTCTTAAAGTCTGCTATCGCAAAGACATCTGCTTAGAGTCCCAAGTACACTGAGTCTAGGCACATCTTTATAATTCCACGCCCTACTAGATCTCACCAGACATGACAGGTGTCTATAATGTTTTACTATCTACCTTGGATGACTTAATTGACCTTTGACCTTAAATCGAGACGCTGAGGGAACTTCAAAAGTTCTGTTCCGTATTACAATAAAAATCCGGCATGATATCTGTCTGTCTGTCTCTCTATCTTTCTTTTTGTATTTTCTCTCCATTTTCTCCCTGTCAAACTATCTCAAGTTATTGTCCCTTTTCTATCAAATCTGTTTGCCTGCATCGAAACTTCTTTCTCTCTCTCTCTCTCTCTTGCTCTCTCTCTCTCTCTTGCCATCCAATCTCCCTCACTGTCTTTCATTCTATTTTAGGTCCTCAGCTTTGCTCACCGAGACAGGGACCTAGTAATAGGTTGGAATCCATGTGCCCGCCACGCAAGGAGATGTTTTCATAATAAAACCCCGGCATCGAACCGTTGACATCTCTACTTGGGGTCTGCATTAGTGAGATTCTTGCACCTTTGTCATCCCAAACTTTGTCCCCTGAATCACAAAACCTGTCCGGAATTTATCAGTCACACAACCCTAAACTTCATAGTAATCTACAACATAGACGGATGTTGAGAAGAGGGAAATGACCCGGACCCACGTGAAGAATACAGCCCCCCCCCCCCTTCTCCGAATCAATGTGTCCCCTTCCAGATTTGTTACTCCCATTTCATTCTATTCATTTATTGATTGATTGAAACATATTCATACAGGATAAAAATATATCTGCAATGCTGTTTTTCATCATGGCCCTGATTAGGGTTCCAAATGAGGTTGAATACATGAACTGTTAGTAATAACAACGTGAATGAGTCAATGTATTTGTATAAGCTATTATACTGCATGTTTGTGTTTGCATTTGCATTCTCATTACTTGTTATCAATGTCCAACAGAGCCTGTCATTTTTCTTGTTTTTTCAGTTATATGGTTTTGTTTTCAATATAGATTCTTGTCTGGCTCGATCTACAATTAAACAAACAAGCAAAAATTAATATGAATTGCTAGATATGTGAATGAACACTTCGGAATTATTACAAATTCAGTTTATGAACAATATATACTAATATAGTAATATCACTCTTTTTTTTAGCCGAGGGAGCCTTTTATGATTGTTTTTCTTCTTTTGACTGATTCCGTAAGCAGCAACTGTTATAATTGCATATCATTTATATCATCTTTTTATTTAGATCCATCGTGCACTGACTTTACCAGCTGCACTGCAACATTCTCAAACTTCACTTTCACCGTAAACCGCTGAAGATGGAGACTGGACACAATTTGGGACGACTTTCCATTTCCTTGCTGCGCGCTCGATTCCAAGATCTCACACCATTTCAAATTGAGCCCTGTCTCTTCGGTAGACAGAGCAAAATCAGAAAATAGACCACCAAGTGCATTGCTATTCGGTCATTTAGAATCATGGCAAATGCTTTGCTTCATCATTCCGATGCAATCAGATACGACATGTGCGAGGGGCGTCACCTGGATGTTTCCAAACCCGGGCAGGCCCGTGCAGGCAGCTGTTAAGGGTGTGAGAGCAACCGACATTTCGCGGGTCAGATAATGACAAGCAAATTGATAGAATGCCTTGGCAGCACCTTCATCTAATTATTCGGGGGAGGGGGGTTCGAGAAAGCAATGGGGAGAAAAGGTTGGATTACCACACTCATTAGGCGAAGACACTCATCGAAGGACATAATCGCAAAGACTCTCGAGAAATCAACCTAAGGCAATTAGAACAGCCTAGTACATCGCCAAGTGAAATGCTCTAACATTAAAATGACATAGCCATTACATAATCCAAACATGGTTTTTATGGGAAAGGGTACAATATAAGGCGAAGAAAGCACTCAAGGAAATATTCTAGGAATATACCCCCCTATAGCAGCTACCAATTTACTATACCTGGATGGAAAATGGCAATTGTAGATTAATGTCTTCCTATAAAGGACATTAGTATAGAGGTGGGACTCGAACCGCAAACCATTGTTATCCAGGATTTGGTGACGCATCCACTCGACCATTGCAATTCTAAGGACCACGGCGTATACAGTGACGCAGAGTATACGGGGGAAAAACACATCTGACGCATCAGAAATGTGGTCATAAAATGTTAATCCATATACTTCTATAGTGCGGAGGTGTCGTTGTATAGTGGTTCACAATCGACTCTCAATTAGATCCGAGGGTTTAGGGTTTGAATCGCAGCCGGGTACTAACGTCCTTTGGCAAGACATTAATCCACACTTTGCAATTCTCTACCCAGGTGTAAATGGGTGCCTGAAAAATGCTGGGATGAAAAAATTGCAGGATTAATACTGGTGTGGCTACCCTGGGTAAACGAGTCCCATGATTTTAGTTTTTTTTAATTTCTATTTAGGCCTACATTTAAAATAATAAGGGAATTTCGAAAGCAATCCCTTTCATGTGATATTGCTACTGCTTTCGACCATATTGCATAAATGGAGAACATTAAAGTAAGCTCACAAATTATTTGTCATCCTTTTTCCGAGCTTCACCTTCTCTTTAAAGGGCACGACGTCAGAAACGTGAAAATGAATGACGTGTGTAATACCTGATGGGGTTATTCAAGTCATCTATCTCATACGAAAGATTTATCATTGATCACATTTACAGACAATCGATGGGGGAGAGTGAAAGAGACACCAGGTAGAAAAGTATATGGTGAGGTTAACAAGCAAAGGGAGGTAGAGAGAGGTAGAGAGGTAGAGAGAGAGAGAGAGAGAGAGAGAGAGAAGGGGAGAGAGAGAGGGGAGGGAGGAAGAGACAGACTGAAAGAGGGACATGCAATGGGGAAAGGCATACAATGACAGAGAGAGGGAGAAAGGCAGAGAGACAGACTGAAAGGCATAGAGTGAGGCATGACATGGAGAGACAGACAGTGAAAGAGAGAGAGAGATAGAGAGAGAGAGAGATAGAGAGAGACGGCAAGAATGAGAGAGAGAGAGAGAAAAAGACAGTAAGAGCTAGAGAGAGAGAGAGAGAGAGACAGACAGAGAGAGAGGAAGATAGTAGGGAGAAAGACAGAGAGACGGTGAATGGGAGAGTGAGACACAGAGCGACACAGACTGAGAGAAAAAGACAGACAGACATGAACACTGAGGGACAGAGACACACAGAGTGCGACATGACAGGGAGAGACAAAGAGTCAAAGAGAGACGGCGAGAGAGAGAGAGAGAGAGAGAGAGAGACATATACAGAGAGAGACATACAGACAGACAGTCAGAGGAGAGAATACAGAAGAGAGAATGTGTATAAGCCTTCGATTTAACATGACAAATCGTCAGGGATTTCCCCCTTCTTCTTATCCCAGCATCGCATCGCGAAAAAATGGAAACGAAATTATGTTTTAGAGGTTTTCATCACTTGTTTTTATTGTATGAATGTACTCATGAGTGAATGGGGTTATTGTTTTTGACGCTCCTATTTTTTCTTTCTGTGTCGGCAATGCAAGGGTCGAACTGACAAAAAAATAACGCGCGAAAAATAGATGCCTCTTTTCTGGGCAAACTTGTCATCCATGGTCTGTCGCTTGCCTTCTATCAATAGCCTTTCAAATACGATGTGACAGGATTGTGACTCGCCTAAACATTCACTTTCCCGCACATTTTTCAGAAAAACAAAAACAAACTTTCTGCCCTACAGTTAAGCTAAGCAGATGTCCAGAAATTTGATATGCGGGGAAAAGGAGAGACGAAATTGCCGCGCTATGCTGGAGAAAATTGGTTTCTTCTTTAGTCCATCTACAGCAATCATGAAGGGCGAAATGAGGAACACGTTTGTAGACATGAACGGTTCGGAGCTCGTTCACCCAAGCCTATCTCTACCACCATGATTCATACTGGGGCGTTATGAAATTGATTTGTTGTCTGTGGGAGCCTATCAAAGATATTGTGAGGCGATGGGGGTTGGGAGAATGTAAAAGGGAAAGAGAAAGAGAGAGAGAGAGGGGGAAGAGGGGGAGAGGGGTAGAGACAGGGAGAGGGGAAAGAGAGGTATATTAATAAATAGAAAGCAAGGGAGAGAAAGAGAAGAGGGAAAAATTGTTGTGGCAAAAAAATATATTATGAATATCAAGAGACAGACAGACAGACAGACAAACTGACAGGGGTAGGCCTAAGGCAGACAGGGGGTACGAGAGAGATAGTCAGATAATACAGGGAGTAATAGGGGAGAGAGACAGAGAGACAGGGAGAGATACAGAGTCAGAAAGGGAATAAGAGGAAGACACACACACACACAGATAGACAGACAGAGAGAGAGACAGACGGGGAGTAAGAGAGAGAGGGGGAGAGAGAGGGTGAGATACAGAGTCAGACAGGGAATAAGAGGAAGATGCACACATATAGACAGACAGAGACAGGCAGACAGGGAGTAAGAGAGAGGGAAGGGTGAGATACAGAGTCAGACAGGGAATAAGAGGAACAAACACACACACACACACACACACAGATAGACAGAGAGGGACAGACAGACAGGGAGTAAGAGAGAGAGGGGGAGGGTGAGATACAGAGTCAGACAGGGAATAAGAGGAAGATACAACACATACATATAGACGGAGAGAGACAGACAGACAGCGAGTAAGAGAGAGAGAGAGGGGGGGGGGAGGGGGAGAGCTAGGTGAGATACAGAGTCAGACATAGAATAAGAGGAAGACACACACACAGATAGAGATAGACAGAGACAGACAGGGAGTAAGAGAGAGAGAGGGGGAGAGGGAGACAGGGTGAGACAGACAAAGAGAGAGAGAGAGAGACTGAGAAACAGACATTGGAGACGGACATAGAAGTCCTACTTAAGATGTTTCACCGATTAAACCACCCTAGAACCCATTGCCATTTAATTGAGAGAAAATGATTCGGACTTAAAGAACTTGCTTGCCCGTCCCTTTGATATATTTTAATGGTCCTATTTACTTTCATGTTTTCCTTTTAACAAATTCATGGTGTAACAGTACAAATGTCGTGAATAGTGACATAAATACATCAGAATAATATCTCCCTTCAACTCACAATAAAGTACAAATTGGTGAAAAGCGACATAAATATATCAGAAGAAAGGGAGAAAAACAGCTTTGAAAAATAAAAAGGGACAAAAATTGAATATAATAAGGAGACGACGAAGAACAAAAAAGGATACGAAAATGAGAAGAAAAAAATGTATCAAATATAAACGATGAAAATAAGAAAGAAAAGGTTGTATCATCTCACTTCACTTACATTTATTATTTCACAACAATCGCTCATATCGCTCTCGTTCTAATTTGCATCCCTGGGATACATGTAGATTAAAGACTGCTTCTCTTTTCGATTTATGATGGTTATTGATTAATCTCCTGGTACTAAATACACGCATATTTAAAATAGATAAAAATATTGTCACAAAAGCCGAAGTGATCATGTAAATGTTCCAACCTGTGCATTTCCTGAATTAAGTACTTCTCAACAAGACATCTCTAAGCACAATTGATTCTTTTAAGGTATAATGTAGTTGGATTTCATTATTTTTGTTCTTATTTTCTTCATTTAACAGTATTATACTATTAGATTATCAAGTGTTAGCGAATTGATTTGCTTCCGTTTCTCAGAACATGAAAATCCATATTTCACAGTTTCCTGTACATACTGTATGTGAAACAAGGCGACAACCTTTTTGTTTGACTTTGGAAGAAAAAAAGATTCTCCTCTCCAATTGTCATCTCTTCGACCACAACGCGGTAACAGATTATTTTCTTCATTTAACAGTGTTTAAGTTATACTATTAGATTTTCAAGTGTTAGCTAATTGATTTGCTTCCGTTTCTCAGAACATGAAGTTATACATATTTCACAGTTTGCTGTACATACTGTATGTGAAACAAAGCGACAACCTTTTTATTTGACTTTGGAAGAAAAAAAAGATTCTCCTCTCCAATTGTCATCTCTTCAACCACAACGCGGTAACAGATTAGACACTTTGCTAACCACAGTGTCACATGGGAACAGCCCAATTGACCACATGACCACGAGTTCGAGAAAACGTGGTCAGGAAAAGAAGAGTGGACTGGTTTGTCAAGACTGACTACAGAAGATTTTATGTTTTAAGCGCTTAGAAACGTAGTATGAAGCGCTATAAAAATCTGTTTACTAATAGTAGAGGCGGTAGTAGTAGCAGTAGTAGAAGTAGAAGTAGTAGCAGTAGTAGTAGTAGTAGTAGTAGTAGTAGTCGTCGTCGTAGTAGTAGTAGTAGTAGTAACAGTTATAGTATTAGCAGTAGTTGTGGTAGTAGTAGCAGTGTAGTATAGTAGTAGTAGTAGTAGTAGTAGTAGTAGTAGTAGTAGTAGTAGTAGTAGTAGTAGTAGTGGTGGTAGTAGTAGTAGTAGTAGTAGTAGTAGTAGTAGTAGTAGTAGTAGTAATATAGTAGTAGTAGTAGTAGCAGTAGTAGTAGTAGTAGTAGTAGTAGTAGTAGTAGTAGTAGTAGTAGTAGTAGAATAGTAGTAGGAGATAGAGTAATGTCGAGTATGTAGTATATTATAATTGGTGTACGCTGTAAGGTTTCGGAATTACCAAAATGAGGAAAAAATTACAAGGCCTTGCTGAAAATCATGCACTGCACATATAAATAGGTATATTGGACTACACACACAAATATGGCATGAAAGATTGATCTTAACTTTTAAGATGTTTCTCTTTATATTCAGAATATGAGGCTATTTGTAGAGCAATGCTTTACAAGGGACATTTTTTTAAAGATAGCCTTCCAAACTAACGTAAAAAAAAAAACACTGAGAATCATCACAAATTATTTCACAACTTTCCAACAACTCAACCATCTCTTGAAAATGAGCTCGCAAAGGCGAAAAAGGTCCTAGCAACTACATCTATCTATCAGTATCTATCTAATATGTATATTTATTCATCTATATATCTAATCTGTCTATTTATCTTATCTGTCCGTATCTATCTATATGTATATAATTATATCTATCTATCGTTCTAACCTGTCTATAATTACATCTTCCTCATTCTATCCATCTATCTATTTATGTATCTAATCTGTGTATCTATATATCTATCTAGTATGTGTATCTATATAGCTATCTAGTATGTGTATCTATATAGCTATCTAATCTGTCTATCTATCTATATTATATCCATCTACCTATCTATCTATCTAATCTGTGTATCTATCTAATTATCTAATCTGTGTACCTATTATCTATCTAAGCTGTGTATCTATCTATATATCCATCTATCTATCCATCTATCTATCTATCTATCTGATGGAAATACAATGACGGCAAATCTTCACCAACTTTTAGACACAAAATATCGGCAATACTTTGATCTTGTCACAGTCAAATGACGTCCCAACGATAAACCATGGATGAATGATGCCATCCGACGGACCATTAATCAGCGCAATATCAGCTATACGCAAGGTGATGACTCATTTCGTAGCGTAAGAAATAAGGTTCAAAGAGAAATCAGATCTGCCAAGAAAAGTCTCTACAGCAGAAAAGTGGGACATCTGAAACACAGTGAACCTGGGAAATGGCACCAGCAAATTCGCCACCTAGCAGGAATAAAGAAACAGTCTCTCATCTTTCCAGCCGACAACTCCGACTTGGAGATCGGCCCTTCCATCTCTTGACCTGGCTTCGTTGCCGGACAACCTCCCTGCGCCGACACCAACTCCAATCATCGAGCAATAAAAGGTCTTTGAATGCCTACGCAAAGCCAATGTCTCCAAGGCTGGTCACCCGAACGACTGCCCAGCACGCCTCTTCAAGGAATTGACGTACGAGCTGTCTGAACCGCTCACCCACCTTTTCAACTGCTGTTTGAAAATGTTTCCCACATAATTATCTGGAAAAATGCATCAGTGTGTCAGGTGCCGAAGGTCCAGCCGGCAACGACGCCTGACCAACTGAGGCCCATTTCTATCACGTCAGTACTGGTACGAGTGTTTGAGGGATTCCTTGCCCGTTGGGTTATTTAAGATGTACACCATGCTATTGATCCCCAACAGTTTGGGAACATGCCCGGAACATCAATTCCCATTACCTAATCAGTCTCTTGGATAATGCTCATCTGGGAATCGACTGACCTGGGAAGTATGTTAACTTATGCATGATCGATTTCAGCAAAGCTTTCGATCATATCAACCATGTCACAGCCATCAGAAAAATGATTAACATAGAAATTGACCGCTCCATACTTTCGACTATTTGTAGTTTCCTGACGCAAGGAACGCAAACTGTACGTTATCGCAGGGTTACATCAAATCTTTCTCACCTCATTTGTGGTGTTCCTCAGGGAACAAAGCTAGGACCCATTATCTTCCTGATAATGGTTAATGATGCCGCGTTGTCTACAGAAAACCGCTGGAAATATGTCGATGATCTTAGCCTTCTAGAGGCTGTCAAAAAATCGGACCCTCCGCAGTTACAAACACACACTGATTCTCTTGTTGACTGGTGTGACATAAACGACATGAGACCCAATCCAACAAAGTGCAAAACCATGCTGATCTCATTCTTGCGCAATGCACCGCCTGTCCCTCAGTTGGAGATCAGTGGTGTTCAGCTTGAAGTGGTATCTCCCATGAAATTACTTGGTATAACAATCCAAGATTATCTTAAATGGGATCAACACATTAAAACCATCGTCAAAAACGCATCACGCAAACTATATTATGTGTTTTCAGACTGTCTAATTACGCTCTGTTCTTTGTGAAAAGTTTGCCAAATCCCTGCTGATCTCAGACCGCCACCGCCATCTCTTGCCTGAAACTAGACAAACCATCTCACGACGCACTCTCCGCAACTCCCTTCAGCTCAATAACCCCAAAATGAGAACAGAGCGTTACAGGCAATCTCCCATTCCCCACTTCAAACGAATCTTGAATTCAAATCTGTAGTTATGTTTACCCCATGACCCTATTATGTTCAGGTGTCTGGATCAAGATGTGATTAGTTTCTTGTCATGCCAATTAACCAGATTTAATCAGATTTCGTAGTATACTGTTCGGACTACTTTGTAAGTAATCATAATTTTAATATTTTGTATTATTATATTTCTTGTGATAATCATCCATATAGAAATATGTTTCTAGAAGAAATGTTAACTAAGTTAAAAAATGATTACTTATTAATTTGAAAGTGTATGAATATGACATTTAGAAAATGGTGAGAACATATTTAACTATTTAAATGTTATAACTGAATAATTACAACTATTTAACGATTATTTGATATTAGTTGTTTAGTTAATTAGAATCAGTAATTAATAGGAAGATTGCTAAAAGTATTGATTTTCTATATTCTTGTATGTATATATAATTTGTAAACTGAATTGTATGAGTCTCCGGACTTTTTATTCAGCATGTTTTTATTTACAACAAACCAGAAATGAATTGAATTGAATCGAATCTAATCCGTCTATCTATCTATCTATATATCTATCTTTCTATATATCTATCTATCCATCTATCTATCTATCTAATCTGTGTATCTATATATCTAATTTGTCTATCTATCTGTCTATCTAATCTGTCTATCTATCTATTTATCAATCCATCTATCCGTCTATCTATATATCTATCTATCTATCTAAACCACAACAAAATGTGCAACACCTCACCATGTCAGACGATTGACACTTTTGATCTATACTCAACGGCTTAGCTATGGGAAAAACAGGAACACGCCTCCGCCCCAACCCCCCATGGAATGGACGTAAAAAGGGAAACAAAATGAAAACAAGAAAAGGAGAGAGAGAGAGAGAGAGAAAGAAGTAGACAACATAAACCCTCCCTCACCCTAGTCTCATTCCATGCCTTTGTTCTAACGTATTTTTTTAAGCCCATCGCACACTAGGCCTATCCGATCCTCCTGCGAACCGATATTTTTTAAAAGGCTATTGTATTAAATATGGAAATCTAAACAAACAAAATTTTCCTGATTTAGGTTTTAAATAATCTTAAAAATATTGCAGCAACTGTAATTTAAGTGCATTTAACTCTTCTAGTCAGAATACAAGCCGAATCGGTTTCAAATCGTTTATAATCACAGCCCAGGTCTGACGTCACTGCGAATCTGAGCCGATTGTGCTTTTTCCAAGAATTTAGATTCTATAAGTAATAAGACTTTTCAGCTTCTTGGTCATTAAGATTTTTTAGAAGTTTGACCGTTCATATAAAATGCTATTGCAAATTCTTCCAAAATGGGATCGTAGTCAGAGTGTGCGGTGGGCTTTACATTCAGTGCCCCCCCCCCTCCCCCACCTCATGGTTAGACCCTCTTTCTACATCACTGTATGCTCGTCAATGTTAAAGTTACAAGACATTGAATTGAGACGCAGGTGTTGATATCAAAGACAATGTTGTTCTAAAAGATAGAATCTTATATCTACTGCAGTGAACATTTTAAGTCATATTTTGCCTTCAAATGCAGTGGAGGCCAATTTGCATTCAATTCTTATTTTTAAAAATATGCTTAGACAAAGAAACTGTGCCTTGCTATTTCTACGGAATATAATGCACACTGTTTATTCCCTTTATTTCCAATACATCCTAGCGTATATGACAGAAACTCTAAATCTCCCAGAGGTCCGTCCAAATCCGCGCACACACATATTTCCTGGTTCCACTGATGAGTTTACAGACTATGGGGGATCATGTCTCGTTTGTTTCTTGTTTCATTCCAGAAAGAAAAAACAAAAACATTATTTCACAGCTTAAA
This sequence comes from Mesocentrotus franciscanus, assembly GCA_037976565.1. Taxonomy (NCBI): domain Eukaryota; kingdom Metazoa; phylum Echinodermata; class Echinoidea; order Camarodonta; family Strongylocentrotidae; genus Mesocentrotus; species Mesocentrotus franciscanus. Next base: position 12,347,895 of record CP137668.1, read on the forward strand.
AGTATCATTTTCATCAATCATCAAAAGGATGTAACGGAAATTTTAAAAGACACAAAATGTCATTGCTACTGCGATATTCTTCCTCATGGGAATAAATTTAAAACAATAATGACAAGGCTCACCAAAATTGTTTACTGTCTCCAGAACTTAATGCTCCCTTCAAGAGCTATGAAAAGCAATCCATTGTAACTCTAAAGTACATGGAAATTCTATATTTTGGTTTGACGGCCCGCTTCATAAAGAAAATAAAGAAAGAATAAACCTGCCAAGGTATCAATCACCGTCAGCTCTAGAATCAGTTTTGTCATGTGATTTAAAATTTTGTTTTAACAATAATTACCGCCTTCAATTTTCTTTGTGGCGTCATAATAGAGTCATAATAGATAGCAATTGGCGGACGATGACCCAATGAAAACAAAACACGCGCTTAACAATGATATTCACATTTTATTTCAGTATTTCTCCCTATATTATCGTTGACTTTTTCACACCTGTTGCTTAATATCTTATCCCTGTCATAACATTTCATAACAATGTTGAATTGAAGGACTAACTCGATAAGAAGCGGCTTCATTGTTTTCTAATTTCTTCCTTTTTTTCTTTCTGCATTTATTAAAAGGTCGTATCATTTTACCCGCGTGTTATTTCAGATGCATGAGCATCGGATATCGGCTGATAAAAGAAGTCGATTGGATATTATCAAAAGGTTTAAAAAACAAGATGTCCTTGTCGTTTTCCATTTCCAAAAGCTAATATCGTTGAAGGGAGTGTAGGAAGCAACGCTACGGTAGGGCAAAGGGGGCACGTGCCTCGTCCCCTCCCCCAATCAATGGTGAAAGAAGACCAGAGGGGACAGATAGGAAGAGAGAGAGAGAAAAAAAAAAGAGAGAGGGAAGGAAGCGTAAACAAATAAAACGACTTGACACACTTACGCCTAAACCCCACTCTTCGACCTCATCAAGTCATCAGACAATATTCCGATGCCCGCCGCCCCCATCCCTATGACATCTATACCCCTTCGTGGTTTGACCCACACAACGCCTTCGCTCATGCAAATTTTAGATTAGAAGTGCATTGGTTTTTGAGCGGATATCTATATAGAAATCCCAGTAATGTTATTTATATGTGAAAATGTGAAAATGTGGGAAATGGGGGGGGGGGAGGTGGCAGAAAATGAATTAACGTAAAACAAAATGACAACAACACATACCACTATTTACACAGGAAGAACATAAATAGTTGGAGTACAAGAGTAGGAATTTTACATTAGAGTGAAAGGGAAGGAGAGAGAGAGAGAGAGAGGGGGGTAAGGGAGCGAAAAAAGTGGGAAGACAAAGAAAATAAGAGACTGGGAGAGAGAGAGAGAGACAAACAATGTAGAGCATGAAGAGGAGGGCTGGTCGTTATAGCAAGCAAGTATGGTTGAAAGAAAACTCAAACCATAAATAAGGCGAGCATTTTTTTCTACTTTCTTCTTCTTTTTTGTGAGAGAAGTGCAAATCGATTTCCCAACCCCTACCTTCCCGTCTACAAGCCAGATTCTATATTCTGCAGATTACTGATTAATTCAAGATCGGTGACGGATAATGTCAATGCAAACGTCACAGACCTGTTATTGCTTCTGCCTAGATCCAGAAGGGCATTAACTCATATACTTACATATAGTAGACTTAACGTCCTCCTGTACCAGTGGGCGATGGGGGAAGCAAAAACCCTTTCACTGATATTTCCACCCCAACACGCCCATTATCCTGTCCTTATTTCTTCCCTATCGATGTCAACCGGAACCAGCTTGTATTCAAGAGTCACCATCAACACAAATGGACATCTGCGAAAATGTGTGTTTGGAGCCAGAATAGGCGTTAATTCATGTCGTTTGACACAGAGTTAATGCCTTTCTGGCTCTAAACAGTTTCATAAAAATAACGCCTCAGCGTCTCCCAAATACCAATAAAAGGATACCAATGAAATAATATTTGCCGCATCACCGGTCATCGAAGGGTATTAAGGTTGATGCAATCTTTCGCACCGGTCTTTTTTATTTCGCTTAAGTCAAAGAAACGTTATTTCTATTTATTATGACAGGTTTATGGATACCTTTAAATTTCCCAATGTATTTGACCTGCCATTTTTCTGGTTTTATTGAAGCATGGACTATGATGCCTACATCTCACAAACGATATTGCTTCGTCGCATTAAGAAAAGTCAATAAAAACACAAAAGGTCTTGTGAGTATATTTTTGAATTTGGTTTATCTGTATAGAATTTGGTTTATTTGATGTTTGTAGGTTGACATGCTAAAGACCCATTTTGTCATTAACCTTTTCTTTGTAAAATGATAGTTAACAGTGGCATAGATACAGGGGCACAGGGGGCATGTAACCCCCTATCGTATGGCAAAATTTTAAAGAAAATTGCGTGTGTGCGTGTGTGTGTGTGTGTGTGAGAGAGAGAGAGACACACACACACAGAGAGAGAGAGAGAGAGAGAGAGAGAGAGAGAGAAAGACAGATGGAGAGAGAGGGGGAGAGGGAATGTGAAAAGAATATGCTACGATCCCCTTCCTCACCATCCCCCCAAATAATGGACTTTTCTTTTCATTTCGTGTTGTGTTGGGAAAGAAATTAAAAAGATGATGACGATTAAATGGAGATGATAATGGTAATGATGATGATGAAGATGATGATGAAGATGATGAGGATGATGATGATGATAATTCTGACGATGATGATGATGATAATGATGATGTGAACTAGAAGTAGTTGTAGTAGGAGAAGAACAATAAGAAGGAAAAGAAGAAGAAGTAGTGGAATAGTAGTAGTATAGTAGTAGTAATAATAATAATAGTAGTAGTAGTAGTAGTAGTAGTAGTAGTAGTAGTAGTAGTAGTAGTAGTAGTAGTAGTAGTAGTAGTAGTAGTAGTAGTCGAACAAGAAGAAGAAGAAGAAAAGAAAAAGATGGAGAATACGATGATAATGATGATGATAAAGTAGAAGAAGAAGAAGTAGCAGATGAAGGTGAAAATGAAGAACAAGAACAAGAATAACAGCAAGAACAAGAAGAAGAAGAAAAAGAAGGAAAAAACGCCTTACTTCTGCTGAAAACAACCCTACAAGAAGTCACCTGTCCTCTGTAACATCCTGCATATATCTCCACTCATTCCTAATCGAAAATGATGAATGGAGTTAATTCGTTTTTCTCACACCTTCTCTCTCCATAATGCACTGATGAATTCGTCTACATGCATGAACGCCTTGAAAATTATGGTGTCTGCGAAAAAGCCAATCTTTCCAATCCATCATCTTTGCGGAGAAACGTGAACAAGATAATGACAAAGGTATTAAAGGTATTATATAAAGTCATGAATCATATTCTGAAAACATGCATGTAATTGCAAATTACTGTCTGTTACCTTTGCTTTAGACATTTGTAATGACAATTTTAAAATGCTATCATGCGACAGGTATTGGCGCAAGTATGCATACGTGCAATTTGCATGCAAACTGCCTTCACTTTGCACGCCAACAAAAATGAAAAAGGTTAAATTCCAATGGCATTTGAAAGACAATACGACTTATATATTAGAACTTCCCTCAAAACGAAAGGGATTGAAAATGGCTTTTAGTGGGAAACTAACGACCATTAGTTGTCGAATAGACTTAAGTGATTGCAATCACCTAAGTAATTGTCTGATTTTCAGACCCTTTTACCGAATGGTCGTACATGTGTGTACGTTTTGTGCTGCACAAAGATTCAATCAGTTTAATTTTGGCCATTACAAGTAGTGGGTTATTGATGTAGACAAATGCTCATGTACCCTTTACAGCTCATTTTATGTATGTTATTACCAAAGGAAAAAGAGATATCAGTCAGTCACCCAGTAGTGTCTGACAGTGAAGTCTAGAATGTAAACGGGTTTCCTTGCATAATTTGAATACTAGGACACTGCTATTGTTTAAATTTCGCAGATAGGACATACATGACCTATTCATAATTCCTGCAAAGTTCTACAGAATGTGATGTTGGCTGCAAAAGGGACATAGTATCTTTAAAGGAACCAGAGATTTTGGTCCCATGCGCGCGAAGTCTAGTTGTGTAGTTAGCATTGAGAATTCCCCCAAACGACGCTTGGATAGCAAATAGCAAAAGATCTATTGAACAAAAAACGTTAAAAGTAATGTTGATGGTAACGGCATTATTAAGGCTAATGCACTATTCAGTGTTTCATATTTCATAAATGTCACAGGTAGACAATTTCTCTTTCTTTTTTTTGTCACTGACGATTCAATAGTGGAAATATATCAAGCATTCCATTGCCTTTGTCTTCAACTCAGCGGTTCTTATCTAACTACAGATAAAAACGAATGATTTCTGCATTGTCAGCTGCAAAATTCTACCATGCATCCGGTAATCAAGAAGAAATAAGATAAAATGCTCCAAAAAATTCTCTCATTTTGTCGATGTCAGCGAATAATTATGTTTTTCATATTTCTTCCCCCCAATGAGCACGGAACTGGTCATTGAATACATGGAAACTTGTTTCCTGATCCCCGCAGCGTTTTCCCCCTTCAAAAAAGGGTTGCACGAATGCTCACATTATATTTAATGCAATAAATAATGGTAAAAGCGTCTGGTTGAATTCATCATGAACTCTAAATTGACTAATTCGAGCTGAGAATCACAAACAGTGAAACATAATTGACACAGGTATGGATGGATACATGGGACTACATGAACAAATGGAATCAAATTCGACCCCAAAGATTAAGAGAGTACTACACAAATTATCATTATAGCATGGGACATTAATGCTATGTTATTATTCCCCGTGGGTATCAAAGCATGAGAACATCTTTACGAGATGTCAGCATGCTTTCTAAATCTTTCGTTTTCACTAATGCATCCATCTTTTTTTCTTCTTTATATGTTTTATTAAAACAAACCATGAGAATCACATATTTACAAAATTCGATAAAGTGAAGAAAAAAATAAAAAAATACAAAGATTAATTTTTTTATTTAAAAGGCAGACAAATAGAGGGGGAGGGGTGTATAAACAGAAATACAAGGCAGCAATATATTTACAGATATATAGGAACTACATGTTAGAGGGGAAATACCCCGATGACAAAAGCCACGCCACAAGCCGACCAAAAGTCCGAAGTCCTGTCCAGCTAGAAAAACCCCACATCTATCTTACTCGTTCGAAACCTTCAAATCAAATATCAAAAAAAAATATCACAAAATTCGCACAAAAACATTTTCTGATACAGTGAAGACTCGTATAATAAAGATCTGGGCCCCGTCTTACAAAGAGTTACGATTGATCCAAATCAATCGTAAGTCCTCCAATCAATCGCAAGTTTGCAGTCTCCTATCTCTTATGTACATAGTTGCGATTGATATCAATTGCAAATAAGTTGCGATTGATATCAACTCTTTGTAATACGGGGCCCTGGTAATATAGCTGCGTGGTATAACAGAATTCCTGACACTAATGCATCCATCTTACTTTACCTCACAACAGGCCATGTCAATTTACAAACGGATTTCCTCTCAACAATAAACTCAAATAAATTTGGGATTTTATTATAAGTCGAGTAAAAATGTAAAAATAAATGAATAGTGTATGGCCTTGTTCTTCGAAACGACTTAACTTAATTCGAATTTAACATAGTCCACTAGAGGAGTTAAGAGGATGACATTTGGCATGACATAGATCAGTACAGAGTGATTCAACCCGCTTAGAACTTGCTTGAGTAAAGCACCTCGTGGCGGATCCAGGAATCTGTGACCGGGGAGGGGGTGGCACAAGTCCTCATATTTGTTTCTCAACAGGAAAGATCATCTTATTTCATTATATTTCTTTTTTAATGTGGGAGAGGTGAGGAGTTTGAGGCCCCAAGCCTTCCTCTAGAACCGCTACTAGCGCCGTGGTTTGAAAGCGTTACCGTTTTTGCGATTGAAGTAGACAGGGGCTCCACCGCCGACCCTCTTTGCATAGTTGCCCGTTCGGAGAAACCGATGAACACGTCCCACTGGAAACTGGAGGAGAAAATCGCTAATTTCCCCTCAGAAAAAAAATTTGAGGTACTATTTCGCTCAAAAGTTATTTGACAGGCAAGTAAATATTCTTAGTGAAACTTCTAATACTTGCGAAAAGCTTTCTATAGGGATATATTATGATCACATGACGAATCGGTAGCACTCGTCTTCTACGTTTGTTTTGGCTAGTTAACCTTTGACCCCCTTTCTCCGGAGAAACATCCAGGTAACAGTTTGCAGCCTTGCAACAGATCATATGAACACTCTGGGGGAATATTTAGGGTTATCCGTTCAACCTTTATCTCCTCGAAGAATGCAAATGATGTTTTGGTAATGTCGTATGTATCTATGCAGCGATACACAAACACTAGGCTAAATGTACCTGTCCCCAGTGGCGGATCCAGGGGCGGGCCCTCCTAGCAAAAACAGGTGAAAACACCCTTTTTGAAAAAGAAGAAGATGGGCCCTCCCTGGCGCCCAAGGGGTTGGCAGTGGAAAAAAAATCATCCTTCGGGTGCCAAAAAAAAAATTGTGCTCACTCCCCCACTGAGCGAAAAATCGACCGGCACGATTTTCAAATTTTCCCACGAAGTGGGCCCTTTAGGCCCCCTCCCTTGCCGCCGGCTGGATCCGCCCCTGCCTGGCCCCCCCCCCCCAACCAAAACTAAACAAAAAAACAAAATTGTGTCACAGTTGTAGGCTAACCAGTTATGAGGAATCTAGGGCACGCTCCCCAGATATTTCATTTTTGGGGCGAGGTAAATGTACAAATTATCTATGGGCAATATGACAGGCATCCAGCATTCAACGAATACCTGACGCAAGGTACCCGCCCCGAACAACACACAAAGCTGAAAGCACACCAGTGATAGGGGGAATCGTGGATGCTTCCCAAATTATTTATATATTTAATTATTTATGTCGGGGGTAAAAAGGTAAACCATGTTTGCCTATAAACGGGAAGAGGGGGAGGGGCGTCAAGAATTGTAACACGGCTGAAAGCTCACCAGATGAGTAATACGAGGTCTAGGGAATGCTCCCTAGATAATTTTATTCATTTGGGGGAAAGGGGTAACATCTATACCTTGTTTTGTCTATAAACGGGGGGTGGGCGAAAATGTACCACTGTTGAAAGCACACCAGTGATATGGGGTTTGGGGCATGTCCCCAGATCCCCCCTATAAACGGGGTAGGACGGAAAAATGTATACGGCTGAAGACACAACAGTGTTCTTGTGCACGTCACTGCACTCTCCCAATATTTTATTTTTGGTGGGGGTGGGTTAATATCAAAACCATTTTTGCCTATGATTTGGGGCGGAGTGTGTACACCAACGCCTCCCTATACTGGATACGCCCCTGCTAAGCAGACTGCGATAACAGGTGCGATATAACTCCATAATTCATCCTACCTCCCACACATCGACACTGAGCTCAGCGAAGAAAAAAAGAAGAAAGACATAAACAGGTCACGGCCAACATTCTTCTATAAACAAACATAACCTGAGACGTCTTCAAGAAAGAAAATAGAAGTTTAGAACATTTCTACACACACTCGTCGTCTCTGCAGGCCTACACGTTGTCAGGTATGTCAACGCAGTACAAGTCGGAAAGTATTATACAGTATTATGTTGTCGAAGACGGTACGAAAATTGAGGGATTTCATATTACTTTTACAATTATAAGTGATAAAATATAACAAGTACAAAATAAATAAAAAAGTGTTTACTTAAAGATACTATGTCCCTTGTACAGCCAACATCAAATTCAGTAGAACTTTGCAGGAATTATATGAATAGGTCATGTATGTCCTATCTGTGAAATTTAAACATTAGCAGTGTCCTAGTATTCAAATTATGCAAGGAAACCCGTTTACATTCTAGACTTCACTGTCAGACACTACTGGGTGACTGACTGACATCTTTTTTCTTTGGTAATAACATACGTAAACTGAGCTGTAACAGGTACATGAGCATTTGTCTACATCAATAACCCACTTTTTGTAATGGACAAAATTACACTGATTGAATCTTTGTGCAGCATAAAACGTACGACCCTTTGGTAAAAGGGTCTAAAAATCAGACTATTACTTAGGTGATTGCAATCACTTAAGTCGATTCGACAACTAATGGTCGTTATTTTCCCACTAAAAGCCATTTTCAAGTCCTTTCGTTTTGAGGGAAGTTCTAAATTAGTATTGTCTTTCAAATGCCGTTGGAATTTAACCTTTTCATTTTTGGGGCCTGCAAATGGGACATAGTCCCTTTAAAGTGAATATAAATTGAATTTACTTTAAAAATGTAATGTTATACAAGGGAAGACCAAGCACTATTTTGTAAAGGGAGCACAGTGTTGGAAATTGTACGATTAAAGGGTCTTTTTTAGGTTGTGCACTGAACTTATGCCAGTTGTGATTCAAAAGGGGCCGGTCGTGTCGCCCTCAAGTTTGCCACTGTGTTATATAAATGCAACACAAAAATAATATCGCTCAGAAGATCTTTGTGCATCTCTATGGGGGTCATCTTAGGAAAAACGTTACCATACAAAGATGGAATATTAAAAGGTGATCCCTAGTATGATTCCTGAAAGAGTCGATTTACGCTCCTCTGCATGAAGAGAGCATAGAAACCACGGGTTATACCAACGCGAAAATACGAAAATATGTATTTATTTCGGGATCAGCGAGCTGTAAAACTCTTCCATCTTGTCCATTATCTTTCTAAGACAATGTTTTAAGAGGTGGGTATTCCTACCAGTAACATATCCATCATGTCAAAGGATAGATTCAGTCACATTTATGGCTCAGTCACACCCAAGGACCGGCACTAGACCGACAACAGACCGCACAAATATTGCATTACCCCCTAATGGAAAAGATTCGGTCGGTTTGGTATCGGTATGGAGTCCGTTTGACGATGTGACTGAGGGATTATAGATGTTGCAACGCTGTCTGCCCGTTGGCGAAGCTTATCACAGCCATTGTTTCTTTGACACAGCTTTATAGTATATACACACATTAGTTCGTCTTCTCTTACTATTATGTCGGACTTAGCCTCGGGCAAAAACTTTCCCAGGCTCAAAGATCAACATATTTCTATTAGGTATCATTGTTTTTTGGTGTAAATTTGCTATTGAAAGCTTGGGCTGTGTCATACTTAGTTTCCGGGAGTCATCCGTCTATGACAAATCTGCAGTAGTAAGACGGGCTTGATTTCGCTTCAGTGCATCTGAGTCAAGGCCTTGGATTTTACCATGTTGTCAGGTTATCTGGTTCTTTACCATTTTTACCAGGGACTCTCAAGATTATATTTAATGGCGTAGCCACCGAGAGCAGGAGGGGGGGGGCACTTGCCCCCTTATAAAATGTTGGGATAAAAGGTAAATTGAGAAAAGGGAAATGGAGAAGAAGGGGAGGGGAAGGCAGCATGAAAAAGGGGATGCTACCTCCCTTTTCCATATCCTTCGTCACCATGCTCATTTGATACCCTTAACGCCACTCGTACGTCTCTTCCATGCCATCTACCTAATAGGCCCTGTGTCCCCTCCGTAACCAATGATACCAGTTCATCCACAAAAGCTGAACCTATTCGACACAACTGGCTATAGCGTTTATTTTGGGGGAGGGGGTCCGGCGAAAATCGCAACGATGACAGAAAAGTAAATAATATTCATAAATCATTGAAAATGACATTTCCGAGTAGCAGTATCATTAGCGCCACTAAGGGAGGATAATAAATGTAGGCGAATTGTCTTGGGAGGGTTTAACCTAGCTTATTATCTCATTTTGTTATAAATTTCCCTCCTTTTTCTATCTTGTAGATTTGATGAAGTAGACTCCTCAATCACACATTTCAATTAAGCCCTTGTCTCCGGCTTTACTGCTATGACAGCAGCATGTTTGACTTAAATACGAATGTTTACTCTAGACAACTTTCTTCACTCATCATAATGTAATTGTCTCCGTTAACATGGTAAGGATGCCACCGTTTCTTTCTGCTCAAGAATCTTGTAAGGGCTAACCTTAATGTTCTCGTAGCGATTAAAAAGGAAATTTGAAAGACTTGGAGTGAATATTAAATGAATTCGGTACCACATTGCTACAATGGCATTTAAAGAGACATGGGCTAAGTGGTTTACATTAAACTATAGGGGCTTCTGGTGAACTTCGGCGTGAATTTCCGTAGATGACACATCGAAATAAATCATTCAAATTATATTGTACAAAAATATCTTGTTTAATCGTATCTCTCACATATTATTTGTGAGTTTTCTCATTCTCCATGGAAGTGAATTCAGGATGTTAACTTACCATGCTTACAGGCATATGTTGGAACAGATTTTTGCGTGCTAGAAAGAACACATTATTAGCCTTCGTAGAGTCTCTTTAGGAGCGCTTCTAGACGAGCATTGGGAAAGGGCTTGGGGAACTTGGGGGGCCTGGGGATTCTTGTATTCAACTTCTACATGCCTCGTGAAAAGAATTTGTGGGGGTTGAGCCTCCCCAAGGAAAAATACAGTTGATGTATACACATATTTGATTTTCTCTTCTTTGTAAGTACTTGCACATGTACATTATATACGTACTTGCAGGATCCTACCAACATACACCTAAATCCTTGTCCTACGCAATAACATTTATAAAATATACATTTTGATCGAATAATAAATCTGTTGAAAATTGAAAATGATTACAAACACTTACAATTCTGTATTTAACAAGACTGAGATTAAACGTCCCCTTTTTAAAACCAAATCCTGGTTTTCCCATTTAAATTGATGCCAGCTAGTCTGCTATAAACAAAATCAGGACGCAGCGCTGCGGTGTTTATAGCCGCGTACATGAAGAAACTGTAATTTGTCGACAGCATGTGGTGCTTGCATGCTCTTAACTCCAATCCCTCATCCCGTATGCCCACCATGAAATATAAACACTCTGTCTTCATTAAAAGATGGCCCATTCCCGACATCACCAATGTTCCGCGATTATTTATCATAAAAATCCCCGCCAACACGACTTAAAGGTCCCGTGACTTGGAAATGTTTTTTTGATTTTTTTTTTTGTGTGTGTGATTTTATTTATTTCCGTTTCAATATAAGCATGTACATTATACATATTATCAACATGAAATAAGGTTGTGTAAAAGACAAAATAGAAATGTTGAAGAACTCGAAATTGTAACGGAACATTGTTGACCTAAAAAAAATACATTGAACCGGAGAGACATGCTAAAAAGGCAATGCTTGTATGGTGCAAGCCTGAACTTAATTACGTAATAGTGGAGAGTTTTGGTCAAACAAATTAAAACCGTATGACAAAAAAAGGCGAAAGTTACGAACAAACTTAAATCTATAAATGAGTATGGATATATACATTAAAAAATCATGATCTATTTAATATGTATGATGGTGAATCGTGATGCATTTTGAACACTAACCCCTAGTTTTCTACAGCCTGGTAAGCCCCGCCCCGTTAAATAAAAAATAAAAATAAATAAAAATAAAATATAAAATCCTGACGTCATACATTTGCATATGATGACGCATTTAACATTACCTAGGAACAAGTGCAAAATGGTAGCACCACAGGTTTCACACCAAACCACCTCACACACTTTCTCTCTTGGCATTGCTGGAACACGCCTGACATAGCAATGGCTATCATATTTTGAGAGTTTGTATACTTGTATGTCTATACTGTCGCTTAGAAATTTACAAAGAAAAGATGAAAAAGGCGTGAGGGGACTTGCATTTTCGGAAAATGAAGGTTTTGGCACGGTAATTCGATAATGCCCACCCCCTCCCTCTAAGATAAAAACTTACTCACTACGCTAATGTCTTCATTGCAGACTTAACTAATTTAATGCACTCTAATAATTGCTAATAAAAAAGGGTATCTCTCCAAAAAGAACTTTACAAAATTCAATTCACTATTTATTATAAATGCCATGGGCGTATTGGCTCAATATAGACACCTAAATAGGGCTACATAATGAAACCATGCTGTAAACTCTGTGCTTTATCTTGTCTTTGCTCATTAATATGTCATTTATTCCCGGCTATCGAGACTCTGACACCCCTTAAGCCAAAAATAAAGTTTTATCGTTCCACAGCACTTAAATTGATTCATATTGGCTTTCAAGGGTACTATAAAAACGTATCCGAGGAGAGTTGTTGCTAAGATTGGTTCTATACATGCATTTAGGGGGGAAATGTTGCATCCGATTTCGATCGTTCAGATTTAAAGGGACTTGGTAACATTGTTCAGATGTGAGAAAATGGTGCTAAGGTAGTGACTTCAATGCAAGATGTAAAGTTAAAGATAATCTGAAAGTTAGAGTGAAAACAGACCATTGTTAACGATAAGAATTGGGGAAAACTGATCTAATCGATTCCTTAATTCTCCCAACTATATTATTACAATTTAATTACATTTTAGGTCAATTTAAATCGTAACAAAGCTATGAATTGGTTCTATATATCATTCCAGACATTTAAGTGTTGAAAGATTTTTAAAATCCTGTCTTATGTCTTATTTTCATGGAAAAACGGTTGGAAAAATTCAAAAATGGTTGGGAGAATTTACTGTTAGAAGGTGTTGACCAGTGACGCCTTCAAAGAAAATTACGCAGTTTTTTCATCAACCTTCAACAATGTTATCGAGTCACTTTAAGGATGAAGCCGTTCATAGATTTATCTTCGTAAATGGCGTCTTGCTTGGGAATTGTAATGTATGCTCAGAAGCAATTGAATCCATGACATATTCATTTTAAAGTAATCAGTCGTGACACATTATCGTTAATATCAAATATCTAGTGCTTTCGTGGAATGTGCTTAGAGGTAGATCAGGGGGTGTTATTTTCAGACCAAAAGGGCACCTGAAAATGTGACACATTTTCCGTTCTCGCGCTCTTTCGTTCTTTTGCTTGTTAGAAATGTGTAGTATTAAATTAGCATCTAAAATCTAATATACGTTTATTCTAGTTTGTTTGCTTGTTTTTTGTTTGTTTTATCTTGTTTTCCTTTGCTTTGTTAGTGATATTTAGACGAAAAGGGCACCTTTAATTTTTTGTTGGGGGGGAGGGGGGGGGTCAGAGAATTCAGACTTGTCAACCCTTCCCCCACATAACATCCTGGATCCTGTTTTGACCCTTTGCTTACTTGTTATCTTATACGGATGGATTTTTTTTTCCATATCTTTTATTTTATTAGAGATTTCATTAAAAATAAATCATTACATAAAAAATCAATGTAAATAATTCCATACAAAAACAAATCTTCATTTCGTTTTCATAACACAAATAAATTATTCACAAAACAGTGAGCAAAGAAGGAGAATAATGGAATGAAATCACTAAATTTTTCTAATAATAATAATCACATGGATCCATAAAGTCCACAAAGAAAACGCACCCAAACGCGCACATAACCTCAAATTTCTCACAAACGCAGAGATTCCACCAACAAAGTTATATCGTGTCTGTGGGAAAACCTTTAAAGAAGTATAGTTGTATTAGCATATACACGTCCAGTCCCATTGGGCCGATAGAAATTAGTCGTAAATCTTTGAGGAATTCGGGGGCGTTGTCTCTTTTTAAAACCTCTTTGTTTAAAACCTTATATGACATATCTTTGAGTATACAAAATAATGACGTGCCCCCTTATGTTACTGGGCCCCCCTTGAAATTTTGGACTTAAAATAAACCTGAAAATTCGGATGACATGTTCGTCTATTTCATTTTTTTGTTTTATTGTTTTTTTTTTGTTCGTTTTGTTTTGTAGGTTTGTTTTGTTTATCTTAGGTTTTATAGTACAGTTACACCGAGACATCTGATAACCTTAGTTTTTTTTCCTGGTAGTAAATGTGAAAGATTGTACCCATGGTACCTTATACTACACTACGAATACTAATCTTACACTTTGCTGTCTGCAAGTAAAACAAAAAGAAGATAAATCACGAAGGAGTGTTTTAGGGAATATTCTAAAATCGATTTAAAACACAAGATTGTTCCTAAGTTGTGAATTTAAAATGGCTTTTCCCAGGGTGCAGAAGGCAATTGGCTTACCCGTCGGCTACCCGCAAGAAGGTCGTATTAAAGATATTTGTATTGTCAATGGCTAACGGGCATCTGACCAATAAATTGTCGATTATTGGAAATCTCTGATACCGCGCTCCATACGATCGACTCGAAAATCGATTTAAGAATTGGTCAAGAACTTGTAAAAGTTAAAAGGTGAAATAAGATTTTGATTCTTCCAAAAGCCTTCCCGGAAAGGATATGACATTTTATTAATAACCACGAAATACAAAGATTTTTAAGGGAGTTTAATCTGTATAAAAATCAAAAGCCTTCCCGAAAAGGCTATGACATTTTGTTAATAACCATGAAATACAATTTTTTTTAAAGGGGTTTAATCTGTATAAAAATGTTATATTCTATTACCAAAGAGCCTAAAGGTCACGGGTATTTTACATAATTGGGTCGTACGATCTTGAAAGTATTTCACAGTTGCTAAACTAAGTATTTTCTTGCAGAGAATCAAGGAGTGACTTTTCGAGCTGACATTTAATTTTAGGGCGACTCTGTACCGATGTTGCGATGTTATGACGTCATCTACATCATTCGAGCTTTTATACTGGCAGGTGGTTGTCCATAATGCGTAAAAGATGGCATTCACATGGAGGTTTTTCCTTATTGTTATTGAAAAAATGGACGAAAGCACACGATTATCTGAAAACATAAAGAAAGAAATATTGTGATAATGTCAATCAAGTTGTGACGTGCTGCGAGTGTAGATCTATTTATCAAACGCACCTATTATATCCTTTCAAATCATTCATATCCTCGATTCTCTTACATTCTCCCCAATCCTCCGCATTTCCACCCTGCCTCTCTCTCTCTCTCTCTCTCTCTCTCTCTCTCTAATTAGGGTAGCGTATATCCTTTATTCTCACCCTCCCCCTTTTTACCCGTCTCTCTCTCTCTCTCTCTCTCTCTCTCTCACTCTCTCTATATATATATATCTCTCCCTCACTCTCCATTCCCTCTCCCCGTTACCATCTCCATATCTCTCTCTCTCTCCCTCCCTCACTCTCCATCCCTCTCGCTGTTTCCGTCTCCGTTTCTCTTTCTCATTCTCCGTGTCACTCAATTCCTGATATGTCATTCGTCGCCCAATCAGACCATGCAGTATAGCAGTAAAAACATGATGTTGAGCATAGCCAGAATAGTTGTAGCAGACGTCACATTACAACCGTCATATTGAACAACACCTACGCCATTCAGTGTGAAGACACTTAGTACCTGGATTATATTCTTAGACAAACAGTGCGTGAAGAAGAACTCTCGATTGAAACATCACCTGGAATAACGCAGGTAATAACGCAAACGAAATGACGCCTCGTATGCAACTTGCATTGCAATATTAACTACAGTAATCACCTTGTGAAGGCATGGAACTCATACATAATTTCCTCTTTCATTTAGTTCTTTTTTTAATGATGTCCCAATCGCATAGTGCGTCAACTACCCTACTAGTCTGACGCAGTCTTACGTCAGTACACTAGTCCCTCTTGTGTCGTGTAAAGATTTTTTTCGGGGAGAGGTGGTTTTTGGTGGGGTAAAAATGGGGACATATGTCTTCTTTTTTCCATCCTATATTATTATACATGCAATCGACATAAAAATTACTTACATACCAAGGGGCTATTCACATGTGCTACTTTTCGTGTTCCTCTCTCCCTCCCCACCCCCACCCCACTCCCACCACGCAAATGCACTGCTCTGATATAGTTTTCGACGACATGAACAGAGAGAGAGAGAGATTCAGCATTATATTCTAAACATCATTCAAAACAGTAACGAATTTTGCAACTACGTATATTTAGATCGACTTAAAGAATGGTGTTTAACCCAACTCCCTCGTGACCTTCCTCGAAAAACACTGACCCTGTATTCTGTCTATGTACTGAGAAGGGTTAACAAAAAAATTACCACGTCATGCACGATGTAAACTTGTGCCAATGTACTTTTCAGTCCATTTTGTCTGTCCTGGTAGGACGTGCTTGCGTGATGAAAGACGCTCACATTCATAAGATTCTAGAAACAAGGAACAAGGTCTGTATTGTACACGAAGCCAAGAGCAAGGATATAATCATGTTTTCTTTAAATTCGTCTCCTCTATTTCTCTTTCAACGTTGAATCATAATTATTGTTTCCATAACAGAATCACGGTTTATTTCTTTGAAGAAAGGCGATTTATTTAGTGCAGAGGTGAACCGCATCATTAAAAGAAGAGAATGAAGGAGGAAAGAATAAAGAATTTGAGAGATATATATAAGGATGAAGACACGAAAATGCATTCAAAGTACTCTGCAAGGTCTGCATGTCGCTCAAATTTTGATGATAGCTTTAATTCAATTAGTGGTCTCCTATGATACCATGAACATGTTAACGTAGACTGCATGTATAGTTCTGACATGTAGGTGGGTTATATTTGGCAGATTCCACGTGCAGCAAGTCATGACCTAACAATTATACCTCTAAAAAGTTCGGCTCATAAAACGGTTGGAGTAATCATTTTAATCTTTTGAAGCATCTCCGAAGGGATGATAACGCCAGAAACAAATTATAACTCCGATCGGAGACGGGGCAGTGGACCTTTCTCAAAATGGGGGCGTCGTTTAAAAAGGGCTCTTTAGAAAGGGGCGCCTACATAATTATGAACCTATTGCAAGATGTTATTAAATCATAAATTGACATTTCTATGACGGGTTTGTCTTAAATATTGCATAATTATCTTGCATTCACATTCTAAAAGAAAGTACACGTCGTATGCCTTTGTTGAAATACACCATTAAAACAAATATATGCAGATATGCAAATAAGTATGTCACGTGATGGTCGCCTTATTTCATGAGCATCAAGCGCTTATAATGCAAATCCCTTCTTTAGCTACATAATCCATGTGTTATGTCTGTTAAAAAGAACAATGTTCGCAAGCATCCAAATAGATATTCCAAATGAATCTTAACACACTGAACGCTCAGGGTGATTATAATAATTTTGATCTCCTTTGCGGTATTGGATTGCGGCGATTTATATCCTCAGATGTCATCTCTTCAAGCTGATTGTGGTGGCGGTTATGGAACAGCATGCGCTCATTGTTTTGACATGTTTTTTTCTGGTCGGTTGGGTGATGAAGAGAACATTCTAAACACGAAGAGAAAAGGATGTTTAATCAATGTGAGTTGGCGAAGGAAGCGAACGATTTATCCAAACAAAATCACATCCGACTTATACTAACTCGTGCGATCGGAGTTGGGTTGAGGACTATCCCATTTCATATTAAAGTGAAAATACATACTTCTATAGTAGGTCCATGCTTCTATGTACTCCTCTCTTCCCTGTTCCATTATTCGATCCATTTTTCATTACTTCGTTATTCATTACATGAATGGAATTTCAATTAAATCGAAAAATGAATTGAATTCATATTTTCAGAGTAAAGTTGTGGGTACGTCTCGGATTTTGGTAGAACACGGGAGTCTGCTGAGTGGTTTGAACATTCTTTGGTGAAAGTACAAAGGTCATGGGTTCAAAGCCTGGTATGGCGTTGGTAACTGCCTTTCTCCACCCAGGTATATACTCTGAAATGGATATCCGGTAGGATATTAGCGTTATTGTGCGCTCACATGAAAGACAATTTGATGGAATTCTCTCTGATGAAAAGAAAAAGGTTTATTCTGACTAGCTAACAGAATAACATTGCTTAATCTAGTATTGCATTTTTAAAAGATGGTAAAAGAAATAAGAAATTGAATGAAGAACTAAGAAATACATTTTTTGTATCTAATAATGAGGACTGAAAAGCAAAAACAAGTCGGTCTATTGAACATAAGGCGAACAAGGCCAATAGACGAGAGTTATTTCGATCAGTTATAATTGCTATATAATTATTCATAACTCCCAAAGCAACAATAATTCACCTCGCATGCTGTCTATAATGCTCCATTAATGTTCGCTTGGATTTCACTTCGGAAAAATAGAGGAATAATATCTTAATCAGTCTGACTTAGTGATTAAAGTGTGTATTTAAACAGAATGGATCCGGTTGAGGATTGCATTTATATGAGGATGTTTTTTTTAAGAACAGTGGCATTGGTGGCGGTACTTATCATGCCAATATGGGATTTATGAAGACAAATAATTATTTGGAATCTGTTCCTTGGGTTTCTTTCTCTCTCTCTCTCTTTCTCTCCCTCTCTTTCTCTCTCTGTCTCTCTCTTTCTCTCTCTGTCTCTCTGTCTCTCTTCCCTTTATCCTCTCTCACCCACTCTCCATCATTACATTCCTCCCCTCCGCATTCTCTCCCCTTCTCTCATCTCTCATCTTCCCCATCACTCTTCCTCTTCATCCTTATTCCTAACACTCCCCGATCCCCCTCCTCCTCCACAAGAAATCACACCCTTTAGCGTGCCTTATTCCATTAGTGTCTTCACGTACATGGCATTATAGTACTCTTCATTACGATGAATCATTGCCGCGCTTAGCAAACAAGTCATAGGATCCTCCACTTTCTCCGAATGAACCGCTCTCCTGTTCATCATTCCGACCAGAATATTTGGCTGGAACATTAATGTGCTTCTCATCTGGACAATGATGATCTATATAATATGATTTCCTGTATCTCCAGCAAGGTATGAATAGGTTCACTGTCAAGAATTCCATCCTCGTGATTCAAGTTCGATCAAGAAGGCGATGGTGTGTCTCGTCTGCGATGAAACGGCAAAGCGTTAAAATGTTCGGATCCGGAAGTAAATACTTTTGAAATAGAATCTGGCGCGGTTGATGTAGTTTGAAGAGCTACTAGATTTACAGTCCGTGTTCGTGAGACCCCCCGGAAGATGTCTCTCTGTATACTACATAATACCAAGAAACTAACGATTTTAATCGGCGAGGGGTTCTAAAGAGTCCAACAATCCAATCCAATTAATCCAGGAATGTATAAAGCGCCAATATCTAGTTGCCTAATCAAAGGCGCTGATGAAACTGAAAAACTACCAAAAATGTCTGTTCATGATTACAACTGGGAAAGACAAAAAAGCAGTGACTAATTGTAAGCAATAAGAGTCGTAATTATCATCTGAGAGGTAAAATAATTATTATTTCATATCACGTAGAATCCACAAATATTCAATCCGTGGCACTACATGGAATGTCCTTTGGCAGTAACAGCA
The DNA here is from genome assembly GCA_037976565.1 of Mesocentrotus franciscanus. NCBI lineage: Eukaryota > Metazoa > Echinodermata > Echinoidea > Camarodonta > Strongylocentrotidae > Mesocentrotus > Mesocentrotus franciscanus. The sequence goes on from CP137668.1 coordinate 12,367,175, forward strand.
GCAGCAGTGTATCAGTAGTAATACCACTACTACTGTTATTGGTAACGGTAAATGGACATGTAGAAGTAGTAGTAGTAGTAGCAGCAGCAGCAGCAGCAGTAATAGTAGTAGTAGTAGTAGTAGTGGTAGTAGTAGTAGTAGTAGTAGTAGTAGTAGTAGACTAGTAGTAGTAGCAGCAGCAGCAGTAGTAATAGTAGTAGTAGTAGTAGTAGTAGTAGTAGTAGTAGTAGTAGTAGTAGTAGTAGTATAGTAGTAGTAGTAGTAGTAGTAGTAGTAGTAGTAGCAGTAGAAATAGTATAAGAGTAAAAAATACATTTGTATTGTGGAGTAGTTTATTGTTCCATGTAGTAAGTTGTACAGTGTGTTTCGCTCGAAGGCTCATCAGTAACAGTAAGAGAGAAAAAATCTATAGCGGTAGAACTTTGTGAAGTATTATTAGGAGAAGATGAATGCATTATTTCAACATCCAGGCTCTTTCAAATACCATGATAGCCCTGAGACTATGTCTTCGCAGTTAGCGCATTCCCCCATTTATAAATTTCAATCTACACAAGTCATTGGCTCTTGGCGTAATGAAAATCGATTGATTATTCATACAGTTATGAGTGAATTCCATCGAATACTGTCTTGGTAAGCCACACACTCAACCACCATCAAGCAATAAGTCGATTATCTCGCTACACCTGACCAGTAACAGTAAGAGAGAAAAAATCTATAGCGGTAGAACTTTGTGAAGTATTATTAGGAGAAGATGAATGCATTATTTCAACATCCAGGCTCTTTCAAATACCATGATAGCCCTGAGACTATGTCTTCGCAGTTAGCGCATTCCCCCATTTATAAATTTCAATCTACACAAGTCATTGGCTCTTGGCGTAATGAAAATCGATTGATTATTCATACAGTTATGAGTGAATTCCATCGAATACTGTCTTGGTAAGCCACACACTCAACCACCATCAAGCAATAAGTCGATTATCTCGCTACACCTGACCAGTAACGAGATTTTAAAGAGATAGTATATCAGCAGGTTTTATAAAGGAAAAGAAAACATTTTTCATATGAACCTTAATCCTAGAGTATATAAATTATAAGCATGCTGTCAGTGATATTTAGCAGACGATGAGTAGTTTTATGGAAAACACACAAAGGCACATGAACATTGCTTCCATAAAACACGCCGTTTGACCCCCCTCCCGCCCCCCTAATAGTTCCCTTTTCTCTTTTCCATCATTTTTCCACCAGTTTTCAGCTTGGTTCTAAGGCATAATTATGCTTCAGCGTCAATTATTGCTCCATGGTCAATATCCTACACTTAACGAATTCCTACTTAGTACGACGCAGCACTATACCTTTCCTAACCTTAGTCCTAACCCAACCCTAACCCTATAACCCTTACCCTAACTTATCAACCCGATTCAAAACCTAGTTGACAAATTAAAGCCCGTAGCAACTTCGGAGCAAATTGTCGCGTGTCACTTTCGATTTTCTTAGACTAATCACAATACTTTTGAAGTAGATTGTTCGTTGCAATGAAATTTGTAGTATTTAAACACAAAGAATAACAAACAGTTAAAAGCTATAAATATTTATATATACACTTGCACGTTTTAGATTAAGATACAATCTGATATTAGATTCTCTCCTAAGGTAACACAAGCTGAAGCGGAGAGACCTGACCCCCGAAAGAAAAAATATATAACACCTATCAATATTGATTGTGATGATTTACGATTCGAAAAACCACTTTCCAAGCTGATGACTTTAAGGATAGTGCATTCGCCTTTAGGAGCACCCGCCGTCGCCTCGCTCGACAGGGCAGCATTAATTGAAAACCGAAAACAAAATTCAATAATCAAAAGCGTTTCGACTACCTTACAGACACGAATGAGAACAGAAATGAATACATTTTCAAGAACGATTTAAGTTTTTATAAAAAAATCAAGAAGAAAAAAATGGACTCACCGTTTATTGGTTGTCCATCTTTGCACTCACAAAACCGAGGTGAAAGAGGAGAGAGATTACGTCGGCGTATGAATGATAGGAAGGGGAAAAGTCCGAATTATCCGAGGTCTCTTTTTATGTAGTGGGAGAGATGGAGAGGCGAGGAGAATGTACGCCTACACCTTCCGACTTCTAGCGCGCTACTGAAAGAAGGAGAAAGATAGCTTTTATGTCAGCGCGCTGTGAAAGGCTGGTTGGTTGGCTGGCTGGCTGGCTGGTCTCCCTGATGATGATGGTGATGATGCAGCGATGCGTTGTCTCATCTCATACTGCATTCTCTCTGTCTCTCTGACTCTGTCTCTCTCTCTCTCTCCTCTTCTCTTCTCTTCTTCTTTGTTTATATTCCTGCTCTCTATGTCTGCCTGTCTTCTATCTATCTATCTCTCTCTCTCTTTCTTTCCCTCACCCTCTTCTCTTGTATAGTAAATGCCCTCTTTTTCCATCTACTTTCTTGTTTTCGTAACTATACATCTCCCCTTTCTCCCATTCTAATTTTATGTCTCCATACTATATCTCTCTCTCTCTCTACATTGTCTCTCTATCGCTTGTTCGTATACCCTGTCTCCTACTTTTTTTTTATTAAACTCTCTGGACATATTTTGTTTCTCTCTCTCCCTCGATCCCATTCTGCCTTACCCTCTGTTTGAAATGTATCATTCCCTCATTCGTCTCCTCTCTGTATGTCTTCTCTCTCTCTTTCTGTCTCTGTAATGTAATGTTCTCGTCTCGTCCCCTATGTGCATGCGCTCTCTCTTTCGTTCTTCACTTCCAATTCTCTATCATTCAGTATTTCACCTTTCTCTAACCTTTCTCTTACCCTGCAATTTCTTTATTTCTACCCTCTCTCCCGTTTCACGCTCTCCCCTCCCAATTGTTTCACTTGTTATCTTCATTCAACCCTCTCCCATTCCATCCATCATTTATGATCATGATAATCTCTATTCATCTCCCATCCATCACTTTTAATTGCAATCAAATACTCTCTTTCGCTCTCTCTCTCTCTCTCTATCTTTCTCTCTCATCTCTTCTCCTTTCGACTCCTCTCCTCTCCCCGTCTCTCTCTCCCTCCCTCCCTCCCTCCCTCATCACCGTCTTACTTACTTCCCATCATTACCCTTTCTCCTCCCTTTCAGGCCTCTCTCCCTCCTCCTGGTAACTGATACTAAAATCCCTTTTTTAGCCTAGGTTCCTGAGATTTTTCAGTCCAATATTTATCAATTTTTCATAATTGGAATCACTCGCAGACTCAATCTGTTCCTTTCTGTCTCCATTACGACATATCAATGTTTTTGTGATGTAGTTTTATTTTCTATTATGGCACTTTAATAAAAAAAAAATCGTTCTGGAATTCAATTATTGTACCCCCTGAATGCATATCGTCTGCATGCAAATTGGATAAGGGAAAGTTTTGTAATAATATTTCGACACGACACCAATACAACATGAAATAAACACATACGATAATACAGAATTACAGATGATTGACTTAAAAGTGATTCTGATAAGGTAGTAGAGACAAAACGATAGAAAATGAAAAAATAAGTATGTTGCTGAGTCAGACATTGATTTTAAAAATGAAAAGAAATTATTACCTAAAAACTAATACTTTACTAATAGTACAATGGTACATGCAATATAGAAAATAGGAAATGCAGAAAAAAGAGGGAGTGAAAAAAAATGGGGTATTTAAATTGAGAGATAGTGAGGTCGCAAACTTTGATAAAGAATGAGAGAGTTTCCATCATAATATTAATGTCAGCAATTAAATAAAGATAAATCAATTATATTCACTGAAGATTAAATAAACATACGATAAAACAAAAGTAGAATGGTAAACAAGTTTAGGAAGAACGTCATTAGATTTCCGACCGAATAATGTTTCAAAGGTTACAAAACAAAGTAACGAAAGCCTACACCGACAGATAAGAAAGTTGCCCACAGAGACACAACACAATCTTCCTGTATGATGTACCTCAGTGACGTCACAATAGTCTCTGGATCTCTGCAGTAGATTAATGGGAAAAACCAACCTAAGGTGCATGTCGAATGATTTCGTGCTAACCCATCTTGACATGTTCAAAGATAAAGTAGAGTTCTTGTTATTAAATCGATTACTATGAGTACACTTAAAAAGAAACTTTCCGGAAGCAATAGACCTGTTTACTAATTTTTTTGCATACACTTTAACCAAAGTTCTCTAGACAACTGAAAGCTTGCCAGAGGGTTGACCGACATATGGACATATAATGTATGCAAAGTGGATCCATCCATTATTCATGGCAGGTGAATGAAATGGCTTGTAACCAGGGATAAGAGAGAGAAAAAATACATGAATTGAAATACATTAGTAAATGGGCCATGCTATAATGTTTGCCCTACCTAGCAACAACTAAAGTATGCAAGTCACGTTCTGACTATTGGAATAGAATAATTCGTAACAGGTAAATCAAACAAATCGTAACGAGGCACTTACAAATGGCATATACATTAACTTTGATTACATTACGAAAATGGCCTGTTGGTTTATACTGTTGTGTTTTTGGAATCATCAAACTGATAAGAAATGTCTTGCTGAAAATCACATGCACTACACAAACACAAAATGTATGAATGGGACTACACACACGCATGTGCCCTGGAAGTTAAGCCCAAACTTGTCAGATTTTCTCGTCATATTTCGAAGAAGAGAGTATTTAAAGAGAAGGTTCAGTACTGGGGGAGGTGAACAATAATTTGTGAGCGTTATCATTGTTATTATGCAAGTGTGGAAGAACATCAGAGAAAAAATGTTCCCTAAAAAAGCATGTCTCCTCAAATGCCTTCATATTCTAAATATGACAAGTAACAGCTTACAAATGAGGCCCGATTTTTATGCCACATGTTTGACACCTTTCTGTGTACAGTGCTTGTAACTTTACCAAGACTGGGCCAAATTTCTTATCATTTTGATGACTCCAGAACCTTGCAGTACACACCAATACTTATATGCTACATGATCAACTTTTTCTGATCGATTCCACGCCGTTTCTTTCACAATGCAATCGCATGACCCAGAACTCAACTTTATCTTTAAAGTGCGGGTTCAAAGAAAATCATAAATATGGCAAATAATGTATTACTAGAAACTGGTAAGCTAACAGATGGCCATCGTACAAGTTTTAGGTCAACTACATATCTTGTGATTTATAAAAATACAAATAAAACCACCTACATAGCATTTGGGAAATGTGAGAGATTCGCCAGAAAAATAACGATATTTTAATGCCGTCACAATATGAACCAATCCTGCCCAAGCAGACGACATCCCATAAAGAATGAACATAATTGCAATGCTATTTGTTCTCAAATTATAATGAGTTTAGTGTATATAAATGTGATGGAATTTTACACCATTCAAAAAGGGATATGAAACCGATTCTGATAACTAAATTCTTTTGTTTGTAAATACACAGGATAGGGGTTAATGAACAATCAAAGAAACCACACTTTCAAATTTAAAACCCCCCGGAATGATAGCATGGACGCATTTGTTCTCTCTTGAAACGCCGAACATACCGCGGTGTATGCAGCTGAAAATACAATGGCGTCTTATTTTGTTTACAAGTGACGGATTCCTTTATTTTTTTATCGCTGCATTTTTCATCAAAATAATACCATGCGCGGGGTTTAGAGTGAGGCAATAGATTAAACATTTAGCCTGACGGTAGTGAAGTAAGAGAAATAACTGAAGAGAAGATGACGAAACAGGCACTGAAAATGTGTGAGATGTCATGGGACATCGTCTGCTTGTGCAAATCATGTTCAACATGTGACGTCACACATCTCAGCAGCGATCGGAGAGCATTTCAGGTGCTATGCCGGGGCTGTTTTGTAATTCATAATAATCATTACATCGAATGTTTCCAAGCATTGAATTTTGATAACCTTGTCAAATCAAAGTGTCACCTTTGCAATAATGACAATAAATTTAGTGTTTAAAATCAATGAACCTTCTCTTTAAAGAGCAATACTGTTGTCGGGGAGCAATTCTATGATATTCGATAAGAGAGTCAAAAAGACAACAAATTATATTTTCGTCCTTACCAGAACCCAAGCTTCTTTTTAAAGGTAAATTAAACCCGACAAATGTTAACTCATAGCCTTATAAAGATTATGTGAGCCAATTAAAAGTATCTTGAAATTACTCCTATTTGATTATTTATCAAGTAAAATATTTTTTTTTTTGATTGGCTCACAATTTTTTATTCTAAAGGCCATCAGATAAACTTTGCATAGTTTCATTTTGCCTTGAACTCCCGTACATCCGTGTACGCGCCGTCATAACAATTGCATGGACTAGATTTGGATCAAATCCAACCTGATCTCAACATCATCTGCCAACGTAAACGAAAACGATTATACCGCCATTCCAGGTACCTCCCACAATAAGCTACTGGGGACACGGGGGCGCGTGCAACCCCCTCCCCTGGTGCGCCATCGAATGGAAAAGAGGGAGAAAAGGAAATAGAGAAAAGGAAAGGGAGAGGTGGAAGAGCGAGAAATGAAGCTCACAGGACCCTTGCCGCAAATTGCCCCAATCAGTATCATAATCAATAGGCATTTCGTTCGAAGAAAAGGACCTGTGACCCCCAGGGGCGGATCCAGCCGGCGGCAAGGAGGGCCTAAAAAAAAATTTGGCACCCGAAATTTTTTTTTACATACGGGAAAGGGTTAATTTTTTTCCACCGCCACCCCCCCCCCCTTGGGCGCCAGGGGAGGGGGCCCAACTTCTTTTTTTTTTCAAAAAAGGATGTTTTTACCTGTTTTTTTCTAGGGAGGGGCCGGGCCCCTGCCCCCTGGATCCGCCTATGACCCCCTCACACACACACACACACACATACGCACACACACACCTAGCTCTCCATGATGCTTGTGTCCTTGATAGCTGAACCCATGCCACTTCCAAGATCTCCTCCCCATGGACCTTACCCTGTACAGCTCTGCAAAGTTCATTCGGAGGAGGACAAAACTCGTTACGTTGTTTGGCTTCATTGAAAAATAAAGTATAATTAGTTTGCATGTCGTATGATTTCGTTCTAACCCATCTTGACATGTTTAGAAATAGGTCTGGTTATTAAAGCGATTACTATGGTACACATAAAAAGAAAAAGAAAAAGGAAACTGCAGAATTTGGAAAGACTGTTTTCCTTGCCAAGTAATAAAAAAGGAGTAATTTCAAAATATTTTTAACTGGCTCACAATCAGTTAAACTTTGTATGGTTTCATTTTGCCTTGAACTCCCGTACATCCGTGTACGCGACGTCATAACAATTGCATGGACTAGATTTGGATCAAATCCAACCTGATCTCAACATCATCTGCCAACGTAAACGAAAACAATTATACCGCCATTCCAGGTACCTCCCACAATAAGCTACTGGAGACACGGGGGCGCGTGCAACCCCTCCCTGCCGCGCCATCGAATGGAAAAGAGGGAGAAAAGGAAATAGAGAAAAGGAAAGGGAGAGGTGGAAGAGCGAGAAATGAAACTCACAGGACCCCTTGCCGCCATTACCCCAATCAGTATCATAATCCATAGGCATTTAATTCGAAGAAAAGGACCTGTGACCACACACACACACATACGCACACACACACACCTCGATCTCCATGATGCTTGTGTCCCTTGATAGCTGAACCCATGCCACTTCCAAGATCTCCCCTCCCCCATGCACCTTACCATGTACAGCTCTGCAAAGTTCATTCGGAGGAGGACAAAACTCGTTTAACGTTGTTTGGCTTCATTGAAAAATAAAGTACAATTAGTTTGCATGTCGTATGATTTCGTGCCAGCCCATCTTGACATGTTTAGAAATAGTTCTGGTTATTAAAGCGATTACTATGAGTACACTTAAAAAGAAACTGTCGGGAAACAACGGACCTGCTTACTAACGTTATGTTATAATGGTTGCCCTACCTAGCAACAACTAAAGCATGCAAGTTACGTTTTGACTATTGAAATATAATAATTCGTAACAGGTGCATTAAACAAATCGTAACTAGGCACTTAACAAAGGCGCATATATTAACTTTGATTACATTACGAAAATGGCCTGTTGTTGCAGACTGTTATGTTTTGGAATCATCAAAATGATAAGAAATTAAATACTCCGTCTTGCTGCAAGTCACATGCACTACACACAGAAATATCTTTATGGGACTACACATACATATGGCATAAAAGTTTAGCCCAAACCTTTCAGCTACTTTGAAGAAGACGGCATTTAAAGAGCAATCCTTTTGTTAGGGACCAATTCTATGATATTTTTAAAAGTGACATGAAGAGGTTAAAAGATTTTCCTTTACCAGCTTCTTTTTACAGGAAAAATGAAACCCACTAAACTTTAGCTGTTAGTCTCATGAACAAAATGTTAAGCCAGATAAAACTTTGCATGGTTTCATTTTTCCTTGAACCCCGTACATCCGTGTACGCGCCGTCATAACAATTGCATGGACTAGATTTGGATCAAATCCAACCTGATCTCAACATCATCTTCCAACGTAAACGAAAACAATTATACCGCCATTCCAGGTACCTCCCCCAATAAGCTACTGGAGATACGGGGGCGCGTGCAACTCCATCCCCTTCCGCGCCATCGAATGGAAAAGAGGGAGAAAAGAAATAGAGAAAAGGAAAGGGAGAGGTGGAAGAGCGAGAAACGAAGCTCATAGGACCCCTTGCCGCCATTACCCCAATCAGTATCATAATCCATAGGCATTTAATTCGAAGAAAAGGACCTGTGACCACACACACACACATACGCACACACATACACCTCGATCTCCATGATGCTAGTACCAATTGATAACTGAACCCATGCCAGTGCCAAATTCCCCCCTCCCCATGCACCTTGCCCTTTACAGCTCTGCAAAGTTCATTTGGGGGAGAGAAATAACGCGTTACGTTGTTTAGCTTCATTGAAAAATAAAGTGCATATCATACGATTTCGTGCTAACCCATCTTGATCGTGATTTTCACTAATCTGCCTTGGAATCGTGATATAATTAATGTTCAGTCATGTCTGAGAAATCAATATAGTTCATTTTCTTTGAATAATGAAATATTTTTATTTTTAATGCCAAGGACTAACAAAATACTTTTGTTATTCGTATGATAAAGACGCAGGTGTATAGTAGATTTATGTAGTTGTCAATGGTTTTGCATTTTACTATGGCAGACATGTTTCCAGCTAGGATAGTGCATGCATTCACTCGTCTTAACCAGGTCACGTAAAGATACCAATGATACCGTACTCGTATCTTACATTGGCCAAAGAAAGGTATATCCGTCATGCCCATTGAAAGCACATCCTTACAGTTTTAATATAATCATCAACACCATCATAATCATCACCATCATCATCCATCAACCGATCAACACTTTCCAATGATAAAGCAGACCCCATTTATATTTTATCAAGCTCGAGACACAATTTGTTCCCTTATGTGTCCTTGCCCATACATTTAATAATTCCACTAATCATCTTTTATGCTCATGATGAACCCTCCCCCACCCCGTCACCGAATAGCCAGCTCCGCAATGGGAGATTTGCAATGCATTTCATGCTAGCACCCCGTTATGGCATTTCACGGTGAAAACTAAAGCCGCGTTCATACACACGACAACGTCAACCGCCTCAAAATACCACCGCGTCGAGACAAGAAGACAAACAGTTATTCACATTTCTTGTAGCAGACAGATAAGTGATGGTCGCATCCTTTTTTTGTTTCACCCTCTCTTGCCATTTATTTACATGCAATTTTTATTTATATTGCTGCAGCGTTTTTTTAATTGTTATTGTTGATATTGTCTTCATTGATGCTATTATTATTATTGTTCTTGTACCTGTTATTGTTGTTGTTGTCGTTATTTATTATTATTATTGTTATCATTATTATTCTCTTTATCATTATTATCATTATTATTATTATTATTATTATTGTTATAATTATTATTTACATTATTATTATTTACATTATTATTCAATTCAATTCGATTCAAGTTTATTTCCACATTTGGTTAAAAACAAAGAAATAAAATCAACATGTGAATATATATATATGTATGGCAAAGATTCAAAAGAAACATGTTCTACTCATAATGTGGTTGGAATAACAAAGGCCAACAGGCCTATTAAGGTAATTCCCAGACTAAATTCAACTACATAAAATGTTTATTCATCGTGCTTAATCATAATGGAAAAATTAAAGGACAATTACTAAATAACTCTAGAAAAAAGATGATAAAAAATATACTTAAACAGCAAATGAATACGCTCCAATTCAATACAGCACAATATTATTATTATCATTATTATTATTATTATATCATTAGTAATAGTAGTCATCATCATTATTAATATTAGTAATATCTAATATCATATTTTGAAGGTGGTTTACTTTGTAGTGTGTGAACGTGGTTCAATGCACCTGTTCTTGTCGCGGCGAGCGATGTAATACGAGTTGTCGCTCCGAATTTAAATGCCCCCTTTCTTTCGGAAAAGATCAGCGCTTGAACGTGCACTGCACACTGAGCGGGCGGAGTTCAAGTTCATTCAAATATCACCGTGGAGCCAGCTGCTGCTATGTGCGACACGACAATAGAAATTCTGCGGCATGACCGAATTCAGTTTCGAAGAAAGGTATTTTGTTTATCAACGCCTGCAGTCAGAACCTGCGAAATAAAATAGGAAACAAAATGTCATCAGTGTGGTTTTGTTATACTAACAAAAAAATGAATGTTCACATATTATGGCCACTATGAACTAAAAAAGACAGCATAGCCTGCCCGGCACAGACAAGATCTGCACAATTTCTAAGGAAAACCCACAACCCGACCCAATCATTATCAAAAACCTTTTTTTTCCCGAAGACTACTGAATTCTTCATCGCCAATTCACTCAAAAGCCACATAAATACTTCCGCTGAACATTGTATCCGCTCTCAGAATGGGCAGTTTCTCCTGAAAGGGATACAGAAGTTCCATCATATTCCATCGAGAGCAGTGATTAAAAGCCTATTCATCTACTTAAGTTGATTTTTTTTTTAAAGTTGATAAATAGCAAGGTATTTTAAAATACACAATAATGATATTAGTAGTCTTACTAACCATGGGTAGCCTCATCAGATGAGCATTAATACTGCTCGTCCTGAAAGACCCTTCAATTATTACTATCCAGAATTCCTTGGTACCAAATTGAACAAGATAGCGACTACTTTCAAAACATAAACCTGAGGCAATTTCAGTAGCCTTGTGCGTCACCTATTGAAACGTGCAAACATGGCAATGGTGTATTACGTAATCCGAACATGATTTCTATGGGATGTACAATAGGGTGTTGAAATTGCCCTTGAGTTGACTTTTTGGAGGTAGTTGCTATATCGTCAAGGGTCAAGGATCAAGGGTCAAGGGGGACAATATGGTTCAAACCCTTTCCAAAGATGTAAGCGCCAAGTGAGCGACCCATCCCTATCGTACAGCTAAAAGAAAGATAAAATGAATATAGGGAAAGGTAAAAGATGAAAATAAGGAAATGGAGAGGTGAAAAACAAGGTCAAAAGAAGATAATAAAATCTAACCCCGCACGCCCCCCCTCCCCAGTCGGTGGACTTACTATCGCATTTCATCCCTCTATCAAGGTTGATGCCCCCAATGATACCAGTACCCCCTAATTGAAAGGGCACACGCTACGCCACTAACTCGAGATGGACACATGAAATAGAAAAAACAAGGAAGTTGCATAACATGAAGCCATACTTCATCTCATGCACCACACACATTTGGCAGGAAACCATCCAAGAAGGGATTTTTATTTCAATTCCGAAGTATTTTAGTTTCCAAAATGACAAATATCCACAATAACATTAATCCCATATAACGGTTGTACTTTAAAAAAAGGAAAAACAATTCCTATCGCGTAAGGAGCCTATTTAGCCTTAATACACGACGAGGAGTGATGAGCAATGTTTCAGAGTATGTGTAAAACATAGGTGCATATAGTGGGAGGCAGGGGCGGATCCAGCCGGCGGCAAGGGAGGGGCCAAAGAAGGGGCCCACTTCGTGAGAAAATTTGAAAATCGCACCGGCCGATTTTTCGCTCAGTGGTGGGGGTAGTGAGCACTAATTTTTTGCCCCCTAAAATTTGCAAAAATCGCGCCGGTCGATATTTCGCTCAGTGGGGGCCAAGCACAATTTTTTTTGCCAGGAGGGGCCCGGGCCCCGGCCCCTGGATCCGCCACTGGTGTGAGGGGCAAAGTACACCACCCCCTCCCGCATGTCTGTTATGGCCGGTGAAACTTTTTTTTGAATGACATTCCTGCGTTTTACTCTAGACAAAAGATGCCTTCATTTAACGCTATTCTTCGAAAATTATGTTCTTGGTGGAAAACAATGTCAGGAAACGAAAGAGGTGTCAACCCTCTCCTCTTTTATATAACCCTGGACCTGCCCTCCAATACTTTTTTATGCCCTTGTAATTGTATATTTTTGTTAAAGAACGTCTTGACAAAATCTATGGCGTTATAATAATAATAACAATAATCATAAATAAATTATGTTTACCCAGGAACGTCTCAGAAGTATAAAAGATGTTCTTCCTGAGGGCGCTGCGATTATAATTACCCCGGTATTTGCCAGGTACTTTAACACCAGGGTAGAGTTTGGCCAATATGGATTAATGTCTTTCCAAAGGACATTAGAGACCGGCTGGGATTCGAACCCTCAACCCTTGGATTGAGAGTCAAGTGAGTGAATCAATATACTACGACACTTCAACGTTGACCGACTCATCACTACATTCATATCTACAGTTGATGTTACGGTTATAAATGGAATGCAATCGAAGACTCGTACTCTAGTGGTTTAGAACCTTTGACTAAAAAAATATTATAAACCTATATAGAGGTCATTGGTTCAAGTCCTGTTCCTTATGCAAATCGACTGTCGTACAATCATGAGAATGTAGATGCGTGAGAATGAAAAACGATCGCAAAGACTCTCGAAAAATCAATCTAAGGTTATTCCAGTGAGTTAATCCATCACCTATATACAGGAATTTGGGAGATAGCTACTACTTTCAAAAAATAAACCTGAGGCAATTTCAGTAGCCTTGTGCGTCACCTATTGAGACGTGCAAACATGGCAATGGTGTATTACGTAATCCGAACATGATTTCTATGGGATGTACAATAGGGTGTTGAAATTGCCCTTGAGTTGACTTTTTGAAAGTAGTTGCTATATCTTCAAGGGTCAAGGATCAAGGGTCAAGGGGGACAATATGGTTCAAACCCTTTCTAAAGATGTAAGCGCCAAGTGAGCGACCCATCCCTGTCGTACAGCTACAAGAAAGATAAAATGAATATAGGGAAAGATAAAAGATGAAAATAAGGAAATGGAGAGGTGAAAACAAAGTCAAAAGAAGATTATAAAAATCTAATCCCGCACGCCTCCCCCCCCCCCTCCCCAGTCGGTGGACTTACTATCGCATTTCATCCCTCTAGCAAGGTTGATGTCCCCAATGATACCAGTACCCCCTAATCGAAAGGACACACGCTACGCCACTAACTCGAGATGGACACATGAAATAGAAAAAACAAGGAAGCTGCATAACATGAAGCCATACTTCATCTCATGCACCACACACATTTGGCAGGAAACCATCCAAGAAGGGATTTTTATTTCGATTCCGAAGTATTTTAGTTTCCAAAATGACAAATATCCACAATAACAATTATCCCATAATAACGGTTGTACTTTTACACAAGGAAAAACAATTCCTATCGCATAAGGATCGACCTTTGCTTATTTAGCTTTAATACACGACGAGGTGCGGTGAGCAATGTTTCAGAGTATGTACAAAAAGTAAGGTGCAAATAATGGGAGAGCAAAGTACTCCACCCCCGCATGTCTGTTAGGACCGGTGCAACTTTTTTTTAATGACATTCCTGCGTTTTACTCTAGACAAAAGATGCCTTCATTTAACGCTATTCTTCGAAAATCACGTTCTTGGTGGAAAACAGTTATGTCAGGAAACGAAAGAGGTTTCAACCCTCTCCTCTTTTTAATAACCCTGGACCTGCTCTCCAATACTGTTTATGCCCTTGTAATTACATCTTTGTTTGTTAAGAACATCTTTAACAAATCTATGGCGTTATAATAATAATGATATTAATAATCATAAATAATTATGTTTACCCAGGGAAGTCTCAGAAATATAAAAAGCTGTTCTTCCTGAGGGCGCTGCGATTATGATTACCCCGGCATTTGCCAGGTACTTTAACACCAGGGTAGAGTTTGGCCAATATGGATTAATGTCTTTCCAAAGGACATTAGAGACCGGCTGGGATTCGAACCCTCAACCCTTGGATTGAGAGTCAAGTGAGTGAATCAATATACTACGACACTTCAACGCTGACCGACTCATCACTACGTTCATATCTACAGTTGATGTTACGGTTATAAATGGAATGCAATCGAAGACTCGTACTCTAGTGGTTTAGAACCTTTGACTAAAAAAATATTATAAACCTATATAGAGGTCATTGGTTCAAGTCCTGTTCCTTATGCAAATCGACTGTCGTACAATCATGAGAATGTAGATGCGTGAGAATAAAAACGATCGCAAAGACTCTCGAAAAATCAATCTAAGGTTATTCCAGTGAGTTAATCCATCACCTATATACAGGAATTTGGGAGCACCACAATACGGCATGACGTCATTGTTTTAAAGTAAAATACACATGTGTAAGGGGAGAACATTATTTATAATTTTGTCGAATTTATCTGCAAAATATTTCTACAGGCCCTTCAACCCATGTTTGGACATCCATGTTGTACAACCCTTACATCTATATACTTGTAACACTATGACAGCATGAGCAGGATATTTCAATGCCTGTCTCCAAAGCAACATCCATCTTCCTTGTCCTTTCGTTTTTTTTTCTTTCTTTTTTCTTTAATACCTTTATCAGCGCATCAAATCTGAAGCTCCGTGCTAGCTCGGCCTCGATAAAAGCTTCAAAAAATGACATTTTACAGAGTTCACCCGAAAAAAAGGAAGCAAAGAAGAGAGGAAAGGGTAAGAGGTATAGGCGAATCTCCATGGAAAGGCCAAGGCAATGCAAGTCTTTTACTGTACTATACAAGCCAACTCCGTCTCCTTTGTCAAATCTCTGCTCCCCAGTTGATTCAAATACAAAGGGCGAGTTACCGGTAATTAACCCTTATAAAGGGTATATCGGCTATTTTTAAATGATTTTTTTTTTTCTTCTCCTTTTCTGAGGTGCAAAATAATTGGCAAGCGCCGAGCGGAAGAGAGGAAACTAACGTATGCTATCCTATTCATCGTAATTTTTCCTGACATTTTGATTTAAAGCATGCAATAAGGGTGTGTGGATGGGAGACGTACATCCAGTGTGTTATTTTGTATTAGAGCCGGTAAAATAGCCTTTGAGCAAACATGCATGGATTGCAGGGTTATCTTAAAGGGCAACATGAGAGACAACTCTGTCGGAGGGATTTCGGTTTTAAAATACATGTTATTTTAAAGGCCTATAATTTGTACATGTTTAAATGCATATCTAATGAGGCATCATTGTAGTGCTGTACCATCGAATTAGCATAAACGAAAGCAAGGAGTTTTCTATTATTTAGGATATCACAGTATAGAAGACAAAAATATCATTGTTCGATATAGTGAGATTGAGATTGAGATGCCAATTTGTCTTCGTGTCTTCGACAGATATCTTGTTATCTTATCCTTGTGAAATCATTAACTATCTCATTAACAGTCTAGTTTTATTTTTTAAACATGACGTCACTAACGCGACTTGGTATTATCTTAAAAGCTGCCAAGTTCAGAGTTCAGAGTTCAAACCACTGAGATGCATTGCTGATAAAGAAGATAGAGGCGACAACAAATCGTAACAAGGATAAGTGGAATTTAAAAAAGGCCTTGCACATCTATCAAATTACTTCTTTTTGATAAGGAAAAAATATTCAAATTAGGGAGTAGATGAAATCAACAGATGATGCTTTATGTCTTAATTATTTATGATTGAAGAAGAAAATAATGTGTTTTTTAATATTCAAATTATCCTGTTATAACTGGGAGAGCAATTGTTCATGAAGCGTTAACGCCTTCTTTGCTTTCGGCATATTTCATAATTATTTTGTATATTATGTCTACTATATACTATATACATATAATGTTGCCGCCAATCGTGTGAATCATTTCCGTATTATTATGTACAAACAGAATTTCCATCTTGAATGTTAAATCTTATTTCGTCCTTCTATCGGATATAGACAACATATTTTTACGTTCTAATGTTCTAACGTTACAAGAAACTCCACTAGAAACAGATGTATAAATCCGTCAAGAACCATGATAGCTGTGGTTGCATGTCCTTTTTTATCACATAAAATCAAAAGAGCTTGATAATGGATTTCAGGAGCTTGCTAATACTCTACGCAGGCTTTAAAAGCTTCTGATTCATGACTATACACTTCGATTCCGAGGTATTTTGAATATCGTGGAAACGAAGACTTCCATTGTTAGAGATACTATCAAAAGGGTGTATCAAAGACGGAAGGTTTTCACGAAGGAAATGAGTGGACTCAGGATGGAATGCGGGAATTCTGAACAACAATTATTGTATGTGTCTTGGGAGAAATAGCTGCAATTCGGCCAGTGCAAAATATAATTTTCTGACGAGCAGTGGCTGCAGCAGTGGTGAGAGTAGTAATGCTATGAAACCGTTAGGTTCTGAGTTCGATACCAAATCGGTATATTGTTCCCTTCCAATTAAGTATTATATCAATTTGTTAACTTCTACGGCTTTCCTTTGCAGCAATCAGGTATATTTAAACATCAACATCAAAATTTAAAACAGTTTATTATTTATACTAGTAACAAAAAAGACGGGAAAATGATAACAGAAACGTGAAAAGTGGATGGCCTCCACGACTGCCACCCCCTCCTCCTCCTCCTCCTCAATCAATGACCTTGTTCTCTTACATTCCGTTAATGTAGTTAGTCCGGTCGATACACCTAATTACACCATTACTACTTCTACTGCTACTACAGGCTTTGGCAGATATACACCTGCATAAGGATAGCATTCGGCCATGCGCAACGCCCCTTTTTTCAGCAAAACTTAGTCGCTCTTTACTATACACTGCACATGGATTTTCTCATTTCGCAGTTTACCCCCACTACCACCACCACCACCACCGCCGCCCCATCTGTCAATTATGGACGCACGTTTGAATAATTCCTCTAATTCATCTGCTAGCTGCTTTAAGAGGAAACCAAGAATCTATCAAAACTGGGGAGGCAGATTAAAAGATAGAGGGCGCAAAACAAGGTCGAACACGATGCAATGTCCATTTCCGCCTAAACCATTTCATCCACCCTAAAAAGAATTGAATCACCTCTCCTAATTATTTTGCTGCATTGTACATTAATAGAACTCATGTATCTCTTGGTTCAATCTGTTGTGGTATTGGGTAGATATATACTGTACTCGTATACAAACTTGTCATGTTTTTTTGTTGTTGTGTGTTTTCATTTTGTGTTTTGATTATGAAGGAATTCCCCGTGAACTTTAAAAGTAAAAGAAATATAGGGTGATGTTCAAGGGTGTGTTTTTTTTAAAGAAATACATTGTGAGCATTTCTTGGTGCATCTACAAAGTCTCAGGGCAGATATGAGCATTTTATTGAAATACCTCGAAAATTGGGATTATCTGACCGATCAGTGTACTTTCCTTTAATTTGGGAATTCACAATTGTTCATTTTAAAGATCAATTAAGGCGGCTGGAAGCATCATCTGTAAATAACGCTCAGAAAAATCTACAGAATTAAACTGGTGATTTCTCACGAAGTAACGCAAGCATTCGAATCCCGCCGAGGCCCTTATGTCCCTTGGCAAGACATTAATCTAATTTGCCTCTCCCCACCCAGGTGCAGTAAATGGGTACCCGGTAGGAAGAAATTCCTTGAATGTTGTAGCTACAGCGGGGGTAATAACATCATACTTTGTATATACATATAGTAGCTGCACTATATAAATGGACCTATTATTATCTTATATTGCATTCTCATGTAGGTGTTTTGAAACATTAGAAAACTGGAGGAACAGTTGTATGAACATTGATGCAAAATATAATTGACAGAATAAATGTATCTAAATATAGTCAGGAAATACAATGACGAGAAGAGTGACTAAAGAAAAGAAGAAAAAATATCCATTTTAATTCAGCCTTTGGCAAACTGCAGCCAAAAATATTGTCCAGGCATGTTTATGGGGTTTCTGAAAGCTCATATTTAAAGGGATAGTTGAGTTTTGTTGCAGAGGGCGCTACACAAAATAATTTTTTGTGAGATAATGAAAAACTGAGTGTCAAATTTGACAGAATATACAATTTAAATGACAAAATAATCTTTGTTTGATCAAAATCGGTTCAGAGACGGCTGAATTATCCATAAATATAACCATTTCTAATATTTATGGTGGGACACAAATATTCAGTAATTTTGAACCAGCCGTTGAAAAACGAGATAAGCGCCTTATACGTTTTATTCCAGCCAATGCCAATATTGGCATTTTGTTGGCCTTTTCGTGTTGGTAATAGTACGCACAACCAGCCGGCCCGTGTATTGTTATTATTAATTAATTAATTCATTAACTGTCACCGTATGTTTTTGAGAGTGGAGCTGGATTGGTATTCAATCTAAATTCACACATTTTGGGGTCTGAAATTACCTTCGTAGCAATTTTAGGTTCTAAAAGGGCACTAGAAATGTCATAAATAAAAATAAAAGCAATAACCATGCACTTTGAAGGCATTTGCGGTCTGAAACAAGAACTCAACTTTCCCTTATTTTGATAGTTATGAATACAATCCCTCACTTGTTTGAGAGCTTGAATTTCGTTGACACTGCCTGCGATGGCTAAGGACCATGGGAGGATGCAGAATAAAATACAAGGTTGTACATGTTGGAAAATTGAATAATTTGCAAGACATTAAACACCAAGATTCAACCTCGGACACAGATCAAATTGTTAAACAACCGTTTATATTTATATGCTCAATCAATTACATTAATTCCAGATAGTTAGCCACAAACAGGTGTGTCAATTTGAAGGCTTATATACCTATACCACTACAGAGTTACACTTATTGATAATACAGCATGTACAATGGCGGAAATTAGCTCTTTTCAAACCGTTAAGAAATGTTACGTGTAAAGATGGAAATTAATGTCCTCATGTTATTTTTTTACAATCACATTAACCTACAGACGAATATAACACAGTACTACATGCTTATAAAAGACCGTATAATACATACCATAATTACCGTTTATATCAATATAGAGGGAAAAAGAGTTAGAGCTTTGGAAGTTTTAACAAAATGTTAACAAATCTTTACTTGTTCACTTCCAAATCACCAAACAAACATAATGCTCCAAGATCTGTAGCAACATCCAAAGGCGATAACTTTTTATTATTTTTGTTTGTCACTGCAGACAAAGTGACCCTCGTAGCTTTACAATCGAGCGCTCCTAGCCAAGAAATGATGACCGAGTACTTTAGCAATGTTACAGATGAATAAACACAGAGTACTTTACTTTACTTTACAAACACAGGTACAGACACCACTTATTACTAGAATGCTATACGAGAGACAAGAAATATTCATCATCACATTATCTAGCCCACGATGTGTAACACGAGATCAAAACAGTTTGTACATTGTGCAAGAGTGCAAAATATCAGTGAGTATGAACAAAAGTAGATACAATTCACTAAAACTAACTAAAAGGCTGTGATACTAGCATGTGCTAAAATGGGCATGAACACTTAAGAAATTGCAATTTCTTCAAAGATATATTCAGCTGTCCAGCTGTACAAACAAAAAATAACACAGAATGTTGTCATATCTGAACCAAAGAGGGCAGTAAAACACGCACGTACACACCCACACACACCAGCACATAACCAAGTAAAGTTACAAATTAAAAAAAGGATTACGCAAAACATTGCAATAAATTAATATATAGCAACGATCATACATATATACATAAAAGATTAAAATTTGACTAGCTATGAAACTGTCACAAATTGTACGTATGTTCTATGTGTCACTAAATACATGTAGATTTTATTATTGTAAAGCTGTACTACACCGCAAGTATAAAAATTGGGCATATTTCAAGAGTAATATATATCGCATGTCAGAAAATGACTCATTGACATATAAATTATCACATAAACTATAGCTGAATAAAACAGAGAAACTACTTTTTTTGTCTGTGTTTCAACCAACACGAATACCCTTTTACTGCCAGTTAACCAGTGTGACATGTAAAAGGATCTATCTTTGTCTAAAGAGGGCGACATCACATACAATGAACCCATTTTCAGGTATATCCGCAGCAAAACTCTTGCATCATTTGCCCGATGGGCTTCATTCTGATGTTTCGAAAATCAGATTTTCAAATGAATTATCGAGATCACTAACCTCTTGCATGAACAGTTGCAATGAAATGCAATTCCACGAATCAAATGCAAGTTGACATTGTCTGTTTGGAACCATGAGGCTTATATGTAAAAATGTAAAATTTCAGGGGTGGGATCAAACTTATAAGTTGGGCGCCCATGTGTCCTCGGCTGCTGTAAGTGTTGACACCCTTCAGAAGGGCATTACATCTGTGTTAAAGTGTAAGTGTTGACACCCTGCAGAAGGGCATTAATTCCGTGTTAAAGTGTAAGTGTTGACACCCTGCAGAAGGGCATTACATCTGTGTTAAATTGTAAGTGTTGACACCCTGCAGAAGGGCATTACATCTGTGTTAAATTGTAAGTGTTGACACCCTGCAAAGGGCATTACATCTGTGTTAAAGTGTAAGTGTTGACACCCTGCAGAAGGGCATTACATCTGTGTTAAAGTGTAAGTGTTGACACCCTGCAGAAGGGCATTAATTCCGTGTTAAAGTGTAAGTGTTGACACCCTGCAGAAGGGCATTACATCTGTGTTAAATTGTAAGTGTTGACACCCTGCAGAAGGGCATTACATCTGTGTTAAATTGTAAGTGTTGACACCCTGCAGAAGGGCATTACATCTGTGTTAAATTGTAAGTGTTGACACCCTGCAGAAGGGCATTACATCTGTATTAAAGTGTAAGAGTTAACGACATTCTGGCTTCAAACAGACAGTTTCAACCTAGCCCCATATCCCTTGTTTAGGGCCAAACGACTAGATTTGCATTTCATCAGAACTGCTTATGCAAGAGTTGCAGGAGGCCCATCGATGACTAAAATTATGTTAGGGATTCTCCAAAGCACTGAGTGAGGGTCTTTCTCAGGTTCAATGTCTGCGTAGAGCACGGGGTACGTATTCAATGCTTTTGAAGGGAAACATGATCCTAGCGTGGTGACTAGGTGACCTCTGCCCCCTCGGTTTATGGCGTCTAGCGAAACAGTGAACTTCACCTGCACGTAGGTTCCAATTTGCCTGCATGAAGGATTATTCAAAACAATAATAACTACATTTATACTGCGCACATAATCCATCCCTATCCATCAGTAGTAGTACAATGTAGTAGTAATGTAATAGTGTCAATTTCCTACACTATATATAACTAAATTCATAATTTTAAGTCTGTGCCCATCACTAGACATAATCCTAACACTATCCTCACCCTAACCTTAAGCTCAAACCTAATAACAACCCTAACCCTATACCTAACCCAATATTGAAGCCTGAAGCAATAAATTGTCGCAGGAGAAAATGTTGCATCAGAAAATGTAGCATCACCATAGCGGCCATGAATCTATACTTACTCCACCTGGTCCACCATAGTTTCTTGGTACAAGTACAGTGCCGCACTGGGAACATTATATACCTCATCCATCTACACGTGAGAAAAAATAAAACAAAGAATTTGGACTAAAATTTGGATGTAACACAAATAGACCAGCACATGCTACAAATGACCCCAAAAATCTTTTAAACATGGAGGAGACCCACTTTATGCATTTTGGAATATCCCCTGTTGCATGGAGGTGATGGAGGTGCTTCATGAATACCTTATGTTTACCACCTTGAAAAGAATACAAGTACTTCCACCTGTGTAGCATATAATGCTCAATTGGTGCATGAATGAATATTGTTACATAACTTCAATTACTATGTATCCAGTATTTGTCGTGATGGTTTGTAGTTTGTAGTATCTACAACTTTACCAGAATCAATTTTAGATTCTCTTGTGAAAAAGCTAACAGCGGTCAAGATGAGTTCTGTGGATTTTGAGAGGATAAATATTAGTCTGAATATTGCTGTTGCTTTTGCTTGCTTTTAACCCGGACAATTAAAGCCATTCCCTACCTCCACTAGGACATGTAAATACCCGAGGGTGTTACTTCATATTCAAAGGTGTACTACATAATAGTTAGAGGAGTAGAAAATGACCCTCTATTGTGTACATTTTCAAGAAAATTGTCCACATCAAAAACACGTGCAAAGCAGGCTCCATATTGATCAACTGGTATTAGCACAAAGAGCTGAGATTCAAATAATAATAATAATAATAATAGTTCAGTTCTTGTATAGCGCATAATACGTTATGAAATAACATCTCTATGCGCTTCCAAAGAGCTTTGGACATTATTACCCTAGCTTTAGCTCCGGCAGCCGTTATCAGCGCACAGTGCATTTCAAGGAATAATCCTACCAGGTACCCATTTACCTCACCTGGGTTGAGTGTGGCAAATGTAGATCAATGTCTTGCCAAAGGACATTAGTGCCGTTGCGGGACTCGAACCGCGGACCTTGTGATCGACAGTCCGGTGACGTATCCACTCGACCACAACACCTCTACTGCTGCGCCAATGGACACATCCTGAATTTGTTCAGTAGGGGGCTTCTAATCAGAAATTATACGAGGGAAGAAGTTTTGTTTCTTGTACACTCAAATATTTTAAGGGTACATGCTAATGAGTTTTGAAGGGGGTGGGGTGGGCAGGTCGGATGTGCCACCCCTCCCCTGATCCGCCACTAATTGTGCCCTCAGGTGGAGACATGGTGGATGCTTTTTGAGCTTACCGCTGCTGTAAAGTTGTCCTTGAAGGCTATTGTCATTGGGGTTCGGACATCATCAAAGTAAGTGCCATAGGTTCTATTCATGGCGAAGGTCCCTTTAAAGGTTCCTATAACTGCGGGCCCAATTGCCGGTGGGTGCTTGGTTGTCGTCTGAAATTGGAACAGAAAATGAGTTAAAATCCTTAGGATAAAACAGGTGTTCTAAATTACCCTTTCACCTGTCAACTTTCTCGTGCTACTGGTCATCTTTTTTTTTACAGTGTAAAATTTTTTGTTGATCCAAAGGACCTTCACATCCTATTAGATTTTGATATTGCATCCTAGTCAGGTATCTGGCCGATTTAATTTCAACGATCTCCGCAAACGCGGTGCGAGCCGAAGATGGCATGGTCCCCTACTCAAAAGTCTTTAGAGATTTTAGTATTTAAACTTGAGATATCCTTTACAGAAGTAAAATTTAGAGTCAGTATTTTGAACATAGTAAACTGGTATCGAACTGACAAAATACAGAGTAAATACCTTTTGCAGCCAACATCAAATTCTGTAGAACTTTGCAGGAATTATGAATATGCACGTATGTCCTATCAGTGAAATTTAAACGTTAACAGTGTCCTAGTATTCAAATTATGCAAGGAAAACCGTTTACTTTCTAGACTTCACTGTCAGACACTATTGAGTGACTGACTGACTTCTTCTTTTCTTTGGTAATAACATACATAAAATGAGCTGTAAAGGGTATATGACCATTTTTCTACATCAGTTTTCAGTTTTTTTTTCAGTTTTAGTTTCTTTTATTTCACATGAACAAAAATAAAAAACAATACATTAACAAAACATAGCATATTTACAAAGTTGATATTCGTGAGCAATAAAGACATCTACACAGCATAAGTTGTATTGCATTTACACTAAATAATTTCGGAGTTACATGTGAAAAAAGGAACTTAATAAAAAGCATATAGCTTGTAGAATTTAAGTTCCTCAGAAAATTTTTGACACAGTGTCATTCATAATAAGGTAGAAGTATAATAATAAAAAAGCAAAGTATACAGACAAAACATTAAAATGATATGGATGATGGATGTAAGGAAAAAGAGAAATAGGAAGGGAAGGTAAAGAATGGGGGTCAGAAGAAGATTGAGAAGAGAGAAAAGGAAGTTTTAGAATAGAATGTTCAAGGTCGGGAGTCACAGTCGGGAAAAAAAATTGTATAACCCACTTCATGTAATGGCCAAAATTAAACTGATTGAATCTTTGCGCAGCACAAAACGTACGACCATTTGGTACAAGGGTCTGAAAATCAGACTATTTAATTGATAATGTACCCTTTACAGCTAATTTTATCTATAATCGGGGCAGCGCCAGGAGCGTCACAACGTGACGGACATGTGCGCTATATAACAAGCCACCATTATTATTATGTTATTAACAAATTTTAAAAAGTCAGTCACTCACTCAACAGTGTCTGACAGTGACGTCTAGAGAGTAAACGGTTTCCCTTAATGTATAACTAGGCTAATAGGTCACTACTAACGTTTTAATTTCATACATAGGCCATACGTGATTCATGATTCCTGAAAAGCTGTACAGAAATATGATGTTGGCTGCAAAAGGGATCTAAACGAAGTTCTAACACTGTGACTATATCAGCAAATTTACCTTCAAAGGACAGGATTGGGAAAAGCACCAGGATATGATTAATAAAACCTGTAGTGCATCTCACAACTGTTCTTACCAAAAGAGTTTGTCAAGCCTAGAAACATTCACTCCCCCTCAATCTGCTGCATGGCTGTCCAAGAAAGCCAGATTCAGTGATGATTTGGTACGCTTTGTAACAAGAAACCTGCTGGCAGTATAAATAGCAATAAGCATTGCCACTAAAGTGAAATAAAGCAATATAAAGTTGTATGCACATGTAATAAAATTCTCCATGCAGGGGCATGCACAAAATCATAGAGCAGTAAAAAAAAATAAAAAAAAAACACACTAATAACACAAGCCAAAGAGGTAGACACGTACTGAAGTGTTGATAAAACTGATGGGATCAATAGGTACATTTGTCTTTAACCTGGTGATTTGGGTTTGCACATTTTTTTCACAGACTCAAGTTCACGCCATCTAGGACTTAGCCTTCCACATGTAAACCATATTGCTATATAGTTTGAATACACCTTCAAGTGCCCAAGTAGGAACATCAAATAATATTAATATTTTAGAATGTCAGCAGTCACAAGAGACCTCAGAGTTTAATGTTGAATATTCCCTGATTCGAAGGATGCACAATTAAATGTTTTATCACAGGAAAACTTTGTATTGCCTGCATAATCTATGAGGTCATGTGTTACATGCATGTTACTATTCATCTTTAATCATGAGATGAAAACAATACTACAATAGGCAATTTTTTGTAATGTAAATGTAATCAAATTTAATGCACAAATCGTTGTTTAGTGCCTCATTACAAATTATTTCATTCACCCGTTACGAATACTTGTACAATGTATTTCAATAGTCAGAATGCGTATTACTAGGTAGGACAAGCCATGTTTTTCTGCAAGGTACTCCATTGCTACCGTGCGTTGAGGGCGGCAAACATAGATTTGATATGGAAGATTCACCAAAAAGCGAGAAAATTCGTAAAATTTGAGGGCCTTGAGTAGCTGAATTGGCGTATGTGTACGTAGCCATCGTTTTGAAAGTGTCGCCGCAGATCATGGGCGTGTGACATAATGAGCAGAGTAGGCGGAAACTGCGTCTGATTGCGATATCGGCCAGTGGTACAGTATAACATACGCACCTAGTCTTCCTCTACGAAGTGGTCGCTACAAATCACATCATGACGACTGTGTTTGTAGATTTTTTAAAGATTTTTCCACTTCAATCGCCGCAGCCCATCGCTAAACAACTCTGGTTGCTTTTCCTTGTTAGGAATCGAGTGAAAGGACTTCTCGAGTCCTTTCCCGGAGGCATTTTTACACCCAAACGCTTAGCAGTGCACCGTCTTCTTTGCGATAAGTACACACATGCATATATGGCGAAAGGGCGCACATCCGGGCGATTCCTAGTGCAGTTACCCGCTGACACGTCACAATTTAATAACTCGGCAGGGGTACAGGCTTAGGCCGTGAAAATGGCGATTCCCTATGTGGTACACGAGCAGACAACGCGTGTCATATTACATAGTTAATAAAATAAAAAATGAAAAATAAAAATAAATTTGTATCAAAAATGTTTTAATATTACTTTGTACAGGATTATGAGACTTGAAGGGCTGAGTTTTATTCTCCTTTAAAGCTCTTGGAACAACATCGAAGTGCCTTTCGATCGTTCTAAAATTGCGTGTATCACGGCATGCTTAAGTTAGAAGTCAAGTTTTTCATTCATGATGTGCGTGAATACAGCCCTACACCGTCATACATGCAGACGAAAGTCCGAACTGATCGGAACAATAAGCATTAAACCAACTGAAAATATCACATAAGACTTCAAGGGACTACAGCACGACAAAATTACTATAAAACAATACTTTGCTTTGACAAAAACAATACTACAGATATTCATAACACGTTGTGTGGTCTACAACCATTAGCTTTGACTTGCCATATTTCGAATATGAGGGCATTTGAAGAGCAATCCTTTTCGAGGAACATTTCATCTGATACTCTTCCTAATACAAAGAATGGAAAAGCTCACAAAAATATTTCACCTTTCCCATAACTCGACCTTCGCTCTACACTGAGAAAAGGAAAGGGATATTACAACTGTATGGAATATATGATCATGTGAACCTTTTTTAATTGTTCTCGAAACACTTACCATTTCCTGGGTAACACTTGACGCTACCCATTAAGGTCATGGGGAAGGAGGGGGAAAAAAGAGGAAATTGAGAGAGTTAAATTCACATATATATAATATGACCAATAATTTCCCTTTTCATGAATGAAATTTAAACTGAAAACGTTTAATTATATTTTCATATTTGTTATGGTATCAATACACTATCTTTGTGATGTAATCAAATCTAATGCTTAAATCTTTGTTAGAGCCCCTCTAAAGTCTTGGTAGTGCCAAATTTGCCAAACATTTGATGGCAAAATTTTACCTAAATGGTATCATAATGTAGAAGAGGATGTAATTTATTTATTAATTCATTTATGAGACACTTCTGCAAAGATTTCCCCCAAAACAATGTGTTTGAAGAAAAATATTGTAGAAAAAATACTAAATTTGGGTTTTCTGTTGTACGCAGAAAACCTAAAATTTTGTATTCTTTCATTAATATTCGACTTCAACACATTTGTTCACCTTAGGCTGTTACGAAAAGCATACATTCCGTGTTGTTAGGTAGGACAAGCCATAATGTCGGTTACATTTATGCATTAAATTCGATTACTTTACAAAAATGGTCTATTGAAAAGATGGTGGCATAGCAGCATCAGTTTATGGGAGCATAGCATGGTCTCAATGAAATGCGAGTGAGGGGGCGACTGTAAGATTTGGGGTGCAGAAAGGGGGCTGCCATGTTCTCTTATGTCCTCCTTCTTGCCATTTCTTACCCTCTCTCCCTTTTCATTTTTGCCGCTCAATCAGGAGAGCAATGTGGGGAGCCTATTAACCCCCATGGCATCCTTTACTACGCCACTGACAGATAACAGGGAAGTACATCTAGCTTCATATGATATTACAATAATATTGACCATTTTTTTCTATGCTGCTCAAGTAAACACTTGTAAGTGTTTTTAAAAGGCTCTTCTAATAGAAAAATAAATAAAAATCTTAATTGTTTTAATATGATATGTTTGTGCAGTTCTGTGAATAGTGAAATAGGTCAGGAATTCACTATAATGCCCAAATGCATTAGAAGTTTAATCACCAGTATCATGTTTATACACGTATTTTGAATTGGGTTCAGAAATCATGAAATTCTTCAGTGATAGGTTAACTCAAATCGGATAACTAATAAGAAAGTTATGAATTTTTAATGACATGAAAAACTTTGAAAATCACTACACAAATTGGAAACTCACTCATGAGTCTGTGACGTATGGTCCTCACTATCCACTAATTATATTCTTTATATTGATAATATAAATTTCCTATTTTAACCCTAAGAATCTTATTTCTTCACACCAGCATCCAAGTTAGATTGTTAGTAATGTGTTTTTGTGTGGATGCACAAATAAAGAGTAATTTGTGTCCAGTTAAATCATGAAAAATTGAATTTTGATAAACTATTTATATAAAAATCAATAATTATGAAATACAATATTCAGAAAAAGTATCAATTCTTCAAAATTTATAAAAGTTTTTGGGAAATGTCATGCACGCAATATGATACAAATCATATAACCTGGGCAAAGGCATGGGGAAATCAAGTTTTGGGGATAAAAGGAAATTAATGGGATTAAACTATATAAACAAATTGATAAGTTGTGAGGACATGACGTCACAAACTGATAACCATCTTGGCAATTTGTGTTGTGATTCTCATTGTTCCATAGTTTTACATACTTTTTCAAAAATTCATAACTTTCTTATTAGTCATCCGATTTTGCTCAAACTTTTTTTGTTTGGTTTGTCTGATTTTTCTGGTTCTATTAAAGGCAAGTTATTTTTGGAGTGGACTTGTGCTTTAAAATGGGCTAAAAACGTACTCTAATTTGATTTTAAAATGATTTAAAAAATGATTTTAAGCATTTTAAAATTTTGCGCGCGTACTGACGCGCGGACGTACGCGTACGCGCGCGTTTTTTGACCTGAACTTGACCGGGCGGATATTGACCTTGATCATGATAAATATGAATGAGAAATGACTCTCCGGTATGAAGATATGATCATAAATTGATTTTCACAAAATGGCGCCTGGATGACGTCACGATATTTTGATGACCTTGAAAAGGTTGCTGTCACGTCTTCTGACAATGACCTATGATTGTGCCAAAATTAAAAGAAATTGGCTAAACAGATTTTGAGTAGTCGCTTGCACAAAAAAGTGGAGAAATGTAAGAAATAAAGAAAGAAAATTCTGACGAAATCAATAGGTGATCTGTCTACCACAGACCACAGACCATGATGATAATATAATTGGGGTTTTCTGATGTACGCAGAAAACCAAAATTTCGTATTATTTCATCAATTTTCGACTTCAAACACATTTGTTTGAAAGTCCTTGCAGAAATGTGTCTCAAATTTCATCCCTTCACATTATGATACAATAAGTAAAATTTTGCCATCAAATTTTTGCGGCTCCCAACACTTTAGAGGGGCTCTAAGTGCCATGTTACAAATTATATTTAATTCACCTGTAGGCTGACGAATTGCATACATTCCGTGTTGTTAGGTACAATAAGCCATAATGTCTGTTACATTAATGCAATAAATTCGATTACTTAACACAAAATGGTCTATTGAAAAGACAGTGGCATAGAAGCATCAGCTTTATATAGGGGCATTGCATTGTCTCAATGAAATGAGAGAGAGAGAGAGAGGGCGAGTATAAGCTTGGGTGCAGAAAGCGGACTGTCATTTATTTATTTATTTATTTCTGATATTTATACAGGGTGGCACATAATTATCACCAATTTGGTGGTCTCCCATGAGACCCTGTTTGGTAAGAATAAAACAAATAACAGCAGCAATAGACCAAAAATAGACTTAAAACAAAATAGATTAATACACAAGCATAAAAGCAGGTATAATACATATTATGCCATGTTCTTGTTCTCCCTCTTGCCATTTCTTACCCTCTCTCCCTTTACATGTTTGCCTCTCAATCAGGAGACCAATGTGAGGAGCCTATGCATACCCCCTCCCCCCCCCCCATGACATCCTTCACTACGCCACTGACAGATAACAGGGAAGTACATCTAGCTTCATATGATATTACAATAATATTTAGCACTTTTCTATGTTGCTCAAGTAAACACTTGTAAGTGTTTCAAAAGGCTCTTCTAATAGAAAACTAAATACAAATATTAACTGTTTTAATATGATATGTTTGTGCAGTTATTTGAAATAATGAAATAGGTCAATGAATTCACTATAATGCCCAAATGCATTAGAATTTTTATCACCAGTATCATGTATGTATGTTCAATTAATAAATAATAAGAATATTTCTGCTTATATAGCGTTTAATACGTCGGCAAGTCCGAGTTTCTAAGCGCTTTACAGTTTTTACCCCCGGTCATCGGATTCTGGCTTGCCCGCACACAATGTATGCACTTTCTCCATTCCCTGGGGAGCATTCCAGCAAAGAGCTTCTATCAGCTCAAATTGCTAAGCATACTACATTGGCTTTCGCATCCTACTCATTTAACACCTGGGTGCAGAGTGAAAAATGTAGATCAATGTCTTGCCAAAGGACATTAGTGCCGCGGCGGGACTCGAACCGCGGACCTTGTGATCGACAGTCCGGTGACGTATCCACTCGACCACGGAAATCCTGAAATTCTTCAGTGATAGGTTACCTCAACTATTATGATGCTAAAACGTTTTCAGGTTTTATGTTTTGAAAAAAAGAATTGGTAAACCAGATATACATATGCAAATGTGTACAAGGATTTATGTATTGAAATGAATATTAGCATGTGCATACTGACGCAAATATAATATCAGCATGGAATTCATCCAAAATATGCACACAAAAAAGAGCAAACATTTTCATGTCATTGTTCCCCTCTGAATAGATTCATAAGACATGATTGGCATGGTAATGAATTGGGTAAAAAAACATTTTCAGAGTCTGTCTGATAGTCACGGACAAGTAAACATGTACTCCCCCTGATTTTTTCGGTTTTTGCCGACACCCATAGCAAATGCACATGCACTCCTACACGCACATGCACGCACCAAACTCACAATATTCATTTATACTGGTCGCCATACCAAATTTTACATTTTGATGGCTTTAAATAATATTTCGAATGATCAAGTTTATACAGCCCAGAGTCAATATTATACTAGTAGTGAATTTAATTCAACTTTTAATTCAACGGGACCCAACAATAATCTTCACTTGTTTTAGTTTATTAAACATTAATATTCGAAGCTTACAAAAGAATTTCGATAATTTTGAAGAATGTGTATCTATCCTAAACGCAATTCCATTTTATTTGATAGGAATTACCAAACTTGGTTACACTCAACTTTTCCTCCAATATTCAATATTGAGAATTATGAATTAATTCATACAGACCGTAAAAATAAAAAGGAAGGTGTCGCTTTTTATACTCGTAATGATGTACAATGTAAAATAAGATATTCAAGATATTCAATTTGAAGAAATAGAAACATTGTTTTTAGAATTTATTGATGATAAACATAAGAATAAAATCGTTGGGTAATGTATAGACCACCTTACAATGTAGCCGACACATTTTTGGATAAATTAGAATCATGCCTTGAATTTATTTCTAGAAAAAATAAAGATATATATATCATGGGAGACTTTAATATCGATATGTCCTTACCTTATACTTTTCTTGGCCAACGCTTTACTAATTTATTATCTTCATTTTCTTTTAAACCTCTTATTGATAAAGCAACTAGGATTACAAACGTAACACATACTA
This sequence comes from Mesocentrotus franciscanus, assembly GCA_037976565.1. Lineage (NCBI taxonomy): Eukaryota > Metazoa > Echinodermata > Echinoidea > Camarodonta > Strongylocentrotidae > Mesocentrotus > Mesocentrotus franciscanus. The sequence continues at coordinate 12,398,900 of CP137668.1, forward strand.
TAATTGATAATATTTTCTAAAACGTATTAGATAATAAACAGAATGGAATAATATACTATGATATTTCAGACCATTTACCCATATTTACGATATGTCCGATTGATAAACACAAAATTCCCAATAAAAAAACATACAACACGACGTAAAGAAACAAAGCGCAATCTAGAATCCTTAAAGATAGACTTGAGTCAAGAAGATTGGTATGATATTTATTTTGAAAGAGATGTGAACAGTTAATATAAAAAATTTATAAACAAACTTCTTTGTCATTATGATAAAAATGTGCCCCTCACAAGAATTAAATCTAATAAAAAGACAAATAAACAACCATGGATTACTCAAGGTATACTTAAATCAATATCTACTCGAATTCGTTTATATAAAATATCACTTCGATCACCTACAAATGAAAATCAAAATAAATATAAAAATTACCGTAATAAATTGACTTCAATTAATCGTTTGTCACATGAATTATACTATTGTAATAAAATTGAAAGTAATAAAGATAATAATCAATCATTATGGCTAACAATTAATGACATTTTAGGGAAGAAAAGGGATACTCCAAATGATATTGAATTTAATGACAATGGGCATCATATTCAAGACCCAAACAATGTTGCTGAGGCATTCAATAAATACTTTACTAATATTGGACCGGATTTAGCTTCCAAAATAATCAATTAAAAGAATGATTTTTTGAAATACTTAAATGAAAACGTTAATCAATCCTTATTTTTTAATCCGACAAATATTCAAGAAATTTTGGAAGTTGTTCGCTCATTAAAATGCAGTAAATCTAGCGGCTGTGATGAAATAAGTATATCTTTATTCAAACAAATAATTCAATTCATAGCTTCCCCGTTATCACATAATTATCTTTAACTTATCTCTTTTCCATGGGATTTTTCCCGACCTACTAAAAATTGCGAAAATAATTCCGATATATAAAGAAGATGATCAGTCTAAAATTACAAACTACCGACCAATTTCTTTACTACCAAGCATTTCGAAAATATTAGAAAAAATAGTATATAAACGGTTATATTCTTTCTTAAATGTGAATAACTTATTAATTCCTAATCAATATGGATTTAGAGAGAATCAATCTACTGATATATATATATATATATATATATATATATCTGTAAAGCGCTTTGTGAGGGCCTACGGTCCTGAAAAGCTATATATAAGAACTACTTATTATGATTATTATTATTATGCTATTCTGCAATTATGTGACAAAATAACTGATTTCCTCTCCAAAAAAGAACACATTGTAGGTGTTTTTTATGGACTTATCGAAGGCATTCGATACCATGGACCATCGTATATTAATTCATAAATTAAAAGCATATGGTGTTAGAGGGATTGTACTTTCTTGGTTTAAAGACTATTTGCGTAATAGACAGCAAAATGTTATTTTAAAATCTAAAACATCAAATATTTCCACCGTAAACAGCGGAGTACCACAAGGCTCTATCTTAGGTCCCTTATACTGTTTTCAGTATATATGAATGATATTGTTAATGCATCACCACTCCTAACATACGTTTTGTTCGCAGACGATACTAACGTATTTTATTCACATAAAGACTTAGGCATTCTTATTACAACCCTCAATTTAGAATTAAATAAACTATCATTTCGGTTCAAATCCAATAAACTATCTTCAAATATTAATAAGACTAATTGTATTTATTTCAAAAACATACACTCTAAACATGTACTTTATTATAATATTTTCATAGATGACATGCCCATAATTGAAAAAGAAGTTACAAAATTCTTAGGTGTAATGATTGATTAAAATCTAATAGTCATATTAACAACATTTGCATGTTAGTCTCGAGAGGCATAGGCATTCTATATAAATTGAAATACTATCTATCACAAAAGTCACTAATTATGCTTTACAATTCTTTCATTTTGTCATACATATCTTATTATAACATAGTATGGGGTAATAGTAATAAGATGAAAATTATGTTAATATATCTTCTCCAAAAGAAAGCACTCCGTCTTTGTACACATTCACACTATTTAGCCCATACTGATCCAATATTTTATAAACTAAAAACATTACAAATCGCTGATATTCACATTTTTCAAACTGCAATCTTTATGTATACATTTTGGATAAATACTATACCTTTGGCATTTCGAAATATTTTTGTTTACAATAATAATATACATTCTTATCCTACACGACACTCATCCCGTCATCCGACTTCAATTTAACTAACCCAAAAATTATTATGGCTTATAAATCGATAAGACACCATGGCCCAGATATTTGGAATGCTTTACCTGACAATATTAAGCACTCTGCATCTCTTTGCTCATTCAAAGCCTCAATGAAAAAATATTTAATATCCAAATATTCACTAACATTATAAGGGTCTTAACGGTTTTAATTGTTTGTTTATATAAATTAATTTAAGATGACCAGTCCATGAACAATACGAATCGAACACTTACTTCACCTGCACTCACCCACTTGCACACACATGCAAATTGTTCACTTTCTTTCCATTTTTATTTAGATACTTTCTGAAAAAAATCTTTATACGTGACACTCTATTCTCTTACATACTCCTATAACAGCGTCATGTACCCCTTTTTTTCCCGGTTGCTATCGACTCAAGCATTCATGCTTATGTTAGTTGGCCTCTGCATTTATCTTGATTCTTTGATTATATATGTTATATATGCATTTTTGTGTGTGTGTATTTCAGTTGTCACTTTTTATGTAAATCAATTATTTTTGATTTATCAATAAATGCAGAAACATCTGCAAAAAAAAGAGTTAAATACTACCCCAAGATTTGAGCTGTGATATAGGCCTACATTTTCAAAAAAATATTGTGCTTAGAGAGCAATATCAAAATGACACTAGTAATTTAAAAACAGTATCATTGTAATTATTCCCTACACTATTCATCCGATTTGCTCAAACTTTCAAATATTCCATTTTTTTTTAAATTTAAATGATTTTATTTCTCATGCAAAACATGATAACTATATTACTAAAAATATACAGTGAAACAAGACAAATATAATAGTTATGGCACGAGAAAAGAGGAATTAACTAGAAGCAGAGTTTGTTTTCCTCAGAGCCTGTTTTACAATACGTCTTGAAAACAAAGTATACATAGAAAATCATTTAATAACAAAATATGTAACAATAAAGAAATTGTGAATTTCGGTACAAAATTTGGAAAAAAAGAAAGAAAGATAGAATAGGAAAATTAATGATTGTATAAGCTATAGAAAAAAAGGAGGTTAGATCAGCAGAATAAGGGTGAAAGGCATTGAGTCGAGAGTCAAACAAATCGAGATTCATGTATACCGAATGAATTCTTTGTAGGAGACATATTTGAATCTCATAGTTTGACCATGGACCTTCGTAGTAGGTCCATGGTTTGACTAAGGGTACGTTTATGCTTAATTTTGAAGGCAGAATGAGCGATTTGAAACGCTCATCGTAAACGCTCATCGTAATCGCAGTTCCACGGTGTACTGTTTATGCTCACTTCTCTGGCTCCTCCAGGCATGATTCTGGCTCAGAGCCAGAATCATCAAATGCAGAACATATTACATCAAAAGACATCCAAAATACATCAAGTGAACAGACTTTCATCACTAAACTTACCTACAGTTGGAGTACCCTGAACAACTTGGTCAATCTTAATGTGCTTCATAATTAGCACAGCTGTGATGACAGCTGTGATGACAGCTGTGATGACGATTATGTTGAGAGTAGCTATGGCCGTAGCGAGTGCATTATCAAGTCTCTTTAATAGGGTACCCATTTCGGTGTTGGCAATACTTTTACTCCGAGTCTGAGATACTTGTTATGCCCTGAATTTAGGAAGCAAAATGAATAAAAGATGATGCCCAAGCGTGTCATTGTTGTTATTGATTTCCTTTTTTAATGAGGATTTAGAATTGACCAATTTTCGCCCAAAATGTTTCTTTTAACCCTAAAAAGGCCGGGCTATTTGAGGTCTTAATACGACCGGGGTGCCCCTCCCCCTAAGATAAGGGGGGGGGGGTAATCATTGTAAAACATTTTTAAAAAATAGCGACTTACTTTCAGCCAGTCTACCCGTTTTCTTGACTGAAAAAACCGCGCGCGGTGAGATCGGCGATCAGACACAAACTGTTTTGCAAAACCTCCCTCACTAAGCCGTACGATATACTCCAGTCTCGATCTGTATAGTCTATAGCTGGAGGCGATCAGTGGAGCCAGACGCAGTCTCGAGTGGATATCATTAGAGACTGAATCTTTCGGTCTAATTATCACCTAGCTCCAGTTTCATAGCTATCAGGCTGGCAGAATAATAAACGGACAGGCGATCAAATTAAAAACAAAGTAAAATTTGTCAACAATGCCCGGAGAAAACACGACTGAGCGGCGCATGCGCAATGGCCCATCAATCATAGTAAGTGAATTATCCAGATAGCTATTATTTAGGTAATTCAAGATGGATCGGGGAAATTGTGTCCGGACACCGTCTTATCTAGTATTACAGGGACAACTAGAATTGTGACCTTTTGCATTGGATGCGGCAGCGATTTCTTTTCATGTCCGGGGGGGGGACGAAATGCGAGGGACGAGGGATCATAGTGAACGAGAGGGTCGAAGGTGACGGAAGTGACTACCCCCTCACAGGTTTTTGAAGTTTTGTTGTATTAAAAAATTACATTCCTTAGCAAAACTATAGTATAAAAACAAGCAATATACTTTTGTCACACTTCACTTTTTCTTTGCCCCTATTAGTGTCAGTCCGAAGGCAGGTTGCAAATATTTACTTGTACATTTTTAAGGATATTATGCGAGGGAGCATATAGCGACCGGGCGAAAAGATTTGTGCATTTATTTTGTATTAGTCTAAACGCCGCACTCTTGGGCGGCTTGCGTCTTTTTTTCCCCCGTAACCTAGCCATCCTACCGCTGCATTTGATTGGATCGATAGGAACCTATACGTCATGCGCTTGTCATCAATATTCATGATACGCACGCACACAGAATCTGGGGCCCGTTTCATAAAACTTGATATCTATAACAACTGCTAAATTTCTATGACAAATTTGCTCTCAGCCAATCAGATGCCATGATTTCAGTAGCTTAATAACAGTAGCTTGTAACTTGTTATTGCAGGTTTTATGAAACAGGGCCCAGATGCGATAATTTATAAAATATGAGATTTCATACAAAAATTACAAGTGCAAAGCTAAGTTTACTTAAAATAAATGACATTGCGACAAAACATTACAATAAGTTAAGTGACATCTCCATAGAAGCTGAGCGTATTCAAAACGCACCACACAGGGCGCACAATCAGGTATAATTATATAGGCTTTAATTTACACGCACTCTTCATTTTGCGAGCTCATATCTCCCCGAATATCTCTTTCTGTACAGAAAAACCTGGTTTTAATGAATATTTGGGTTCTAAACTTGCTGTAGCTAGATGCCAAATTTGTCTACTTTTGTGAAAATTTTACATTAACCTTTCGACGGTTGAAAATTAGCTGACACGACACCCTCTAGGACGATTAGCCCTAATACAACACGCATTTTTACATTTACGCGCGGGTGGAATATTTCCAACCGGATGGCCAACTTGGGCGGGGCGTGATTCACTGATCACGTTGTTCATTCACAAAAAACCTACATATAGGTACGTTGCAACAGATCTTTATGCATATTCATGACAAATTTCGATGAAATTTGCATAACTTCGCCATAATTGTACCTTGTCAATATTCATAACCCTTGCCAATCCGACTAGCTAGGCAAAGCCACTTTGCCCATGCCATAGGTGTACATACAATAGCATGCGCGTGCAACTATCTTGTAATACGCCATGCTGATTGCACTTTTTCAAATTTTCCGGAGGGACGATCCCCCCTTAAAAGAGGGGACGTGTCCCCGGCCTCCGTCCCTCGGAATCGCCTCCCCTGATTTGTGGGAGTTTTCTCCAATTTGAACGACCCAGGTGTTAAATGGGTAACGATAGGAAGGAATTCCTTGAATGCTGTGAGCGCCGAAATCGGCAGCCTAGCATAGCCGGGTAATGTTGGAGCGCCTTCGGAGCACTTTGCAAGGTGGATACGTGCGCTATATAAGAATCCAATATCATTATTATCATTATTATTCATGAGCAATGACGTTTGGAGATTGGCTATTACCAAAATGTTTTATGTATTAATCATCCATTAAACATTTTTTTCATTCCCACAATTCCCTACGATATGTTAAGCAAATATTAACATCATCACCGAGGCGATGATAGTTTGTATCCATTGCCCGAGTAAAGGAGGTTAATATTTGTTTTATATCCCACATCGGCAATAAGGTCTATTTAAAGTGAATTTTACATAATTAAAAGAACTAGGTTTTCGCTCGCGGAGTTCAGATTCTGCAGACAGTTTAGCTTCAGCAGATATCGGTAGTGTTTCTATCGATTGCTGACATTTCGTTGACACTTCGCGTAACCTACTTTGCTATGCTTATTCAATGGGCAAGTTGGGCAGCAGCAAAAAAATACTATACAAAAGTACTGTACAAAAGTACTATCACACCCCTAGCTCACGGCCATGAAGTGATGGTAAATCTATCATTGATCATTGACCTGGTTTAGACCAATCAGATTGCAAGATTCTTAGTATGCGGGATATAACAACAAATATCTGAAAAATGGAGGTTGTATGAACTCAGATCATCGAGCTATATAATAACACTATGATAGCTCTATGTATGAACTGCAACTTTTAAGTTATTCAATTACGAACAATGAAACGTTTTTCTTTTAAGTGAATTATTATTCTAATAGTTTGTCAAGTAAAGCTCAGTGAACCAGAAAATCTTCAGGCGAACATCGACATCGAAGTTATAGCATATGATATCAAGAAAAGTGAGTAAAGACCCATTTTATGTGGAGATCTCTGAAATGATTGTGATGTGTTCGTGCTGGCAGTCAGGGGCTCTTTTCATTGTCAGAACGTATAACCCCCTATCCCATCCCCATTTCTTTTGTCTGACCAAAGAATATTAACTGATTTGAATGAACTATGATTTAAGTCGTCGACTGTAATATTTTTAGAAACAATCAGAAGTTTAACGTAGATTATTACATTGGAGCACATCTCATACTTTTAAATTTCAGTTCGTAGCTTAATTATCCGATAATTATCAGTGGTATATGTGGACCTGTTACTAAAGTGACAGAGACTGCGCAAGTGGCTCATTGCTGTTTCCTTGAACACAAATTTTTAAGTTGTAAAATTTTACAATAAATTTCGAAATTTAGATACTTTAAAATAAAATCCATATGATTAATTCAATTATCAACATGCTATATTACTATGTAAAGCACAGGTATACGCTGAGTTTTATGAGGACTTTCGTTTTTTTACATTTGACATTATTGTAATTATTACTATTATCTTTATTATTATTGTTATTATTACTACTTTTATCATTAATATTGTCAATATTACTTCCATTATTATTATTAGTAGTAGTAGTATTACTAATATTATTACTACTAATTGTACTATTAAATTATTTTATTTTTTCCCCTTCAATTTAGTATTCAGTTCAGCATCCCTGTTATATTTGTCAGAACTTGAATTAAGATTAAATATCAAAAATTAATGTTGCATGTACATGCATTTAAAAGAACAAAACATAAATATTACTTTCATGATACTCGATATATCTTCTTTTCTTCTGTTAATCTTCCAAGGGCTACATGTACCTAGCCTATCACGAAGATGAACTAAAGATTACAAGTAGTGTGAGGAAGACAGATGATTTTTTTTTTTGTGCGATAAGGGCATTAGATGCCTCAGGAGAAGTTCTTGGAAGTTCTCTGGACTATCAGCATGCACTACATTTGCTTGAAGGCAGTTCTATTTAAATTCGAGGACAGAGCGTTGGGCAAGCAAATGCAAACTTGTCTATGTCGCTTCTGGCTTGGTGCATCTGGAGGGTCATGTCATGGTTCTTCCATGTTCGTGATTTGTTGGAGGAAAATAGGGCTTTCAAGGGAAAGGCAGAGAGAACATTGCCTATCTTGTGCACCATTCCCTGTCTACTTGCAGGCCACCTTGTACAAAGAGCAGGCCACTTCAACGTGCTGATCATCTCAGTCACACTGCTGGAAACGGGGCACCTGTCGAAGGAAAAAGCAGCCACGCCCCCCTTTTTAGCAAAAATGGTGCATCTACATGGTCTCAGGGCAGATAGTAAATTTTATTGAAAGACCTCGAAGATTGGGATTATCTGACCGATCAATGTATTTTCCTTTAATTTGGGAATTCACAATTGTTCATTTCAAAGATCATTATTAAGGTGGATGGAAGCATCATCTGTAAATAACGCTCAGAAAAATCAACCGAATTAAACCAGTGATTTCTCACGAAGTAACGCAGGCATTCGAGTCCAGCCGAGGCACATTTGACACTCTCCACCCAGGTGCGATATTAAAATAGGTACCCGGTAGGAAGAAATTCTTGAATGCTTTAGCGCCTTATTATGGCAGCTCAGCCTCAGCTACAACCGGGGTAATAATATGATACTTTGTATATTCATATATTAGCTGCACTCTATAAATGGACCTATTATTATCTTATATTACATTCTTGTAGGTGTTTTGAAACGTTAGAAAACTGGAGGAACAGTTGTATGGACATTGATGCAAAATATTATTGACAGAATAAATGTATCTAATCTTATAGTCAGGAAATACAATGACGAGAAGAGTGACTAAAGAAAAATCCATGTTAATTCAGCCTTTGGCAAATAGTAGCCCAAAATATTGTCCAGGAAGGTTTATGGGGTTTCAGAAAGCTCATACTTAAGCTTATTTTGATAGTTATGAATAAAATTCCTCACTTGTTTGAGAGCTTGAATTTCTTTGACACTGCCTGCGATGACTAAGGACCATGGGAGGATGCAGAATAAAATACAAGGTTGGAAAATTAAACCATTTGCAAGACATTAAACACCAAGATCCAACTTCGGACACAGATCAAATTGTTAAACAACCGTTTATATTTATATGCTCAATCAATTACATTCATTCCAGATAGTTAGCCACATACATGTATGTAAATTTGAAGCGAGTTTTCAACAAGGCTTACCTATACTACTACTACAGAGTTACACTTATTGATAATACATCATGTACAATGGCGGAAATGAGCTCATTTCACAATGTGGAAATTTTTTTCTTTTAAAGGGACTTGGTAACATTGTTCAGATGAAAGAAAGTGGTGCTAAGGTAGTGACTTCAATGCTAGATGTACAATTAAAGATAATCTGGAAAATTGAGTGAAAACGGACCATTAATAATTATACAAATTGGAAAAAACTGATCTGATCGATTCCTTAATTCTCCCAACTATATTATTACAATTTAATTACATTTTAGGTGAATGTAAATCGGCACGAAGCAATAAATTGGCTCTATATACCATTCCAGACATTTAAGTGTTGAACGATTTTTAATAGCCTGTTTTATGTTTTCATGGAAAAACGGTTGGGAAAATTCAAAAATGGTTGGGAGAATTTACTGTTAATCACTGTTAGAGGGTGTTGACCAGTGACGCCTTCAAAGAAAACCATAGATATCTTTGTGGTTTGAGAATTTTTCAGGATTTTTTGCATGTCAGAGGGTTAGTACAGTAGAAGGAATATAATAAGTAACATTTTATACCAAAATTATGCAATTTTTTTCATCAACCTTCAACAATGTTACCGAGTCACTTTAAGATAATTTGTTTTAGATAGAATGAACGTCTAGTGTCCACATATATTTTTGGCCAAACACCATTCCATACAAATTGTTAAATATCCGTTTATTTTATGTACTCAATCAAATGCATTCATTCCAGATAGTTAGCCACATGTAAGTAAATTTGAAGGCTTACCTATACTACTTCAGAATTACAGTTATTGATAATTCAGCATGTACAATGGCGGAAATGAGCCCTTTTAAAACAGTTATTAAAGAAGGAAATTAATGTCCGCATGTTATTTTTTTACAATCACATTAACCTACAGATGAATATAACACAGTACTACATGCATATAAAAGACCGTATAATACATACCATAATTACCGTTTAATATCACCATAGTCATAGAGAGAAAAAATAGAGTAAGAGCTTTGGAAGTTGTAACGAAATGGTAACAAATCTTTTCTTGTTCACTTCCAAATCACCAAACAAACATGATGCTCCGAGATCTTTAGCAACATCCAAAGGCAATATCTTTTTATTTATTTTCGTTTGTCACTGCAGAAAAATTAACCCTCGTAGCTTTACAATCGACCACTCCTAGCAAGTAACTGATAACCGAGTACTTGGTCATCATGAATAAACAAAGAGTACTTTAAAGATCAGCAAAGCAAACATAGTACAGACATGAAATAGAATTACTTCCATTATTGTTAGGTATTAATATGGGATGTATACATTTTTATTTAAAGGGTTTATGAACTATTTCTTCAGAGACTATCAAACTTCTAGATCCTTAAGACAAAGCCAGGCAAGATAAGAACATCATTAATTTGTCCCATTACAAACTAAATGTGACCAAGGTATCGAATCCACAACAAAAGTAGTTTACAACAAGAATCCACCAAGGGATTATGACCGTAAAAATTGACATGGGATCCGATGTTTATCTTTATACAAACATTTCAGTCACATTGTACTTTCAAGCACTGATGCTCAACTCAATTCTAATGATCACACACACATTTTCTTCTCAACTGAAAAATTATCAAATGTTTGTATTTACAATTTTTTTAATGGGGGCTTTCTCTGTCAGTAAAAAGCAGGGGGATCGGAATGCAGTAGAATATGTAGATAAAATGAGTGATTGTGGTGTCACCGGTCACTGATGATGGTGTGGGGGGGGGGCTTCATAGGTGGCAACCAATGGCCCCATTTTCAATTTGTTTGAAGGGGGTACCCTACACAAATACTTTTAGTATTTTTAAAACATAACTTAATACTTTAAGATGAGATGAATTTGAAATCCTTCTGCTCTATTGACAAACCATAAGGCTTTGCTACTTTTACTCGTCCTAAGTCTTCAGATTTTCTATATTCTAACCTTAAACGACCATATGACATTAATGTAATTTAGAAACAGTGACTCAATTGACCACAACTTTGACGAAAAAAGAAGAAAATTATAAAAATGATTACTTATTACCACATGCTGTTAATTTAACTAACTACATACAAACGCAGTGATCAATCACATAAATGGTAATGAAAATTAGAAGGGGAAAAAAATATTTCTGAAGATGTAAAGATTTAAACCTATATTTCACTACCATTAAATAAGGACACCGACCAATGTAAAATCTACTGTCTGCTATGAATCCAAACCCAAAGAAATGAAAAATAAAAAATTGAAAGGAGCATTAAAATCGACAGAAACTTCTCCCTAATTGCTCTCCACTCGTAAACACTTAGCAGGTTGCTTGGCATACACGCATCACACATGCTTGCTTTTTTGTGTAAGTATGTTGGTGATTATATAAGGCCACTAAACATAATAAGAGGCATACATGTTAAATATCACATCATGCTTAAATCTGTATAATACTACCAGCGAGTTTCTCCCTTATATTACAATGGAAAGACAGAAACACAAGTACAGACACCACTTATTACTAGAATGCTATACAAGAGACAAGAAATTTCATCATCACATTATCTAGCTCAAAACTGCTTAATACACCACAACGATGTGTAACACGACATCAAAACATTTTGTACATTGTGCAAGAGTGCAAAGGATCAGTGAGTATGAAAAAAGTAGATAAAATTCACTAAAAATAACTAAAAGGCTGTGATACTAGCATGTGCTGAAATGGGCATGAACACATAAAAAATTGCACTCTGGTCTTCAAAAAATGTATTCAGCTGTCCGGGAATGCTAAAATATGTTGACTTTGTAATTTTTATTTCTGATGGCCGACTATTCGTCAAATACATGTCCTTCATGTACCGCGAATAATGCTGTGTACACATTCAGTTCCAGATCCAAGGAAAGGAGCTTGTGCACCCCCAAAAAAAAATCAATTAATACAAATAATAATAATGCATGTAATAATCATTTTAAAAAAAGTTAATAATAATACACAAAAAAACACAATCATTTATTTAAAAAAATAACTTTTAAAACCTTTGTGGATGTAAAACCCCCTGCCCTCTTTTTTCTTACATCCTCTGACGATAAATCTGATATAATGGACAGGATCGGCATGACCATCACCTTGACAGAGAGCAGCATAATGTTGTTGATAAAATTGGAACAATCCCCCGCCCGAAAAATCTTGACAAAGACCGCATCTGAAACAAGGGTGTTCGTATTATTCTTGCATAATATGACCTGCCGTGGGAATGTTCATCTATACGGTGCCCGGACATTTGCTCCCTCGACACTCACTCCTGGCTTCGTTTTGTCAAAGATACAGGGTTAGGGTTATGTATAGTGTCATGTCTAGGAATTTGATTATTTAGGGAACTATAAACCAAGGAGCAGTTGACGCACTAGGTCCATGGTCATACGATTGACATGACCCACCTAATCACCAAGCAATTCACGATTAACTTCCATATTCAAAATTGTGAGTTCAGATAACAGATTCTCTTTTCCCCCTTTTCTTGATAGTGCTCATATATATATATATATATATAAGAAATGTACATTTACAGTACCAACAAAAAATAACACAGAATATTGGCATATCTGAACCAAAGAGGGCAGTAAATGCACACACACACGCACACACCTGCACACACCAGCACATAATCAAAAGTAAAAGTTACAAATTAAAAAAAGGATTACGCATAAAAATAGAATTGCACTAAACTAATATATAGCAACGATCATACATATAAACATAACAAATTAAAATTTGACTAGTTTAATATCAAACTTTCACAAATTGTATGTATGTTCTATGTGTCACTTAATACATGTAGATTTTTTTACTGTAAAGCTGAACTACACTGTAAATATAAAATTGGGCATCTTTCAAGAGTAATGTTAATCTCCCATGTCAGAAAATGGCTCATTAACATATAAATTATCACATAAACTATAGCTGAATAAAACAGAGAATTTGTTACATTTAACATCAGAAATCCACAAAAAGACACAGAGCCACAACAGTTTTTAGATTTCTCATTAGACTAATTGTTGTTTAATAAACTCAGAGTGTACCAGATTACGATTACGATTTGTGTATAGCAAGAATGTATAAAATCAACCTCCAAAAAGCTTTACCCAGCATTCAATAGGCTAACGGAAAAATCAACCAAAGGCAATTTCATTAGCCTTGTCCATCACCTATATAGTCAGCTGTGCGAACATATTTATGATGATGTATTATATAATCACAACATGATTTCTAAAGGATATAGATTAGACATGAAATTGCCCCTGTGTTTATTTGTACAACAGACAACAGTTCATGTGGTCATGTTTTTACTTTTTTTGTCAGTGTTTCAACCAACACGAATACCCTTTACTGCCAGTTAACCAGTGTGACATGTAAAAAGATCTATCTTTGTCTAAAGAGGGCGACATCAAATACAATGTACCCAATTTCAGCTAGGCATATCCGCAGCAAAACGCATGCATCATTTGCCTGATGGACTTCATTCTGATGTTTCGAAAATTACTAGATTTTTCAAATAAATTATCGAAATCACTAACCCCTTACATGAACAGTTGCAATGAAATGCGATTCTACGAATCAAATGCAATTTGACATTGTCTGTTTGGAGCCTTGAGACACGGCTCCACAGTACACTAATTTTAGGGGAGGGGGCTCCAGATTGTTTGTATGCATGAGCCATATGTAAAAATGTCACATTTCAGGAGAGCGGGGGGGGGGGGTCAAACTTAGAAGTTTGGGGCCCATGTGTCCTGGGCTGCTGCAAGTTATGACACCCTGCAGAAGGGCATAACATATGTGTTAAAGTGTAAGGGTTGACACCCTGCAAAAGGGCAGTACATCTGTGTTAAAGTGTAAGTGTTGACGCCCTACAGAAGGGAATTACATCTGTGTTAAAGTGTAAGTGTTGACACCCTACAGAAGGGAATTACATGTGTATTAAAGTCTAAGAGTTAACGCCATTCACAGACAATGTGAATCTAGCCCCATAGCCCTCGTTTAGGGCCAATCGACTAGATTTGGGTTTCATCAGAACTGATTATGCAAGAGATACAGGAGGCCCATCGATGACTAAAATTATGATAGGGACTCCCCCTAAGCACCGAGTGAGGGCTCTTTCTCAGGTTCGATGTCTGCGAAGAGCACGGCATACGTATTCATTGTATTTGACGGGAAGGATCCTAGCGTGGTGACCAGGTGACCTCTGCCCCCTCGGTTTATGGCGTCGAGTGACACAGTGAACTTCACCTGCACGTTGGTTCCATTTTGCCTGCATGAAGGATTATTAAAAACAATAATAACTACATTTATACTGCGCATATATCCATCATAGTAGTAGCAGTAGTATAGTACATGCATTACCCCGGCTTTTTGCCCAGGTGACCTAAGGTGCTTAAAGCATTCAAGAAGTAACTTTCTACCAGGTACCCCTCTACATCACCTGGATGGAGACTGGCAGATGTAAATTAATGTGTTGCCAAAGAAAAATAGTGCCGCAGCGTCACTAGAACTGCAAACCCTGTGATCCGATATCTGGTGACATATCAACTAGACCGCGAAAGGAGAGAACGATAAGAGGTGTCGCAGTTGAGTGGTGTAAACACTTGACTGGAGATGTACAGGTCAAAGGTTATCTACATTGCTTCTTCCTACCCAGGTGTTACATGGGTACCCAATAGGATGCGAAGGTCAATGTGATTGGATTAGAACAGGTGCGCTCCTAAAATGACACCTGTCAGGAGGAATACTCCCTAGGGAGTGGAGGTTGTGCATAACAACTGCATCCATCGCCAACATTTTGGCTAGTTGGAATCAAGAGAAGTTGTAATACGTAGGTCCAGGCCCGATCCAGGGGCCCGACGCCCTGGCAAAAAAAAGACGGGCCCCCACCCCTGGCTAAATCATGAAGAATTCGCGGTCATAAATTACGGCGCGTGGTCCGTGTGGCGACACTGCGGACCAAAATAAACACATTTTTCGGGGCAATGTGGCAACGAAAATCGACTCTAACATAATAACAGGCAGAATCGAGCAGCCATATCTGGTATCAACTTAAAGCTTAGGCATCAGAGAAAATGGTGGTAATAAAATTAAAGCGGAAATCCCTGGAAATCTAAACATTTCCTCTGTAGTCATAAAAACATGGATAATTAGTCCATTTTTCAGTGAATTACCCTATAATATATTATGAAGATTGTGTATCTATCCATTTTTAATATTTGAGAGCAATTGCATATCAATAAAACTCCATGTTAAATTGACAGATTTATAAAATAAGTCACTTTTGCACTAAAACTGTGAATATGTAAGATTTTGCTGTTTGAATGAGTAAATTTATACTCTTATTGTGCATACCGGAATTAAATATTTAACTGAGGTATTCTTCAATGTATTATCTTTCAAATGGGCAAGAAAAATTAAAAATTAAAATAAATCACCAAAAATGAGTTTGGGCGCACTTTGGTTCCTCCCGGGCCCACTATGCGGCGATACGACACTCGCTTCCATGACACTTCCTCTATGTAAATTTCCTACACTAACTAAATTCTTAATTTCAAGCCTGTGCCCATCACTAGACATAATCCTAACCCTATCCTAACCCTAACCATAAGCTAAAACCTAATAGCAACCCTAACTCTAAGCTAAACCCTATACCTATCCCTATAAAGCCTGAAGCAATTGGAGCAGGAGAAAATGTCGCATCACCATATAGCGGCGCTGTATCTATACTTACACCAACTGGTCCACAATAGTTTCTTGGTACATGTACAGTGCCGCACTGGGAACATTATATACCTCATCCATCTACAGAAGAGAAAAATTAAAGAATGTTTGGACTAAAATTTCGATGTAACACAAATATACCAGTTCATAGATAGCACATGCTACGAATGACCCCAAATATCTTTTAAACATGGAGTAGACCTACTTTATGCATTTTGGAATATCCACTGCCAGATTGATGGAGGTGCTTCATGAATACCTTATGTTTGCCCTCTTGAAAAGAATACATGTACTTCCACCTGTGTATCATAGAATGTACTGGCAGTGCATCAATGAATAGTAAATTTAATGATAACATAACTTTTATTAACATGTATCCACTATTTTTCTTGATGGGTTTATAGTTTCACACAAATTACTTTTATCTGCCCATGAGCACATAATGTAGTAACTACACTACCGGAAACATTTTTAGATACTCTTGTGAAAATTAAACAGTTCAAAACTAGTTCGCTTTTTTAAAAGAAAAAAATGGGGGGACAAAGTACAAAGGTCAAGATGAGTTCTGGTCATGTAAAACTAATTTGAAAGCAACTTGATGACTAATTTCTTTATTTTCTTGATATTGATGATAAAAACAATGTGCAAAGTATCCTAAAATTATGGTTGGATTAAAGTGGATTTAGAGAGAATAAATCTTAGTCTGAATCTTTCTGTTGCTTTTGCTTGCTTTTAATCTAGACAATTAAAGCCATCCCCTACCTCCAGTAGGACATGCAAATCCCCGATGGTGTTACTTCATATTTAAAGGTGTACTACATGATAATTAGAGAAGTAGAAAAGGACCCTTTATTGTGTACACTTTTAAGAAAATTTTCCACATCAAAAACAGGTACAAAGTAGGCTTCGATCATTGACCAAATGGTATTGGAATATAGTACAAAGAGCTGAGATTCAAACACTCTACTGCTGTGCCAATGGAAACATCCTGGATGTGTATAGTAGGGGGGGGGGCTCCTAATCCAAGAAATTATACAATTAAGGGAAGAAGTTTTGTTTATTTGTACACTTAAATATTTGTAGGGTACATGCTAATGAGTTTTGAAGGGGGATGGGGTGGGCAGGTCGGATGTGCCACCCCTCCCCTAATCCGCCACTAATTGTGCCCTCGCGTAGAGACATGGTGGATGCTATTTGAGCTTACCGCTGCTGTAAAGTTGTTCTTGAAGGCTATTGTCATTGGGGCTCGGACATCATCAAAGAAAGTGCCATAGGCTTTGTTCATGACGAAGGTACCTTTAAAAGATCCTATAACTGCGGGCCCAAATGTCGTCGTCGTCGTCGGTGGGGGCAGGGTTGTCGTCTGAAATTGGAACAGAAAATGAGTTAAATCCTTATGATAAAACAGGTGTCCTAAATGACGCTTTCACCTGTCAACTTTCTCGTGCTACTGGTCATTTTTTGTTTACATTGTAAAACCCTTTTTGTTCTAAAGGACATTCACATCCTATCAGCTTTTGATATTGTGCCCTAGTCAGGTATCTGGCTGATTTAATTTCAACGATCGCTAACGCAATCTCCCCCTACTTGGTGCGAGCCAAAGATGGCATGATCCCCTAAATGTCTATGCATTGGGTGTATGAATTTGTGGATTGCGTCATCTTTGGCTTAGTCTACACAATTTTTTTTTAGAGATTTAGGTATTTAAACGTAAGATATCCTTTACCGCAGTAATATTTAGAGTAAGTATTTCGAATATAGTAAACTGGTATTGAACCAACAAAATACAGAGCAAAACATTTTCTGGCAATAGGACCCCTTTAAGCCACATCCTGATGGTTAAACGTGGTCTTGACCTGAAACCTCGCTACTGCTTCCGGTTCAGAGTGGGGTTTCCCATTCTCAACGTGAATATGCTACACAGAGTGTAAAGTAGAATTTGTATTACTCCTGTCTGCCGTAGAATCCTGTTGGGTATTCTTACCAAGATTCTTACGATATACACTTTTAGTTTTGAACACATAACTCCTATTCTCAGATGTCTTCATTTGCTACCTATTTTCAACTCGCATTCAGTTTAAGATTCTTTTGATAGTATTCAAAATTAAACATGGGTATGCTCCATGATATTTAAACGACCTTCTCAAACATATTGTGCCATCACGTTTATTACGGTGAACAATACATGCTAATTTCCAGTACGCCCCTGGTCCCCAAACCAGTACCCGTTGAGGTGTTCGTGCTTTTGATGTTGCAGCCCCTAAATTATGGAATAGTTTACCAATTAGTATCCGTCAATCCCCATCCGTAGAGTCTTTCAAGGAAAGTTTGAAGTATTTCTTGTTTAATGGTCATTAATAGGGCAGTTTTGTTTAATGTAAGTTGCTAATTATCTGTAATTGTTATTATTAGAATTATGTATTATTATTGCTGTATGTTTTATACTTTACGTTTTTCCTTGTTTTGTTTCATAGCGCTTAGAAACATTATATTAAGCGCTGTATAAATTATATTATTATTCTAATACATTCTGAATGTACTGAATGAATGGAAGAAAACATGCAAATCAATTTAATACTAATTTGCTCAAAACCTATATATGATGTGGTTGATGAATGATATAAAATGGAGAGTGCTACATGAAAAGATGACTTTGTTCAACAACAAAAAAACATTTCATGAATTTGCATGTATAGTTTAAAGTAAGTTCAACTACTGTGACTATATATATCATCAAATTTACCTTCAAAGGACAGGATTGGGAAGAGCACCAGGATATGATTAATGAATCCTGCAATGCATCTCTCACAACTGTTCTTATCAAAAGGGTTTGTCAGGCCTAGCAACATTCACCCCATCTGCTACATGCCTGTCCAAGAACCGTTTATGGAAAGCTTTGTAACAAGAAACATGCTGGCAGTATAAATAGCAGTAAGCATTTGCACTAAACTGAAATAAAGCAACATAAAGTTGTATGCACATGCAATAAAATTCTCCATGCAGGGGCATGCACAAGATCATAGAGCAGTAAAAAACACTAATAACACAAGCTACACGTACTGATGTGTTGTATCAAAAGATACATTTGCCTTTAAAGATACTATGTCCCTTTTGCAGCCAACATCAAATTATGTAGAACTTTGCAGGAATTATGAATACGTCATGTATGTCCTATCTGTGAAATTTAAACATTAGCAGTGTCCTAATATTCAAATTATGCAAGGAAACCCGTTTACTTGCTAGCCTTCACCGTCAGACACTATTGAGTGACTGTCAAAATGCGCAAGCTATAAAGGCCAGTGAACCGCAATCAGGTGTTTAGGGAAAGGAATGCGATGCGTTCAAGCATGTAGTTGCTATTGTTGCTATGTGAGTTGAAGGCAAGGTTCGCACCACGTAGACAGATCGCTATAAGTCTGTGTAGCGTAAGGACTGAGTGAGAGTGAGCTAGTACATAGGGCGTGGTTTGAGCTTGGAGAAAACGTGTCAGGCTAATGGGTATTTGTCCTCAGAACTTACCTTAATATCCTTAATATTAAGCCACAAGGGAGAACCAAGCCTCTACAGGACCACGCCAATGCCGCTCTGCAGTCTTTGGACCGTGTACAGATGCCATAGTATGGTGGCCCTGAAGGGACATCGCAAATAGACGAAATCGCCAATTATTCGCGACGAAATTGGCGATAAAATACACGACGTCGTCAATTTCATCGTGAATAATTGGCGATAAAATACACGACGTCGTATATTTTATCGTGAAAAATTGGCGATAAAATTGACGACGAAATTCACGCCTGGCTGCTTCCGTTGCCAATTACGTCGCGAAATTATTTTACTTGCCTAGGCGGTACCCAAAACCAGCCCCCTGAAGACGATTATTACGAGACGTTTTCACCATGATTTCTGTGCAAATGGTAGGTTAACTTCAAATTATGCTCTATTTGTATTCTATCTTTGACAAGATAGGAATAAGGGTAATTGTACAACGGAAAATTACCCGATATGCATTTATAATGGTCTAAATCTAGATCATGTAGATGTACTTAATGCATTGTACGATACATTCATTTCCATGTTGTAATATCTATTGTAATACTAGACTATAGCACACACAATATCTCAAACTGAGCTGAGTCAACAAAGAATGAAAGATTCGATGTAAAACTAGCAGAATAGTAGCATTCTAGTGCATCAGCTGTAGTCTATAGAATATTGATTGTACCGAAGAGGACATATCATACATACCTTCCTCTACGACTAGTAGATCTATACGGCTCGAGTGATTATTGCATAAGCCATTGGCCGTCATTTTATTTTTAATTTGAATTTTTAATAATATTTATTTGATATTTCAATACTTGCAACAACGTGAGTTATTAGTAATTAAGCTAGGGCCTAGCCTAGGTCGGATGATGTTTTCAGAGTGATATGGTACTGCAGGTTTTGAAAGATATTTATTTTCAAAAATAAATAAAAAAATTTACGTGGCCAATACCAGACACGGACTGGTAACACTAACACTAACAGGTGTAATTTAACTGTATCAGAGCTTGGAGATAGACTAATTGATAATTTGTGATGGATCTAAACTTCTAAAGCAAAATCAAATTCATATTCAATCCTGACAATCTCTCCACCGAATATCTCAATTCTGTTTCTCTGTGTAATCAAAGTTTATTCTTTATGTTATTATTGCAGGAGCTACTGGCACTGCATCATCCCTTTTGTGCTGAAAACCTTATCTTGGTTGTTTGATGGTCGCCATTTTTCTTTCATATTGGCAACATTGACCTTCCGTGTCTTCGTTCATCGTTGGAACTCTACCTTTGACATCGACCAATTGTTTCTTCGTTCACGATCATCATGAGAACTTTACTTTCGCCATCATCGACATCGCTGAAAACCGTTTCTTCGTATGAAGACCACGCCATCTTTCAGTTCAACAGTACGAACCCCAGTTTGTATATTAACATCGTCTATTTCTGTTCTTCCACATCGTCAGAAACTTTGCTATTCTTTACCACATCGTCAGAAACTTTGCTATTCTTTACACATCGTGTACTTTTGTCCTTCGACATCGTCAGAAACTTGGCTTTTCTTTTCCACATCGTTGAATCTTGTTTCTTCGAGATCGTAAGAAACTTTACCATCGTCGTCATCGACATAATTGACCCCCGTTTCTTCAACATCGTCAGTTCATCATCATTGACAATATTATCAACATCGCGCATTTGACAAGTTTGATAATAATGTAATTTGTAAAGCAGCAGTCTTTCGCTATATATATAGACTACCTTTTGATATTGTTAACATGCGACTGTTACTGGAATATTTCCCAGCTAGATTTTAGCACGGATTTAAATAAACGCTCATGGTTTAAATTATATATCTTGTTTCCACTGTTTTTTATTATAGCTGTCTGGTCTCTCGTGAATCACAGTAGAAAGAAAAGGATGAATTAAATTAGGAATTAATTGGGATGTTGACCGAGTTATGATCATCGATCATGATCGTTCAACTTCTAATCGGGCTCCTAATCCAGTTCTTGCCAAAACTCTATATGCAGCAACATCATTTAGAAAAGCCACAAACATGCTAAGAAGCACTCATTTTGTATGGTAATTTGATTCAAATAGTTGATCAAGACTTGGGGTAATTCTTTGTGTCACATCTTGTTTGATTGTGTTTGTTACAAGGACACATCTGTATAATTTATTTTACACCGTATCAAAGATTGCAGTAACTTCTTCCTTTTCAATTTACTGCTCTAAGGATGAGCCATTTTGGGAGGGCCACAGCCTTCTGAAGTCTTAATAAATGCATATTCCACATTCTTACTCACATTCTTACTCTTTCTCAGCACCTTCTTTCCTTGCTCTCTTCTTCCTTTGTTTCTTGATCCCTTTGTGTTTCTTCTCCTTCCTCCTTTTCTTTTCTGTTGTTCCCTTCTTTTTATTCTCTCTCTCTCTTCTCTTTCTTCTTCTGCCCCTCGTATTCTCTCCTACTCCTTTTCATCCCAATGCTCCTCTCTCCTTCTGCTTCCTTTCATTCCTCTCGTTCCGTTTCTTTTATGTTTAATTCATCATTCATACTTGTTCAACAGCTTTTGTATGAATGTATATAGAGTTCAGGTAAAATTAGTTTGTTTTCCATGTTACTTACACATCAGTCACAAATATCGTTTCTAAATTCTATTTATTCATTAACATGTTTGGAGCCACAATGGCATTGATCTATATTACTTTGACATGGAGTTAGCGCCCTTGTGACCCCAAACAGATGAGATGTTAAACGTGTCCGTTAATAATTTTCTACTTTATGAATAATATGAAGTATTAGCCCTGCATTGTTAATAATAAAACATGACCTGGGCTTCTGCTCTTTCTACTTCTATATACTTTTTATTTATCTATACAAGTATATATGTACTATTTCTTCCTTTGTTAATAAAGTGATATTGGAACAAAAACTGCTGAAAATTTTAAGAAACTGAAATTGAGGTTTTCTGTGTACAACAGGCTAGTAAACCCAAATAGGGCATTCTGTCATCAACACATTTGTTTTGAAAATCCTTGCAGAACTGTGTTTAAAATGACATCCCCTTTCATGCATGTCATTATACAATTTAAGTTAATTTTTGCCACAAAATTTTGGGCTGCCAACACTGTAGATTTCTTGAAACCTCTCAAAAACTGATTACACTTAAAACGTGTAGTGTTTGTTGACACATGAAGTAATAACCAACACCAAACATGGTCATGGTAAAATGTGTTAGGTTATTTTAATATAAAATGTATAAACAAGTATGAACATAGGAAAATAGATCTCTAAATGCACCGTTTTCATGATAATACAACTGAATAGTTGTTACACTCAGCTTTTGTAATAGACTTTCAAGAACATTAAAAATGTACCGGTACTTAAAAACGCCCATGCATTCAGTGTGAAAGACAAAATAGCAGAACAATTACATATTAACATAATTAACGGTAATGCTTCTTTGGGAATGGAAAATTCCAAACATACGAGTATCTTGTATGGCATCAAATGACAGTTGGTAAGACATTTGCTTTTGTGTGTTTTTTCTCTTGATCCATAATTGCGTATCAATATAGTTTCAATACCTTCATTATAACGTAGATGAACATGTATAACAAGAGGCCAATGGACCTTGTGTTTAAAGGTACTATGTCCCATTTGCAGGTCAAAAAATGAAAAGGTTAAATTCCAACAATTTTTGTGGGAAAATAACGTGAGAGGGCAAGGTACTGCAACAATGTATCATTTCTAATGAATGATCCCTGCCAAATTTGATTGAATTTTGTCGTGTATATTTTCAAAGAAAGAACAATTAAGCTTAATGCTTCCTGCTGTACTATGTGGCAGAGGTATAAAAGTAAAGTTTATCTTTAGTACAGACCCCCCAAAAAAAAAAAAAAAAAATCCTCTGAATGTACACTATTTAATTATTTATTGAACTGTTATACAGTTTTAATAAATGAGGGCATTTTTGGTATGGCAAATGGCAAATTTGCATTCCTAAAATTGAATTGATAGCACAAATTGCATATTACAAAATCTAAGAAGTGAACCATCAGATTTGATTTGATTTGATCGATTTGAAAAGGTAATTATTAAAAACCAGATGGCAGCTCAAGAGTGGAATTGAGTGGAATTTACATCATAAAAATTTCAAATAAATGCAATACAAAGTAAATATGATACAATTTGACATTAAGACTTATACATAATCTAAGGAAATACATTGTAGCCATAGCATGTATAACAAAATAAAATAGGGTAAAATTAAACTTCATACAAATCAAGCGAAGAGCTGCTGTTTCAAGTAATTAGAAAATTAGGTATATAGTACTACTTAGTATAAAGTGGGAGTTGGGTCCGTGAAATATAATTATATGATATAAGTTAATTTAAAAGCATAGGGATTTGTATCTTAAGTCTTTAAAACTAGTTAATAACATGATTTTATTGTGGGTTAACTGTAGTATCCAATATACATCGTGATATCAGGTTTACATTAAACTTGTATGTACTGTCAAATATGCAATGTCCAAAATAGGGTAAAGTGTTCATGAATAAACCAGTATTTTAGTTCAAAAGAGACTAGCAAGGAAGGGGGTTGGACTATTTCTGTGTCTTTCAGTCCTTCACAAGTTCACAAATTTGCCAGTGTTCCTGGTGTTGTACCCATGTTTATTACGCGGGGGCAAAGGGTGATGGAGCTTTGAAGAAGGGTCCATCATTGATTCAGCTAACGTGACACAAAGACTGTACCTTCTGTCTCTGAGGGTTGGTAGCTTTAGCTGATCTATAGCATCAGAGTAGCGTATATCACGACCCAGGATGATCTGGCAAGCATGCTTTTGGATTCTCCTTGTTTCTCGTGATGTCGCCCGACCAGACTGGGACAGCGTATTCCAAGACGGGTTGAACGATGCTCAGGTATATGGTCACTAGTCCATGAGGGGGTAGGCCATGATGTTTTAATCTGCAGAGTAGGTAGAGGGGACTGTTGCTTCTACGGATCATTGATTTTACACACGTGTCCCATTTGAGATTGGACTGAATAAACACTCCGAGCAGCTTGATGACATTGCAGTGTTGGACAGTTTGATCAGCAAGGCTAAGGCGAGAGGCAATGTCCTACTCAGATGATTCTTGGCAGTGGCGGCGAAGTCAGAGGCTTCCACAAATGCACTTCACCTGCCAAACACTATAGAGGGAAAGATAATATATCACAGTTTAAACCCAAAATACAAAAATGCCCCCTAGCTTAGTTACCGATATTCAAGCTAATGGATATTCTGTGGTGTATCTTCCTTTGGAAATCGGCTCTACAGACAAACCAAAATTCCTCTTCGCATTTCAAGTATGTAAGGATAACCAGTCTAATTTTTTCTTTCTAAAGCTCGCCTCTTTTCATTGCCTGGCACATTAACCCAAATGAGACTCTCATAATACTCATTATGTATGCTTCCTATTGATTCAGTTGATATATTAAATGAATTTTCAATATTTAGCTCCTTTTATTTCATCTATAGCTAGGAATATCCAAAACTCCTCAGTCCTATGTTGTAAAATTTGTTTATTTTTGTTTATATAAAATTATATGTACTTTTAATGCCCTGCGTTTTCCAGTAAAATGGAAATGTCCTGGGCTATTGTATCTTCTCCTTTGTTGTGCAAGTTTGAACAATAAAGTGATGTTTAAAAAATTAAAAATAAAAATAAATACTTCAAATTCCAACATTGAACCCAGCAACGCATACATGTGCAAAACAATCATATTATGATACATAAACAGGGGCCCCAACAGTTTGATCTAAAATTATGCAGTAGCATTATCAGTTATTTTATGAACATGCCATTCAAAGCAATGGTACATGTAGTTGGTTTTTATGTTATTAAAAAATGCTCCAGGTTTTGAAAGATTTATCTTTCGGGTTAGGTACATCCATAAATAAAAATGAACAAATATAAAAACATCATGTATTAAAAAATTGTTTTATAGTTCATACCTCTTCCTGATGCCATGTCGATAATGCTTAATGAATAGCCTGTTACAAAATAAGAGGCAATCCAGTAACGTACTGTGCGTTATAGAATTTGTGAAATTAAGGAGCAAAACAAATTTTGAAAACTTTAAAAAGCATCCACATATACAATAAATAACTGTTTTCACATCTATTATATCGAGTTAATTGTTAGCTTAAAATACTAGGTACTCATGTGTTTAGATCCTACCAATGGTATACACATAAAGTAAAGTATTGCAGAACACTTTTGGGGTTGAAATCAAATGAATGGCACATTTACAATGACTTGAAAATATGTTCGGGGCAAATTTCAAAGAACATCAAATATTTCAAAGGTTATACATGTATATACATGTAGGTCTGTGACACTGTTCCCGATTAAAAGAACGTTAAGACTCATAAGCATACCAGTACAGTTCTCTTGTAGTCAGGTGGCTTAGCGTCAAATTTATCGACTATCGTTACTTGCCGGATAAAAGCACCATTTTTGGTACATTGCTACTGAACGATATTAGGTAGGAGCCCCTGGCAAGAATATCATATAAGGGTCTGGGACAGGGGCATCGCCTCGTAGTCTACAACTAATATATATAACATTGAGTTTTTGTTGTACAATGGCATGGGGCCCCCAATCACACATATATGAATATTTATGCCGGGGGCTCCTACCCTAGCTACCATCATTCAGCAGGTCTTAATGAAGCCCTGTATCAAAAATGGCGTTTGTACAACAACTCAGTTATATTACCTTATAAATTATTTGTGGGCTACGAGGCGACGACCCTGCCTCACACCCTTATACGATACTCTTGCCAGGGGCTCCTACCCTTATATTGTTCAGTAGGTCCTAAGCAAGCCCTGTACCCAAAATGGCGTTTGTACAACTACAAATAAATGTTACATGTTATATTACCTTCTAAATTATTTGGGGCTATGAGGCGATGCCCCGCCCCACACCCTTATATGATATTCTTGCCGGGGGCTCCTACCCTTATATTGTTCAGTAGGTCCTAAGGAAGCCCTGTACCCAAAATGGCATTTGTACAACAATAAATCAATGTTATAAAATCATTTGGGGGCTCCAAAAAGACACCCCACCCCACACCCTTAAATTGAAATTTTTGCCGGGGGCTCCTAGCCTTATATTGTTTAGTAGGTCCTAAGGAAGCCTTGTACCAAAAATGGTGCTTTTATCCGGCAAGTACAATAATTTCAGTAAGCCACCTGACTATTGATACCAATATTATAGAAATGTAACATATATTCTAATGGGGTAACCTCGCTAGATTCATGCGGAACGAGGGTCGCTATTCATAATACTGAATGAGGGTCGCTATTCATAAAAATTAAATAAGCAAACAAAATGATAATAAGGAAATATTGAAAAGGGGACACCCCCATGGCTGTGGCCTAACCATGGTGGGGGGATACATGGCCTTGAATATTTGTCGAAAACATTTATTACAAACATACATTTCTGAACAAATAAAGAAAAAGGTGTGACACAATTATGTACATGACCCATCACCCCTCCCCCAATCAGTCCGACCACGCTGCACCATTTGGCCCACCCTCCCTGCAGCATTCCCTTGGTACAAGTACATATTACCAACAATTTTCGTCAAGGTGTTGCCATCAAGGGGCTTATCTATCATGTCCCTAACCCTCAGCAAAGGAAGAAAGCGACGGAGAGGAGGTTGTAGGGACTTAGGTTTTATACCATGATTTTGTGACCGTTAGGCGTTACGCGAATGGTGGCGTTCCCGGTATTACCTGTATGTCTTTTTTAAAAGTATATTGTACCTGTTATCTTTGATGATTATATAGAGACATCCCCATTACCTACATATAGCTAATATATTTGCCCCGCTCCTGTGGTGACAACAAAATAAAGTAAAACCCAACACACAAATAATCCTATCTGACTGATCTTATCCTGGCTACGCCACTGCATGAGACATAAGGTAGAACAAGTAGGCCCATGCTATTTTAGGAACTAGTAATTGTTTATACAACAATAATGTTTTGTGGAAAGTAGCTTTTAAAAGGACCTATGGACCTACAAATTATATAGCCTTAGCCATAATCCAGTCCCAGAAGTCAAGGACCAGGCCCCCAGAAGCTCAATTTTAGCCAATGTAGAGTTTCAAGATTTTCTTTTTTCCAGGAATTATCCAACCTCAGGATACTAGTAATCATATCAATTAACCTAACTTCATTTATCCACAATCTTGATTTCCTGAAACTTTCCTAACACCGAAAACAAAAGGAGATGGACCGGACCATAAGCCTAGTTACTGCCTGGAGAGGGGTGGGGAGGGGGGCACTTTAAAATTGTGTTTTGTTTGGGGGATAGGGGGCTTGAACATTTTCGGACCTTGAAGGTTTTTGCGTCATGTAGCGTACAAAGAGGTAATCTGATCCAAATATAAATCATATAAAAATCACAATTTTATTGGGGTGGTGGTGGTGATGGGTAAGGAGGTCTGATAAGGTCTAGAGCAACAAAATACAAATAAAAAATGATATGAGAAATTTGATTATGTATTTATTATAGGGGTGGGATATCTAGCAACAAGGGGGCAGGATTTAATGATAAATACAGAACGAACGCCAGGAA
This sequence comes from Mesocentrotus franciscanus, assembly GCA_037976565.1. Lineage (NCBI taxonomy): Eukaryota > Metazoa > Echinodermata > Echinoidea > Camarodonta > Strongylocentrotidae > Mesocentrotus > Mesocentrotus franciscanus. The sequence goes on from CP137668.1 coordinate 12,427,027, forward strand.
AATTATGGAATGTAAATACAAATATGCATGCAGGTACAGAATTTTTAAAGAAAACATTACCGTAGTTGATTTGAGACATGATAAATTCCAACCAAACACAGAAAATACACGTAATAATTGTTCAAATCCATGTTTACATTACTTTAAACAGCCAAAGCAAAATATAAAATTACAATAAAGGGAACAAAACAAATGAGTAAGGCTGACGTGAATTGTCATGAAACAAGATCTATTACAGAACAAACACATCATTACATATGAAATATCCCCAGCCCCCTTTCTTAAAGGCAATACAAAGTTTTGGGAAATTTTGAAAATGGCCGGATAACGATTCTTTAAAATTTTGATATATGATTTCCAAACGGGAATAGCCAATCAGTTGATTTTAGTCAACAAACATTGTTTTAAAGCTAAATTAATATTTTGACCTTGAGAGGGAGCTATACAACATACAGAGTTTATTATTTACGATTTCATCTTTAGACTTGATTTCAACTGCGATAACGATCACTGAAAATTGTAGGATCGCATATGCTTCCAATATGTTCATTTTAACCAAATTCATGACCCCATACCAAAACTTTGTATTACCTATAATATCATTTTATTTGCCTATTTAATTCTATGAATAGCGACCCTTTCCGTATTATGAATAGCGACCATCTTCTCGTATTTATGAATAGCGACCCTCTTCTCGTATTATGAATAGTGAACCCCTTCGATTATGAATAGCAGTCTTTATGAATAATGACCCTCTCCTCATATTTTGAATAACGACCCTCATTCCGCATTATGAATGGCGACCCTCTTCTCGTATTATGAATAGCGACCCTTTTGTCGTATAATGAAGAGGAACCCTTATGAGTAATGACCCCGATTTTGTATTATGAATAGCGATCCTCTTCTCATATATTATGAATAGCAACCCTCTTATTCAATTATAAATAGCGGTCCTTATGAATAATGACCCTTTTCTCAAATTATGAATAGTGGTCCTCTTGAATAGCGGTCCTTATGAATAGTGATCCTTATGAATAGCTGTCCTCGTAAATAGCGGTCCTTATGAATTGAGAGCAGACCACATTCTAACAGACCTTTAGATGATCATACATTTCGTGTATACACTGTATTTCAACTTTTAAAAAATAAATATGTAACATTGCCCATTTCTCCTTTGAAAATCTAACAGGTTTTAAAAATAAAGTTGTCCTTTATATTTAAACTGATCTCTTGGAAATTACTAGTTCATACCTTTACAAATAAAATTATTTGTTGTGCAAGCTTCATTAAAGGGACTTGTTAACATTGTTCAGATGAGAGAAAATGGTGATAAGGTAGTGACTTCAATGCTAGATGTACATTTAAAGATAATCTGAAAGTTTGAGTGAAAACAGGCCAGTATTAATGATAACAATTGGAAAAAATGATATGCTTGATTCTTGAATTCTCCCAACTATATTATTATATGTATCAACTAGGTTTTAGCAAGGACAATTAAAAACAAAAAGTATGACAAGTCGTATAACCCATCATTAACTAAGATAATTTTATTTTGTTTTCATTTGAACGCATACACTTAATAAGGATACATTCAGCTTAGTTTCCATCACAATCCTGGGCTGGTTTGTATGGAGTGTTGACAAATGACACTTGTACTACAAGTTGTAGGGCTTGCTTGCATGAATGCCAACCAGGTAATCTGTTGAATGAATAATAAAAGAAACATATGCAAACAAAATCTAGTGATAAACTTTGCACGTTATAAAACAAAAACAAAACACCCAAACACTAAAGTCCTACTGTATAACCCTACAAGCATCCATCAGTGGACATGGATGCATCATTAGAGACACAGCAGAATGTTGGTTTTGTTTTTCAAATTTAAAATGCCACGACTAAGATACCTCTAGGACTAATCTGATTTTGAGGTGTTTTGTCATATTTTTAAACATATTTGTTATTCCATTTTTATCCCCTCACCGACAAAGTCGGAGGGGATATAGAAACGCAGCAGTCCGTCCTTCCGTGCATGCGTGCGTGCGTGCATCCTTCCGTGCGTCCGTCCATCCTTCCGTGCGTCCGTCCGTTCGTTCGTAACAAATTTGGTTTCGGAGTATGTAGGTCAAAGGTCAAAGCTCATTAAATATGTGAATCTGGTTTCCGTTCGATAACTTTAGTAATGTTTGACGGATTTTAATGAAATTTGATAGGAAGGTACATGGTATCAAAATACAGCCTAAGTTCAATTTCTGAGTATGTAGGTCAAAGGTTAAAGGTCATATCTCATAAAATATGCATAAACACCTAATTATATATGTGAAAATGCAACTTCCTTGCCTGGTAATATGATAGTATAGTCTAATATATAGGCCATAATTTGTACCCTGCAGGGGATGCTACGCTTTGCGTTGACTTAATTGTTTAAATAGTGGCAAGATATAAGGTTTTTAAAAGTTACTCACACTGTGGGTTACCTTTTCACATTTAATATTTTATTAGGCCTACAGTATTTGACATTGCTCTACATTTGTATCTGTTCATACCAATCTGAAAATTTAATTGATTTATCCCGAGTAATTAAGCAATACATTGAACTGTCTCATACATATAGGGCTTCGCACATCCATTCAACCTACCTGTTCAAAGTCTAGAAACTAGAATTATCCTTTTACATTTTCATGTTAAAGTTAAACATATCATATCATTATATTCTTGAAAATCTGGGAGCAGCCCCAGCCCCCCTCATCCATCTGTGTGTTATAGAATTAACACACGTTTCTATGGGATATGTCAACAAACTTAGACTTATGACAGTTTCGAGAAACTGGCCCACAGGTTTCATATACATACACTGTAGTTCACCCCTCCTTTGTCGACAACCTGAACACAGCTATGATGACATGCGCTAAGAGATACATATTTACGTTTTACACTGACAAATATTTTTACTGAGCAAAAATTCATAAGCTTTGTGGACAATATAGGAAAATGGCTAAACAAATATGTAGATCTAGACCCTAGCTATAGGTCTAGTCTAGATCCAACTATGTAAGCAGGGTAATTTACGCTTTAGCGACTTGCCTTATTTTTTGGAGGATCATTATAGCAACGGCCAATAAGAAAGCAGAAAAAAAGCTTTGATACAAGAAAAGTTAAATCATAATATCTAACCGCAATGTTATCCAGTCATAATTGAGAGTTGCACAAATCAGTCAATTTGGATGACAATTTGTATTCTTTTGTATGCATGTGCAACCACTAGACTTCCAATAAAATTTGTTGCAAATTTCAATGTTGACGCACCAAGAAAAAATAGTTTGGTAGATTTCAAGGAAAAAAATCCTAATTTTTCTTTTACTCAATACATACTATGTCCCATTTGCAGGCCAAAAAACATGAAAAGGTTAAATTCCAACGGCATTGAAAGATAATACTAATTTAAAAGTTCCCTCAAAACGAAAGGGCTTGAAAATGTCTTTTAGTGGGAAAATAATGAGCATTAGTTGTCGAATCGACTTAAATGATTGCAATCATTTTAGTAATAGTCTGATTTTCAGACCCTTGTACCGAATGGTCGTACGTTTTGTGCTGCGCAAAGATTCAATCAGTTTAATTTTGGCCATTACAAGAACTGGGTGATTGATGTAGACAAATGCTCATGTACCTTTAAAGTTCATTTAATGTATGTTATTTTACAAAAGAAAAAAAGTCAGTCAGTCAATCAATAGTGTGTGACAATGAAATCTAGAAAGTAAACACGTTTCCTTGCATAATTTAAATAATAGGACACTGCTAACGTTTAAATTTCATAGATAGGACAAACGTGACATATTCATAATTCCTGCACAGACGATTTCTTGTTTCATAAATTTCTGTGTTTGCGTGGCGAGCTTGATTTCGGTCATTTTCTTTGCGTACGCAAGAAATACAGCTCCGTTATTCATGGATGAGCTATCAAAATGACCGGTATCAATGTAGGAATACCTGTAAGAAACATCAATGAAATATCTTAACCGGTTCAATTTAGAAAAAAAATTTTTAACTTCAGCTAAGAAAATACAGCGTCTGCTGCAGCGGCCGGTTCTTAGCCCCTGAGTTCTGGGGAAGAAAAGGGCTAGAAATAGCTATGATTACTGATTAATTTGTTCCATTAAACATCACATCCTATTTCTTCGAATATTTCTAAAGCCTTCAAACTTCATGCATACCTTCGATTTAAATTAAACATGAGGGAACTGCACAGATGATTTCTTGTTTCATAAATTTCTGTGTTTGCGTGGCGAGCCTGATTTCGGTCATTTTCTTCGCGTACGCAAGAAATACAGCTCCGTTATTCATGGATGAGCTATCAAAATGACCGGTATCAATGTAGGAATACCTGTAAGAAACGTCAATGAAATATCTTAACCGGTTCAATTTCAAAAAAAAAAATTTAACTTCAGCTAAGAAAATACAGCGTCTGCTGCAGCGGCCGGTTCTTAGCCCCTGAGTTCTTGGGGAAGAAAAGGGCTAGAAATAGCTATGATTACTGATTAATTTGTTCCATTAAACATCACATCCTATTTCTTCGAATATTTCTAAAGCCTTCAAACTTCATGCATACCTTCGATTTAAATTAAACATGAGGGAACTGCACAGACGATTTCTTGTTTCATAAATTTCTGTGTTTGCGTGGCGAGCTTGATTTCGGTCATTTTCTTTCTACGTACGCAAGAAATACAGCTCCGTTATTCATGGATCAGCTATCAAAATGACCGGTATCAATGTAGGAATACCTGTAAGAAACGTCAATGAAATATCTTAACCGGTTCAATTTAAAAAATTTTTTTTTAACTTCAGCTAAGAAAATACAGCGTCTGCTCAGGGAGGTGGGAGTTACAAGGAGTGGAAAGTCGAAGCTGTCCCTTTGATCCCATGCGTCAAGCCGACACAACGCAGTGTTTTTTTAGATTATCAAATTACTGCCGCGCGAGCGCACCAGCAGCACTCGTAAATCGAGCATCGCTGATGAGTGACAGCGCTAACCCGGAAGTCAGGTCGAGTGTAGCGCGCGTAGTGCAAACATGCAGGGCCAGGGCCTAGGAGGTGGGAGTTACAAATAACCAGCAAGCTGGAACTTTGAAGAGTCCAACTCCGACTCCAAGTTCCACCTTGTTGTTAATACTACCATCATCATTACAGCATTTTCATTACTGTTGTTGTTTTCTAGAGACTAATTGACCGACTGTATAATATATATTATTTGATTTTTGTATTTTTTCTTGTCAAGTAAACTCTAGGTCAAGACTAGACCGAAGATTTATGTCTCTTTCGTTCGTTAGCCTCTGATTTGGGTAGGACAGAAGCCGACCATAGCGACTGCATTGTAATTAACTACTGTTCGCGTCCGAGCAGTAAACTTATGCCCAAAATACTACATTTTACCTTACCAGATTGACTGTATGATGCGTTTAAGAGTCTTTTTTCCGGATTTTCATCGCCGAAAATGAGCTCCGTGCTGAAATTCTTGCAGCCGTATTTTAAACTGTTACTGTCAATGGATGACGTCATCTTCCTTCCATCGCAGTAAGCAAGAATTTCAACACGGAGCTCATTTTCGGCGATGAAAATCCGGAAAAAAGACCCTTAAACGCATCATACAGTCAATCTGGTAAGTGGAACCGATGTAGTTTAGCCTAGGCCTAGGCCTAATTTACAATAATAAATGCATCGGATATGCATTGGGTAAAATGTAGTATTTTGGGAATAAGTTTACTGCTCGGACGCGAGCAGTAGTTTGCAATGCAGTCGCTATGGTCGGCTTCTGTCTCTAAAGAGAGGAGCCGACCCTACCCAAATCAGAGGCTAACGAACGAAAGAGACAGAAATCTTCGGTCTAGGTCAAGACAAGTTATTTACTCATTATACCTCCCGAATCAATAGGCACTCTCTGTGTTCCTGTAAATAACACTTTATCGATCGATATGCACGAGAATATCTTTACTTCCGGGTAGAAACCTGAGAATCTTTGGATTTTTCGAAATTTGTGTGAATTAAAAAAAATCACGAAAAAAACACGCAGGAACACATGCATGGGACTAAAACCAGTTGCAAGATTGAAGTCTGTTCTTTTCGATCGAAAATGAATCAATGTGCACTTTTTGTCGGAAGTTATAGGCATTCCATATCTCATATTTATGTATAAATTTCATAAAATAATCGTACTCCCATCGTATTATCGTTATTTCTTGACCGATTTCGCTGAAACAAAGACTCGAATACTGCTGGAAGAATACTTTTGTTTAGAACCGTAATGCGCACGTGTAGAGTTAACCAGCGACCACTGCGCAGCCATAAAGCGTTGATATAGCTTTTCGCGTACGTCTTTGCCTAAAGGGCGATGAGCTGGGGAGGTGGGAGAACGCTTAAAAGTCGGCACGGCGCATGGAACCTCAAAGTGAGCAGAATGACCTCGCTCTCGCATTTGTTTACAAGTCAGCGCTGGAAAAGGGCTTACTCTTACGTAACCTTGCATAACCATTAGCTCGGTGGCTTTGAAATCGCTGTGTGTGACAGATTGATCATTGCTATTTCCAGCCATTGGATTAGTTCTAATCCAACGAAAAATACCCTAGGGTATCGTCAATTCGAGTTTCCACTCCTTGTAACTCCCACCTCCCTGGTCTGCTGCAACGGCCGGTTTTTAGCCCCTGAGTTAATTCTTGGGAAGAAAAGGGCTAGAAATAGCTATGATTACTGATTAATTTGTTCCATTAAACATCACATCCTAAATTAAACATGAGGGAACTGCACAGATGATTTCTTGTTTCATAAATTTCTGTGTTTGCATGGCGAGCTTGATTTCGGTCATTTTCTTCGCGTACGCAAGAAATACAGCTCCGTTATTCGTGGATGAGCTATCAAAATGACCAGTATCAATGTAGGAATACCTGTAAGAAACGTCAATGAAATATCTCAACATGTTGGCTGCAAATGGGGCATAGATCTAGTACCTTAATTATTAAGCGATTAATCTAGATCTATCTGTAGTGTAATTGTATTTGTATAAAAAATAAAAAAGTGATCTTTTTATTTAACAAAATATTTCTCATTGAAGCCCGAAAGAGACACACACTGAATGAATTTCATATAATCACAAATTCACAGATGCACATATATTGTCGATCTAGGCCTATCGTGTATCGTATCCTGATCCGTATGAAGAAAAAGAAATTGCGACAGGGGGAGGGGTACTGGGGCCTGGGGGTTACCCCTGATGTCACTGCGCATACATGTATGGGCTGCAAAAATTTCAACACGGAGCCGAGTTAAATTTTGACGAAGAAACGGGGAAAAAAAAGACCCTTAAACGCATCATACAGTCAATCTGGTAAGTGGAACCGATGTATGTTATTATTAGCCTAGACTCTAGAGTCCTAGACCTAATTTTCAAAAATAAATGCATTGGTGCATCGGATATGAATCCGCTAAAGTGACATTTTAGTCCAAAAGTTTGCCGAATTTGTTGTTGAGATATATCCCAATACCAGTTTGCAATGCAGTCCCTATGGCTATGCTATGGTCGGCTTCTGTCTCTAAAGAGAGGAACCGACCCTACCCAAATCAGAGGCTAACGAACGAAAGAGACAGAAATTTTCGGTCTAGACTCTATATAGATTATTAGATATTATAGATCTAGACTTCTATAAGAATATATTATAGTCTTAGCTTAGACTACATGATCATGATTTAGTGTCTACTACTACTAGGGTCTAGTACTAGTAGACCTAGTACTAGAGTACTAGTAGACCCTACTAGTAGTTTTCTAGATCTAGGCTACTAGGCCTAGATGATTGATAGATCTAGACCTATTTATTATATTTATTAATAAATAAGCCAGGTCGTAAATTACCCTGTGAATTGTAACTGTAAGCTTATTTAGTAAACAAGTCACCCCTGATTCGTAGATGCTACTTCTGCTAGCTGCTGCTAGTAAGTATTACTAGTTTTTAGTGTTACATCGACTTTTGTTTAAATTGCTATTGCATTTGCAATGCCAATGGATATTACAACATGTAAGTAAACGTATGGGACAATGTATTAAGTGCAACTGGACAATTTAATGTTTGCATAGATCTACAGGGTACTTAATATTCCGCTGTAAAATTGTCTTTATCCCTATCTTGTCAAAGATAAAATACAAATAGAGCATAATGTGAAGTTAAAACCTACCATTTTACAGAAATCATGGTGAAAACGTCTCCTAAAATCGTCTTCAGGCGCTTAGTTGTTTGTTTGACGTTTGGTAATACCGCCCAAGGAAGGAAAATAATAGCGAAAAATGTTCACGACTTAATTGGCGACGAAACAACTCAGGCGTGAATTTTGACGTCAATTTCGTCGCGTATTTTTCGCGATAAAATTGGCGACGAAGTTTACGACGTCGTCAATTTCGTCGCGAATAATACGCGATTTCGTTGAAATTGACAATATCGTAAATTTCGTCGCCAATTATTCACGACGAAATTTAGGATATCGTGAATTTCGTCGCCAATTTCGTCGCGAATAATTGGCGATTTCGTCTATTTGCGATGTCCCTTCAGGGCCACCATACAGATGAGATAAACTCCTACCTTTGGGCTTTGCCTGGACACCAGGCCGCTATTAATCACCCGAACTGGATTCTCGCTAGCCGGGCTAGCGTTCGACGGCTGCATGGACTAGAGGTCACATGAAGGTCACTCAGCATCTCGGCAAGCCGACCCAACATAGTACGGTGGACATCGATGTCATATATTATAGAGACTGAGTCAGTTAGACAACATTAAGCAGGCCATATTCAGTTCATGTGAACATCGACGCTTCAGCTCAACTGGACTTTTCACGTATTTTCTTGTATGTATCAAAGGCATCATTCCTGGTTATATTATCATTATAAATTATCTACGTGCTTTAATAAAGAAGCTTAGTATTTGTTGATTTTATAATCATACACAAATTGTACAGAGGCTGTTATTTTACGTGTATGTGTTTAGTGGGAACTGGTGGTGACAGTGACTGACTTTTTTCATGTTTGGTAATAACATACATAAAATGAGCTGTAAAGGGTACATGAGTATTTGTCTACATCAATAACCCACTTTTTGTAATGGCCAAAATTAAACTGATTGAATCTTTGCGCAACATAAAACGTACGACCATTCGGTACAATGGTCTGAAAAATCAGACTATTACTTACTGGCTCTATAGCTCCTAAGTCGATTCGACAACTAATAGTCGTTATTTTCCCACTTAAAGACACTTTCAAGCCCCCTTTTTTTTTAGGGAAGTTCTAAATTAGTATTGTCTTTCAAATGCCGTTGGAATTTAACCTGTTCATTTTGTTTGGCCTGCAAATGGGACATAGTACCTTTAACCTGGTGATTTTGGTTTTCAGCCCGGGTTTGAATATTCGATTTCGGGTATTTCAAAATTAAATTTCACAGTGATATTTTGCAATAAAGAACTTAAAATATACAATTTACTAACTTAAATTTCAATTTAATTAAATGTGCTTTAGAAATAAATGGATATTGTTTCAGATGACAGTAGGTAGGGGTGTCGATTTGTATCCGTGGTTGGGGGATGATAGGTGCCAAAATATTTTCGGCAATGGATCAAAGCAACCAAGAGGTAGAAGCGTGTGGCAGGTTGCACCCCTCCCTTCCAAGTTATTAACTTTTTCAAGTCACCCTCAATAAAGATAACATTTCAGAGAATATAAGAGTGGTAATAAAATTAATAACATGCTAAATGTTAGTCCTGACTCTTGCCTGCAGTGTAGGCCTACCAGACTGATATCATCTATTTTTAAACGAAATTTAGACATTACCCCAAAAAAATCCAATGGTGAGGGATATCAACTTGTGATGCATTTATAAGCAACCAGGAAAGGTTCATGTAGACAGAAAATTCTTTATTTCCTGGTGATAGAAACATACATTTTATGAATATTGATGTCTCCAAACAACATTCATCGTGAAAAACCCATTCCAATATTCTGTGTAAGGAGATCTCAAAAAACATAGTTCTCATTAGTAAATGAAAAACATATTGCTTTTGGTTCTTCATTTGACTCTCTTCCTTCTTTAATTAAACCAACTGAATCCTCTCTGCGGGAAACTCAATTCAATGAAACAGAATATCACTGATGCAAAATTTGGTTCTCAAAATGACAGAAAATTTCCACTCCTGATCTCATACAAACTGTCTGTTTCTTAAAAACATAATATAAAACTTACGTTCCAACTACCAAACAACAAACTTCCATTATCTCCTTCTTCACCCAGATATACTTATCATACCAGATACGCTCTAAAATATAAGCATAATATTCCCCTAATTAAGGCCCTGACCAGAGCACTATTAAAAAAAACAACTATAACCAGTCTTAGAAGGTGCATTATTATTGGAAGGGTGTTATAAACAAAAAGTCCCAAATTTCATTCAATCCTTTTTGTTTCTTGTTTTTCTTTTCACTTTCCTTTTAAGCCCTGTCAATAATGTGGCATTGATTATTTACTCGTTTTTAATTAGTTTTTGAAGAACTTCTAGGTGAAAGAAATCATAACTATTCTTGAATATTATTACTTGTTTTAGAACATGTTGGGCCTGTCTCACATTGCCTTCCATCATTCCATGGCAATTTTCCATGTTTCTTTCAGCTTATTTCTCACTTCTTTTCCATCCACTCAACTAATTCCTGATCATGCATTAACCTCATACCTACCATCACCCATGCCTAAGCTTTTTAGGGAGGGGGATCCCGTAAAGTAATTTTGACATTGTAAGAAATAAACATGAGCAATATTTCATTGTAGGTTACTTTAAAGTCAACCTCTTTTTTCATCGCCCATTCACATCAGTTCCCTGAAGGAAATGCTGGAATGTCCCTCTTTCTCTTGTCTTTCTTCCTTTTCTCTTCCCCTTCCTTTTTTCTTCTGCCCGTTTCTTCCCCTTTTCCCTTTTTCCCAGGTAGCAAGCCCATATGGGGCCATATGGGGATGATCTGGGTCACTTGTGCCATCTGGGCTATTAAATGGAACCCATATGTATCCCATATGGGGCCAATATTTAGTAACCCATATGGGATCTATCTGGGCCAGCCCTTATGGGTTCCAGATGGGAATGAGCTGGGCGTACACATATGGGTAGAATATGAATATGCCCATATGGGTAACACATGGGGATAATCTGGGTTAACCACATGGGATATATCTGGGTTAACCAATATGGGTACCAGATGGGAATAAGCTGGGCATACCCATTTGGACCCAGTTTGGTATGGGTCCCATCTGGGTCCAATCTGTCTTATATGGGTTTACCCATATGGGTCCCATATGCTTCTTGGGTGCAGATGCCTTAGGGCCCCAGATGGTTTTCCATATGGGGCCCATGTTTCAGAGAATATGGGACCCATGTGGGTCCCACATGGGCTTGCTACCTGGGTTATTATCCTCTCTGTCTCTCATTATCTCTCTCTCCCACTCTCTACTTATTTTTTTGCACTTTTGCGCTTCACGCTTAACATTTAGCTCGTTGCTTTTTAACGCTGCGGCTTTGCATTTGGCGCACTGCATTTCTATGATGCTGTTGATTGAATAAATTGAATAAATTCATCAATTCCTGATGATGAAGCCGTATGAGCGATTTATTCTTGTCTCATATACGGTTGTCTCATTTACTTCGTTTTCTATTTATATATGTATGTATTATGAAAATGAGATAGCAAAATGTGTATATTGATGGTCATTTTGCGAGTAATAACCATTAACTACTCCCATCGGGCTCTCATTAATTTTTCTCTTCATTTTTTTAAATATTTTTTTATGGTGAATTATTGAGGGGATGATTGTACAGGCCATCCCCCACCTGAAATATGGGGATATATCCCCCATCCCCCGTGATCGACACCCATGACAGTAGGTCTTTTATCGCTCTAAAATTGAGGCAGCAGGAAGGAGTCACGCTTCGCGGTACCAAGCGTGCTCAGAAACGGAAGTCAAAAAATACTGAGCAAGCTACGATAGTACCACACACAAGACCTGATCAGACTATTAAAACAAAAATGTGATAGGCATTAATTGTCAAAATATTCACAAAATAGTGGCTTATATTATGATGAAGGAAAAAATATTAAAGCTCTTGAAACAACATCGAAGTGCCTTTGGGTCTTTCTAAACATGCGTGTGTCACGGCAAGCTTGTAAGTTGGAAGTCAAGTTTTTCATGCATGATGTGCGTGGATATAGCCCTACGCCGTCATACATGCAGACGAAAGTCCGAACAAGCATTAAACCAACTAAAAATATCACATAGGACCTTTAGGGACTACAGCACGACAAAATTAGTATAAAACAATACTTTGCTTTGACAAACAATACTACGGATATTTATAACACGGTTGTGTGGTCCACAACCGTTAGCTGTTACTTGTCATATTCTGAATATGAGGGCATTTAAAGAGCTATCCTTTTCGGGAAACATTTCATCTATGATACTCTTCAACATAACATACAAAGAATGGAAAAGCTCACAAATAATCTTTCACCTTTCCCGGAACTCAACCTTCGCTTTACATTGACAAAAAGGGAAGTGATATCATAATACAACTGTAATGGATATATGATCATATGACTTTTGTATTGTTCTGGAAACACTAACCATTTCCTGGGTAACACTTGAAGCTGCCAATTAACGTCATGGGGAAGGAAGAGGAAAGAAGAAAAAAAAGGAAATTGAGAGAGAGTTAAATTCACATACTGGGCATACATAATATGACCAATAATTTTCCTTTTTCATAAATGGAATCAAAACTGAAATTGTTCAATTATATTTTCATGATTTGTGGTATTAATACACTACCTTTGTAATGTGATCAAATCTAATGCATAAATCTTTGTTAAGTGCCATTATACAAATTATATCATTCACCTATTAAAAATAATTGTATTTCAATAGTCAGAATGCGAATAGCATACATTCCGTGTTGTTCGGTAGGACAAGCCATAATGTCTGTTTGATTTATGCATCAAATTCGATTACATGACAAAATTGGTCTATTGGATAGACAGTTGCATAGCAGCATCAGCTTCATATGGGGAGAATTTGGTCTCAATGAAATGCGAGAGAGACAGAGAGGTTGACTATTAGCTTTGGGTGCAGAAAGGGGGCTGTCGTGTTCTCTTATGTTCTCCCTCTTGCCATTTCTTACCCTCTCTCCCTTTTCATTTTGCCTCTTAATCAGGAGAGCAATGTGGGAAGCCTATATGCCTACCCCCCCATATGCCACCCTCTACTAAGCGTCTGACAGGGAACCGGGAAATACATGTAGCTTCATATGATATTACAATAATATTTACCATTTTTTCTATGTTGCTCAAGTAACAAAAGTGCAAATGTGTACAAGGATTTATGTATTGAAATAAATATTAACATGCGCATACATGTAGTAAATGACACAAATATGATATCGGCATTGAATTCATCCAAGACATGTACAACTAAAGAGCAAATATGGTCATGCCATTGGTCCCCTCTAAATAGAATAATAAGACATGATTGGAATGGTAATGAATTGGGTAAAAGCCATCTTCGGTTAAACACTACCCCAAGATTGGAGCTGTGATAACCATTCTTCAAAAAATGTCCTGCTAAGAGAGCAACATCAAAATGACACTATTAGTTTTTTCAAAGTATCATTATCATTATCCCCTAAACTAAATAAATTTCAATCGATTTGCTCAAACTTTCACTGAATTCTGTATAGAAGACATATTTGAATTCCATATTTTGACTACAGTATAGCAACATGGAGCCCCTTACATCAAGAGAAACATATGTTTTGGTGAATGGTACACTTCAAGTAAAGTGTGAAACTTCCAATCATCAAATGCAGAACATTTATCCAAAGACATCTAAAATACATCAAGTGAACAGACTTTCATCAATAAACTTACCTACAGATGGAATACCCTGAACAACTTTGTCATTCTCATTGTTCTTCGAACTTAGTACAGCTGTGATGACGATTATGATGATAATAGCTACGGCCGTAACGGTTGCACAAACAAGTCTCTTTGGGGTACAAAACGAGCACTTTCCTCCGCTTTTGCCATCTTCCTGGACAGTTAACGTAGTGTCATCTCCTGGAGCGTATGCTCTTCGATTATCCCCTTTCCCGTCCATTTCGGTGTTGGCAATACTTTTTCTCCGAGTCTGAGATACTTGTTATGCCCTGAAAGGAAAAAAAAATGAATAAAAGATGATGCCAAAGCTTGTCATTGTTGTTAGTGATTTCCTATATCATGAGGATTTAGGATTGACCGATTTTTGCCACAAATTTTATTACCTCTTTCTTTTAAATACCTTTCCCAATTTTCTAGATCTCCTTGATATCTTTTGAAAAAAGTAAATAGCGGTACAGTTAACTAAATTATGTTTTCGACATATCCCTTGTAAATTTGATGTTTTTTGTGTTTTTCCTAAGCATAAAAGCTGGACCAGCTGAATTAGGGCCTTTGTTGAATACTTTTAGATTTAAACTTGAATATGTCACATTATTAAGAAACATAAATCAGGACAAATCAATTTTTCACATACTTAAACAATTACAAAACTTGGTAAGGGTATGAATAATTCCGTCGATAACTGTAAATATATGTACATGTTTGTATGCAAAAGCTATTAAGTACGTAACAAGAAACCAAGAGTAGGGCCTATGGATACTTTAAAAAAAAGAATTGGCATCGCTGCTACCAGCATTCTAGTAAGGCCAAGTAGCTTTAAGGGCTAGGTGATAATATGAAATATGATATTGATATTGATTGATATTGATTGAAATCAATAATCAATACCATGTTTCATATTATCATCTAGACAGAAATAACCGTCTAGTATGGGGAATTCTTAACTAAAGTGACCTTTGTTAACCTTCCCCATACACAGACAGTACTAAAGGAGACTATTTAGCTTTGAATAACGACCTAAAGAAAGTCAATTGGACTGAACCCAAGGACTTAGAAGTACTAGAAGCATGGGATTTTTTTTGCAAACAGAGTACAGGAAACGATGGAGAAGAATATTCCAAAATCTAAGCCTTGTCGTACTATAAAGTAGAGACAAAGAAGAAGCCACTATAAGGATGTGCAAAGAAGTATTGGCCAAAGTCAAGAAGGAAAACCATGCTTGGAAGAGATATACTGTAACATAGCACTAGAGATTACGAAGTCTACCATTAGTTAAGAAGCGAGGCTACAAAAGGTGTAAGATCAGCTAAGATATAGTTTGAAAAAAAGACTTCCACAAGAAATCAAAGAAAACCCCAAAGGATTCTGGAACTAAAGCAAGTCAAAAACCAAGGTGAAGAGCGGCATTAGTGATCTCATTAAAGAACATGGAAGTAAGACTGAAAGTGACGAAGAGAAGGCTGAGGTTCTGAATGAGTTCTTTGCGAGTGTGTTTATCAGAGAAGATGTCACAACTATCCCAGAACCAGATCGAGGTGAAATATGATGGTGATCCATTTGAAGAAGTATAGTCATTACAACTGAGGAAGTTCTAAAGAAGTTGAAAACGTCGAATCCATCCAAATCACTTGGACCAGACGGGCTCCATCCTATAGGGTCTTAAAAGAAGCAGCAAAAGTCTTAGCTGAACCACTAGCAGTAACCTTTAACAAGACAATTCAAGAAGGACGTAGGTGCAAGAAAGGAGAGGCTACATCGATCACCCGGAAATTACAGACCAGTAGGTCGAGACCGTCATCATGAGCTTCATGGATGAGAAGAAGATTCTGAGCGACCATCAACATGGGTTTCGATCGTTCAGGTAAATCATGTGTGACCCAGCTCATCAGTGTCCTGGGTTATCTAGACTTCAGCAAAGCGTTTGATTCAGTACCACATCAACGAATGATCAAGAAAGTGAAGGCACATGGAATCCATGGCAAACTACTGAGCTGGATATAAAGATTCCTGAAAGAGAGAAGACAGTGTGTGGCGGTGAATGGGAAGAAGTCGCCCTGGGCGGATGTGTTGAGCGGTATGTGCTGGGCCTGATCCTTTTCGTCACCTATAAATGGCCTGCCAGACAACTTTAAAGGGGCATGCAGAAATGTTTGCAGACGACACCAAGGTATACACCCATATCAATACACAAGAAGACAGGAAAACATTGCACCACCTAGACAGCTTATGTGACTGGGCAGAGAAACAGCAGTTGAAGTTCAATGTTGGTAAATCCGGTGTAATGCGTTATGGGAATCAAGATGAAACCAGTCCGTACAGTATGAGACAACGAGGGCTAACGTGCATGGAAGTACGGGATGCAGAGAAGGATCTTGCGGCGTCACACTTAATTGACCCATCACTGAAGTTCAGCAAGCATGTCGGGGTGGTTGCCAACAAAGCAAACTGGATAGTGGGTCTAATAAGGAGGACATTTGCACATAATGGGACGAAGATATGTTTCATTTGCTGCACAAAACATTATTTAGACCCCACCTGGAATACGCAAATATTGTGTGTGTAATCTGTTCTTCAGTCAAGACATCACCAAGCTGGAGAAGGTGCAGAGAAGGGCAACAAAAATGGTCACAAGCATAAAAGATCCCGGGAAAAGATCTCCCATACAAGAACCGGCTGGAAAGACTTGACCTGCCCACATTGGCCTACAGACGTCTTCGAGGTGACGGGATCCAGATGTTCAAGAGTATGCATGGACTCAACGACGTGGACAGAGATAAACCTGATAGGCCATAACATTAATAATTAAGAAGCAACATAATTATGCCCTCTTGAACATAAAAAAGAACAGCTTTACACACAGAGTAGTTGACCACTGGAACATGCATGCTCCCCAATACGGCAGTAGAAGCAGCATTAATCAATGCCTTCAAAGGTGGGGTGAAATTGATGTATTTTTCTCAACGAAGTACTAGGGCCTTTTCGTTTGTCACGTCCACATAGACAACGTCAAAGATGTGACGTCATTTCAGCGATTTACGCATGCGTTGGGTCGTCTCACGTCGTCAGGCCAAATTTGAGAACGCGTTCACCCACGATTTGAGGTTCGTCAGAAAACTCAAACCCCGTCGTCAAAATGACGTCATCTTGCTATATCGCAGCGTAAATCAGAAAGGAAAGACAGAAAAAGAACATGATAAACAATAGATAATGGAAAGCTGGAAGAGAAGATGAAAGATGGAAAAACAAAGAATAACATAAGAAAAGGTGATAGAAGGAAGAAACAAAGAATAACATAAGAAAAGACAGAAAGAGAAAAGGATAAAGAATAAGTAATGGAAAGCTGGAAGAGAAGATGAAAGATGGAAAAACAAAGAATAACATAAGGAATGGTAGGAAGACAATGATAGAACGATAAAAACAAAGAATAACATAAGAAAAGGTGATAGAAGGAAGAAACAAAGAATAACATAAGAAAAGACAGAAAGAGAAAATGATAAACAATAGATAATGGAAAGCTGGAAGAGAAGATGAAAGATGGAAAAACAAAGAATAACATAAGGAATGGTAGGAAGACAATGATAGAACGATAAAAACAAAGAATTACATAAGAAAAGGTGATAGAAGGAAGAAACAAAGAATAACATAAGGAAAGACAGAAAGAGAAAAGGATAAAGAATAAGTAATGGAAAGATAGAAGAGAAGATGAAAGATGGAAAAACAAAGAATAACATAAGGAATGATAGGAAGAAAATGATAGAACGATAAAAACAAAGAATAACATAAGAAAATGTGATAGAAGGAAGAAACAAAGAATAACATAAGAAAAGACAGAAAGAGAAAATGATAAACAATAGATAATGGAAAGCTGGAAGAGAAGATGAAAGATGGAAAAACAAAGAATAGCATAAGGAATGGTAGGAAGACAATGATAGAACGATAAAAACAAAGAATTACATAAGAAAAGGTGATAGAAGGAAGAAACAAAGAATAACATAAGGAAAGACAGAAAGAGAAAAGGATAAAGAATAAGTAATGGAAAGATAGAAGAGAAGATGAAAGATGGAAAAACAAAGAATAAAATAAGGAATGATAGGAAGAAAATGATAGAACGATAAAAACAAAAAATAACATGAGAAAAGGTCATAGAAGGAAGAAACATAGAATAACATAAGGAAAGACAGAAAAAATGATAGAATAAAAAACGAAGAATAACATAAGAAGTGAAAGAAGGAGAAATTGAATAAGCGCGCGCAGAGACCATTACGTCATCGTGTAGAGAACGGGCGTCCACTACATACGAAAAGGGTTATAAAGTGTGAACAGGACGGGTTTACTGCAGCCAATTCGCATCGTTAGAGAACGGGAACGGTGTCCTCGTCCACACAAACGAAAAGCCCCTACTACTTGGCAGACAGCATAGCTATCAGCATTCCATGTTAAGGTCAATATCTGCATTGTATGACATGATATCCCATGCAGTGGATTTTGAATGAAAGAAGGTGGGCATTATAGGACTACGTTTTGAATTAGAGCCCGTGAAGACAGGTACTACAGGTAACTACCCCTTAGTAACCTTACGGCTCGCACAAGGGGGGTGGAGGGGGAGATCGAATACTAGCCATTTTCGATGGAATCTGGTGAAATTTTTCGCTCAGTTTTTCCTTTTTCTAGACAAATAGCAGTTTGATTTTTAATAATATATAATTGGAGAGCAAATAGATCTACTTTTCATATAATTTCAAAATAACATCGAAATTCAGTGTGAACATCAAAATAATATTATAGCGACTTACTTTCAGCCAGTCTGCCCGTTTTCTTGAAAAAAGACTGCGCGCGCTGAGATCGGCAATCACACATTAACTGTACTGCAAAACCTTCCTTCACCGACCCCTACTCAGTCTCTGTAGTATAGTCTATATAATTATATAGCTAGTTGCGATCAGTGGAGCCGGACGCAGTCTCGGTGGAACAACTGTCGATAACAGAGACTGCATCTTTCGGTCTAATTAACACCTACCTCCAATTTCCGCATAGCTATGAGGCCAACTCGAAATGACCCTCCAGTTTTGAATTTGAGATTCCATCTTACCGATCTTTATTTATGTTGACAGTGGTCATGAACTTAAAGATAAGCTTGACCTGATCGAGTTCTTGTAATGATAGAAAATAAATTCTCACAGAATCCAACAAAACTTACACTGAATGTTAAGGGTTACAAATAAATGACATGTGCCAAACGATTCTGGTAGAAAATGTGACGCTAGCTCACAAGTGTGCCCATCCTATCAGATGCCATACAAAAAACTGAATCGCATCGGCATTCATTCTTTCCGAGAACAGTAAGGAGTTGGAATTCCCTGCCCTCAGAAATTGTTGCAGCGCCATCTGTTGGCGCCTTCCGGTTGGTGACAGTGGCTAGTCTTCCTCCATCCTATACATGAGCTTGTAAATATTTGTAAATAGCACTCGAATGGACGTAAATTGCGGTTCACACACAAACGCACATAGTTTGCAAGAATCTTCAATCAATAATGAAGGAGGCAGACTTAATCAGAAGAAGATACCATAGAGATCTATATACGCTAGATGGCGTACTCCACCAGATTGCTGTGCAGAATTGAACACGCCGCCCGCGTCTTTTTTTTAACGTAACCTAGCCATCCTAGCGCTGCATATTAATATTGAATATATTTGCGTTGGTACGGTGTGGTGGAGATCAAAATTAAACTCGGCCAGATTCTGGACCATAGAGATATATATGTTCTGGACTAACCAGTATGTCGCAATGATTGTGGACAAGTTACGACCTGCACTGTGTAGTCATTCGTTTACCGTTAGCATCCTGATTTTCTCGCAATATATGTCATTTATTTTAAGTAAACATAGCTTTGCACTTGTAATTTTGGTATGAAAAATTCAAATCTCAATATTTGATAATTTATCGCATCAGATTCTGTGTGCGTGCGTATCATGAATATTCATGACTAGCGCATGACGTATAGGTTCCTATTGAGCCAATCAAATGCAGCTGTAGCCGTGGCTAGGTTACGTTAAAAAAGACGCAGGCCGCCCGCCATCTTAATCCGGGCAAATTTGCGCTGATACGTACGTACGCGCAAAGCTATCTGTACACAGTGCACGATATCCAGGGGTATCCAGGTTGTGTTTTGGTGCCCCCTTCGAGCCGGATTTGAGAGGAAATCATGCCAGAATCATGTGCTGCTTTTTTATATTTAATGGTTCATTGTTTTCTAATAACAAACTTCTTGAATCATGTTTGTGTATGATATAATAATCGATGCACCTGATGACCTGTTGCTACAATGGAATTTCTCATCCTGACTTGGGAGTCACATAAACACATTTTTGCTTGGATTATACAGGCGCAGATCCAGGGGGTCGAGGAGGCCTTGCCCCCTATCTCCCCCACCCAAAAAGGGGGCTCTGCCCCCTGGATTCCACCAAAGGCCCTAGAGCGGGCCCCTTGATGCTCATATGACGGTAACTAAATGTCTCAAAACCCCCTCGATCAGGCAACTAAATTGTGACATTTCATAGGTTTTGCATTGGATGCATTGTGGGAGTTTTGTTCAATTTGAACGACGATGTTGGAGGGTCATGAGCAATGACGTCAAAAATACGCCAATTACTGTTTGGTGATTAGCCATCAACAAAATGTTTTATGTATTAGATCATGCATAAATTTTTTTTTTCATTCCCAGAACTCCCTACGATTTGAGCCACCACAAAAATGGGGGAAAATGGCGGTTGTATATGAACTGCAACTATCGAAGTGATAGCATAATTATAATAGTTGATACCCAAGAAAAGAAAGTAAAGATCCATTTTGTATGAAGATCTCTGAATGGATTGTGATGTGTTCGTCGCGGGCAGTCACGGGCTCTAGCTCCGCATTATAACAACGAATTGGTATTACTGATACCCCCTTTGAAGTTCATCCCTTTTTCTTTGGTCTGACTGATTGAATGAACTCTAATTTAAGTCGTCGACCGTAATATTTTTAGAAACAATCGGAAGTTTACCGTAGATTATTTCATTTGAGCACATCTCATACTTTTAAAGTTCAGTTCTTAGCTTGATTATCGATAATAATCAGTGGTAGATGTGGACATGTTACTGTTACTAGTGTTAGAGAGACTGCGCAAACGGGTCATTGCTTGTCCAAGCCGATAAGATCTCGTCGAGCGGATAATGATTTTCATTTCCCCGCAATGCTAGCCGGCTGTAACATGTACAACCACCAGGAAGTGATTGCATTTCCTGACTGGCGCGGCTATAACTTTGCCAACACTACAGTGACTGAGTGTACTAACTACTATGTAGGATACACCTAGGCTTGGTGTTAGTAGGTCTACTGTTACTACTAGATCTAGACTATAGGCTAGACATATAAAAATCATGTTTAGAAATTAGAGAGAAAAAGGTTTATATTATTTGCGTATTACCAACAGACCAATGTCTTAATATTTACTTTGTTTAAAGTGAATTTTCAGGACTATATGCCATCCTTTTTATTTTTTTGTCGTTGAGAATTCTGGATCCAACCCTACATATGACATTGTATTTCTAAGACTAAAGGACATGAACAATTTAGAACAAAGTTATAAACTGATAAATAATGCATGCAATGAAACTAGCATGAACCTTAGGCCTACTAGACCGAAAGCTTCAGTCTCTGATATCGACGGTTGTTCCGCTGAGATTGCATCTGGCTCCTCTGACCGCCTTCATACAATATGTGTATGGGGAATGTCAACAAATATCAGTTTTATTAAAGAATGACCCATACCAGACGGTTATTTCTGTCTAGAACCTTACTAACTTTCTGTTGTCTTTTAATTGAATATTCTATGGAACATGCAAGAAGCAGATGGTGACCACAGAAGTGCAACAGAGAGCACCAGGACCAGATCATCAAATGTTATGGTGTAGATCTAATCAGGAACAGGACACCCAAGTTGAACTCTGGCAAGGTATGTTTATATGAAGTTCGAAAATATTCAGACTGTATAGCCCATGCAAACATCGCACTCATCTTGGACTAATTACCAATATTTGGGGGAACTGTCATCTTGTGTCGCATTATAATCTTGTAATTCTCATTTTAGTATTCTCTAGCTTTATGTAGGTGACAAACTACGGTGTTCCTAAATAAACAAATCAGTATATTCACTCAGCATTATATGAGAAGACGTACTCAAAGGCATTTTTTTTCAATATTAAATAATATCTATCAAACTTTTTCTCACAAAATTTAGCAACTGAACAGTAGATACACCTATGTTTATAAACAACTTATAATTAATAGACTTCTACCTCTACATTGTACTGCCTGTTAGTTATTGCATGTAGCAAATGTTTAAAAATAATAATAATTTAAGAAAACCAATTTTGAAAGTTATTGTAAAATAATTGGAAATAAATATAAACCTTTACTCTACTCCTCACTACATTTTGATGGAAGTCAGTTCCATTAACTTTGGGCAGGAGCATTGGGCAAATACAAACTTGTCTATGTCGCTTCTGGCTTGGTGCAACTGGAGGGTCATGTCATGGTTCTTCCGTGTTCGTGATTTGTTGAAGGAAAATAGGGCTTTCAAGAGAAAGGCAGAGAGACCATTGACTATCTTGTGCACCATTCCCAGTCTACTTGCAGACCGTCTTGTAGATAGAGTAGGCCACTGCAACGTGCTGATTATTTAAGTCACACTGCTGGAAACGGGGCACCTGTCGAAGGAAAAAGAGCAGCCACGCCACTTTTTCCAGGAAAACTTAGTCGCTCTCTACTGTAGGGGAGACCGGGGACAATTGTAACACGGGGCAAATGTAACATAGGCTCCCATCTCTAGTTCGTTCGTTCCTGTCTCCTTAGATCAAGATTAATATAAAGTTTCTAAATTAAATTAAATTAAATTAATTTCTTCCATCGCCCGATGGCTGCGATGGCCTTCTCATTTACAAGGGCTAGGTCTTCAGATTCTGTGCAGCCCGTTCCGCCGCACTGCAAGATGTCGTCCATTGTTTGAGTCTCTCCCAGTCGCAGAGAGTATCTTCTTCATGGGCATAGCCCCATCTTGCCATGTTAGCCTTACACCGCCCCTAGTAGAAACGCCCCTTGTAGAAACATGCGCTATACGTATACGCTAGCTATGCACAGTGCATGGGCATTACATTGCCCCACATGATGTCCTGAGTGTAGGCAGGTCAACACATCGAGGAACTTTTTACAGCCAAAACATCGTTTTTTTTTTAGCACGGAACTAAAATCTTGAATTATCTTTTTAAAAAAATTCTGGACAAATATGTGCTTGAGCTATCACTGTCATTTTTATATGGTCAAAAAGGGGGGGGGGGCTTATAAATGTCTGTGGGAAAATAACGACTATTAGTTGTCGAATCGACTTAGGAGCTACTGAGAGCCAGTAAGTAATAGTCTGATTGTTCAGACCATTGTACCGAATGGTCGTACGTTTTATGCTGCGCAAAGATTCAATCAGTTTAATTTTGGCCATTACAAGAAGTGGGTTATTGATGTAGACAAATGCTCAGGTACCCTTTACAGCTCATTTTATGTATGTTATTACCAAAGATGAAAAAAAGCCAGTCAGTCACTCAATAGTTTCTGACAGTGAAGTCTAGCAAGTAAACGGGTTTCCTTGCATAATTTGAATATTATGATACTGCTAACGCTTAAATTTCACAGATAGGACATACATGACATATTCATAATTCCTGCAAAGTTCTACAGAATTTGATGTTGGCTGCAAAAGGGACACAGTATCTTTAAGGGATATCAATTGCTGGTACAATTTGTTTGTGGTTACAATTGCCCCATGGGTGTGTTACTATTGCCCCGTGTTGGTGGGCAATTGTAACACTTGAAATGATAATGGCTTCAAAATAACTTGTTTCACTTAACCCAAACCTAGTCATATTTCAAGCCAGGATATGCATCTTTCATTTCATATACCTTTAAGTAGGTATTTAACTGTAATAAAGTTGATATGTCAGATTTGGAATTGTTACAACTGCCCCCGGTCTCCCCTACACTGCACATGGATTTTGTCTTCTCATTTTGCAGTTTACCCCTCACCACCATTACCACCACCACCCCTTTTGACAATTCTAGACGCACGTCTGTATAATCCCTCTCATTCATCTGCTAGCCGCTTTAACACGAAACCAAGAACCTATAAAAACTGGGGAGCCATATTAAAAGATAGAGGGCGCAAAACAAGGTCGAACGCGATGCAATGTCCATTTCCGCAAAAAACCCATTTCATCTACTCTAAAAAGAATTGAATTACCTCTCTTGATTATTTCGCTGCATTGTACATTAATAGAACTGCATGTGTATGTGGGTTCAATCTGTTGTGGTATTGTGTAGATATATACCGTTAAAAAAAAAAAAACTTGTTTTTTTTTTAGGTGCTGTTCAAAGATGTTTTTTTTTGTTTAAAGAAATACATTGTATTTCTTGGTGCATCAACATGGTCTCAGGGCAGATATGAAAATTTGATTGAAAGACCTCGAAGATTGGGATTATCTGACCGATCAGTGTATTTTCCTTTAATTTGGGAATTCACAATATTGTTCATTTCAAAGATCGATTAAGGTGGCTGGAAGCATCATCTGTAAATAACGCTCAGAAAAATCTACAGAATTAAACCAGTGATTTCTCACAAAGTAACGCAAGCATTCGAATCCCGCCGAGGCATTTATGTCCCTTGGCAAGACATGAATCTACTTTGCCACTCTCCACCCAGGTGCAGTAAATGGGTACCCGGTAGGAAGAAATTCCTTGAATGCTTTAGCACCTTATTATGGCAGCTCAGCTACAGCGGGGGTAATAATATGATACTGTGTATATTCTTATAGTAGCTGCACTATATAAAAGGACCTATTATTATCTTATATTGCATTCTCATGTAGGTGCTTTGAAACGTTAGAAAACTGGAGGAACAGTTGTAGGAACATTAATGCAAAATATTATTGACAGAATAAATGTATCTAATTTTATAGTCAGGAAATACAATGACGAGAAGAGTGACTAAAGAAAAAAAAAATCCATTTTAATTCAGCCTTTGGCAAACTGCAGCCAAAAATATTGTCCAGGAAGGTTTATGGGGTTACAGAACGCTCATACTTCAGCTTATTTTGATAGTTATGAATAAAATTCCTCACTTGTTTTGAGGGCTTGAATTTCTTTGACACTGCCTGCGATGGCTAAGTACCATGGGAGGATGCAGAATAAAATACAAGGTTGGAAAATTAAACTATTTGCAAGACATAAACATCAAGATCCAACTTCGGACACAGATCAAATTGTTAAACAACCGTTTATATTTATATGCTCAATCAATTACATTCATTCCAGATAGTTAGCCACATACATGTATGTAAATTTGAAGCGAGTTTTCAACAAGGCTTACCTATACTACTACTACAGAGTCACACTTATTGATAATACAGCATGTACAATGGCGGAAAGTCGGAAACGAGCCCTTTTAAAACAGTTAAGAAATTATTTTATTAAAGATGGAAATCAATGTCCGCATGTTATTTATTTACAATCACATTAACCTACGGATGAATATAACACTGTACTACATGCATATAAATGACCGTATAATACATACCATAATTACCGTTTACATCACCATAGTCATCGAGAGAAAAAGGAGAGTTAGAGCTTTGGAAGTTGTAACGAAATGGTAACAAATCTTTTCTTGTTCACTTCCAAATCACCAAACAAACATGATGCTCCAAGATCTTTAACAACATCCAAAGGCAATATCTTTTTATTTATTTTTGTTTGTCACTGCAGAAAAAGTAACCCTCGTAGCTTTACAATCGACCACTCCTAGCAAGTAACTGATGACCGAGTACTTGGTCATCATGAATAAACAAAGAGTACTTTAAAGATCAGCAAAGCAAACATAGTACAGACATGAAATAGAATTACTTCCATTATTGTTAGGTATTAATATGGGATGTATACATTTTTATTTAAAGGGTTTATTAACTATTTCTTCAGAGACTATCAAACTTCTAGATCCTTAAGACAAAGCCAGGCAAGATAAGAACATCATTAATTTGTCCCATTACAAACTAAATGTGACCAAGGCATACGAATCCACAACAAAAGAAGTTTACAACACGAATCCACCAAGGGATTATGACCGTAAAAATTGACATGGGATCCGATGTTTATCTTTATACAAACATTTCAGTCACATTGTACTTTCAAGCACTGATGCTCAACTCAATTCTAACGATCACACACACATTTTCTTCTCAACCGAAAAATTATCAAATGTTTGTATTTACAATTTTTAAAAAATGGAGGAGGGGGCTTTCTCTGTCAGTAAAAAACAGAGGGGATTGGAATGCATTAGAATATGCAGATAAAATGAGTGATTGTGGTGTCACCGGTCACTGATGATGGTGGGGGGCTTCATAGGTGGTAACCAATGGCCCCATTTTTGATTTGTTTGAAGGGGGGTACCCTACACAACTTACTTTAAGATGAGATGAATTTGAAATCCTTCTGCACTATTGAAAAACCATAAGGCTTTGCTACTTAACACTCGTCCCAAGTCTTCAGATTTTCTATATTATAACCTTAAACGAACATATGACATTAATGTAATTTAGAGACAGTGACTCAATTGACCACAAATTTGATGAAAAAAAAAGAAAATTATGAAAATTATTACTTATTACCACATGCTGTTAATTTAACTAACTACATAGTACATACAAACGTAGTGATCAATCACATAAATGGTAATGAAAATTACCAGATTTAAACCTATATTTCACTACCATTAAATAAGGGCACCGACCAATGTAAAAGCTACTGTATGCTATGAATCCAAACAAAGAAATTAAAAAATAAAAATTGCAGATAGAAAGGAGCATTAATATCGGCAGAAACTTCTCCCTAATTGCTCTCCACTCGTAAACACTTAGGACATTGCTTGGCATACATGCAGCACACATTCTTGCTTTTTGTGTGTATGTTGGTGATTATATATAAGGCCACTAAATATAATAAGAGGCAATATACACGTTAAATATCACATCATGCTTAAATCTGTTTAATACTACCAGGAGATGCGAGTTTTTCTCCCTGATCTTACAACGGAAAGACAGATACACAAGTACAGACACCACTTATTACTAGAATGCTATACGATTATTCATCATCACATTATCTAGCTCAAAACTGCTTAATACACCACAACGATGTTTAACACGAGATCAAAACATTTTGTACATTGTGCAAGAGTGCAAAGGATCAGTGAGTATGAACAATAGTAGATAAAATTCACTAAAACTAACTAAAAGGCTGTGATACAAGCATGTGCTAAAATGGGCATGAACACATAAAAAATTGCACTCTGGTCGTCAAAAAATGTATTCAGCTGTCCGGGAATGCTAAAATATGTTGACTTTGTAATTTTTATTTCTGATGGCCGACTATTCATCAAATACATGTCCTTCATGTACCGCAAATAATGCATGTGTACACATTCAGTGGCAGATCAAAGGAAAGGAGCTTGTGCACCCCCAAAAAAAAAAAATAATAATAATAATAATAATACATGACTTTTTTTACATGTAATAATAATTTTTAAAAAATAATAATAATACACACAAAAAAAAACAATAATTTATAAAAAATTAACTTTTAAAACCCTTGTGTAAAAAAAACCCTGCCCTCATTTTTCTTATACCCTCTGAAGATAAATCTGATATAATGAACGGGATCAGCATGACCATCACTTTGACAGAGAACAGCATATTGTTGTTGATAAAATTGAAACAATCCCCACCCGAAAAATCTTGACAAAGACTGCATCTGAAACAAGGGTATTCGTATTATTCTTGCATAATATGACCTGTTGTGGAAATAATGTTCATCTATACGGTGCCCGGACATTTGCTCCCCGGCTCAACACTCACTCCTGGCTTCGTTTTGTCAAAGATACAGGGTTAGGGTTATGTATAGTGCCATGTCTAGGAGTTTGATTATTTTAGGGAACTATAAACCAAGGATCAGTTGCCGCAGTAGGTCCATTGTCATATGATTGACACGACCCACCTAATCACCAAGCAATTCACGATTAGCTTCCATATTCAAAATTGTCAGTACAGATAACAGATTCTCTTTTCCCCATTTTCTTGATATCGCTCATATATATGTCAGAAATATACATTTACAGTACCAACAAAAAAATAACACAGAATGTTGTCATATCTGAACCAAAGAGGGCAGTAAATTCACACACGCACGCACACACCTACACACACCAGCACATAATCAAAAGTAAAAATTAAAATTAAAAAAAGGATTACCAATAAAATAGAATTGCACTAAACTAATATATAGCAACGATCATACCTATATACATAAAATATAAAATTTTGACTAGCTATGAAACTTTCACAAATTGTATTATGTTCTATGTGTCACTGTACATTTTATTATTGTAAAGCTGAACTACACGACAAATATAAAATTGGGCATCTTTCAAGAGTAATATATATCGCATGTCAGAAAATAGCTCATTGACATATAAATCATCACAAAACTATAGCTGAATAAAACAGAGAAACTGATACATATAACTTCAGAAATCCACGAAAAGACAGAGTCACAAAAGTTTTCAGATTTCTCCTAAGACTAATTTTGTAAAAAACTTACAGTGTACCAGATTACGATTACGATTTGTGTATAGCAAGAATGTATGAAATCAACCTCAAAGAGCTTTACCCAGCATTCAATGGGCCTACGAAAAATCAACCCGAGTCAATTTCATTGGCCTTGTCCAACACCTATATAGTCAGCTGTGGGAACATATTTACGATGATGTATTATGTAATCACAACATGATTTCTATAGGATATAGATTAGACATGAAATTCCTCTTGTGTTTATTTGTACAACAGTTCATGTGGTCATGTTTTTACTTTTTTTTTGTCTGTGTTTCAACCAACACGAAAAAACCCTTTATTGCCAGTTAACCAGTGTGACATATAAAAAGGATCTATCGTTGTCTAAAGAGGACGACATCACATACAATGAACCCAATTTCAGGCATATCCGCAGCAAAACTCTTGCATCATTTGCCTGATGGACTTCATTCTGATCTTTAGAAAATTACTAGATTTTCAAATGAATTATCGAAATCACTAACCGCTTACATGAACAGTTGCAATGAAATGCGATTCTACGAATCAAATGAGAGTTGACATTGTCTGTTTGGAGCCTTGAGACACGGCTCCACAGTACACTAATTTGGGGGGAAGGGGGCTCCAGGTTGTTTGTATATGCATAGGCCTTATGTAAACATGTCAAATTTCAGAGGGGGATCAAACTTAGAATTTGGGTGCCTGCAGAAGGGCATTACATCCTCATTAAAGTGTAAGTGTTGACATCCTGCAGAAGGGCATTACATCTGTATTAAAGTGTAAGTGTTAACGCCATTCTGGCTTCAAACAGACAATTTCAACCTAGCCCCATAGCCCTTGTTTAGGGCCAATTGAATGTTTTGCTGTGTTTGGCAGAAGGGCGGAAACAGGTGTACAAACTACGATATACATTTCAATAAAAAAATGAAACTAGATTTGCGTTTCATCAGAACTGCTTATGCAAGAGATGCAGGAGGCCCATCGATGACTAAAATGATGACAGGGACTCCCACTAAGCACCGAGTGAGGGCTCTTTCTCAGGTTCGATGTCTGCGTACAACACGGCATACGTATTGATTGTATTTGACGGGAAGGATCCTAGCATGGTGACCAGGTGATCTCTGCCCCCTCGGTTTATGGCGTCTAGTGACACAGTGAACTTCACCTGCACGTTGGTTCCATTTTGCCTGCATGAAGGATTATTAAAAACAATAATAACTACATTTATACTGCGCATATATCCATCATAGTAGCAGTAGTAGTACATGCATTACCCCGGCTTTTTGCCCAGGTGCCCTAAGGTGCTTAAAGCATTCAAGGAATAACTTTCTACCAGGTACCCCTCTACATCACCTGGGTGGAGACTGGCAGATGTAAATTAATGTGTTGTCAAAGAAAAATAGTGCCGCAGCGTCACTAGAACTGCAAACCCTGTGATCCGATATCTGGTGACATATCAACTAGACCGCGAAAGGAGAGAACGATAAGAGGTGTCGCAGTTGAGTGGTGTAAACTCTTGACTGGAGATGTACAGGTCAAAGGTTATCTACATTGCTTCTTCCTACCCAGGTGTTACATGGGTACCCAATAGGATGCGAAGGTCAATGTGATTGGATTAGAACAGGTGCGCTCCTAAAATGACACCTGTCAGGAGGAATATTCCCTAGGGAGTGGAGGTTGTGCATAACAACTGCATCCATCGCCAACATTTTGGCTAGTTGGAATCAAGAGAAGTTGTAATACGTAGGTCCAGGCGCGGATCCAGGGGGCCCGACGCCCTGGCAAAAAAGGGCTCCCACCCCTGGCTAAACCATGAAGACTTCGCGGTCATAAATTACGGCGCGTGGTCCGCGTGACGACACTGCGGACCAAAATAAACACAATCGGGCAGCCATATCTGGTATCAACTTAAAGCTTAGGCATCAGAGAAAATGGTAATAAAATTAAAGCGGAAATCCCTGGAAATCTAAACATTTCCTCTGGATTCATAAAAACATGGATAATTAGTCCATTTTTCAGTGAATTACCCTATAATATATTATGAAAATTGTGTATCTACCCATTTTTAATATTTGAGAGCAATTGCATATCAATAAAACTCCATGTTAAATTGACAGATTTATAAAATAAGTCACTTTTGCACTAAAACTGTGAATATGTAAGATTTTGCTGTTTGAATGAGTAAACTTTTACTGTTATTGTGCATACCGGAATTAAATATTTAACTGAGGTATTCTTCAATGTATTATCTTTCAAATGGGCAAGAAAAATTTAAAATTAAAATAAATCACCAAAAATGAGTTTTGGCGCACTTTGGTTCCTCCCGGGCCCACTGTGCGGCGGTACGACACTCGCTTCCATGACACATCCTCTATGTAAATTTCCTACACTAACTAAATTCTTAATTTCAAGCCTGTGCCCATCACTAGACATAATCCTAACCCTATCCTAACCCTAACCCTAAGCTAAAACCTAATAGCAACCCTAACCCTAAGCTAAACCCTATACCTATCCCTATAAAGCCTGAAGCAATTGTAGCAGGAGAAAATGTTGCATCACCATATATCGGCGCTTTATCTATACTTACACCAACTGGTCCACGATAGTCTCTTGGTACATGTACAGTGCCGCACTGGGAACATTATATACCTCATCCATCTACAGGTGAGAAAAATAAAACAAAGAATGTTTGGACTAAAATTTTGATGTAACACAAATAGACCAGTTCATAGATAGCACATGCTACAAATGACCCCAAATATCTTTTAAACATGGAGTAGACCCACTTTATGCATTTTGGAATATCCACTGCCAGATTGATGAAGGTGCTTCATGAATACCTTATGTTTGCCCTCAAGAAAAGAAAACATGTCCTTCCACCTGTGTATCATAGAATGTACTGGCGGTGCATGAATGTATAGTGATTACATAACACATGCTACAAATGACCCCTAAATATCTTTTAAACATGGAGTAGACCCACTTTATGCATTTTGGAATATCCACTGCCAGATTGATGAAGGTGCTTCATGAATACCTTATGTTTGCCCTCTTGAAAAGAAAACATGTACTTCCACCTGTGTATCATAGAATGTACTGGCGGTGCATGAATGAATAATGATTACATAACTTCAATTAACATGTATCCAGTATTTTTCTTGATGGTTTAAAGTTTCAAACAAATGACTTTTATCTGCCCATGAGCACAGATAATGTAGTATCTACAATACCAGAATTTATATACTCTTGTGAAAATAAAACAGTTCCAAACTAGTTCGCTCTTTTTAAAGAGAAAAATGGGGGAGAGATATCAGTCAAAATGAGTTCTGGTCATGTAAAACACATTTGAAAGCAACTTGATGACTAATTTGCTTGATATTGATGATAAAAGCAATGCGTAAAGTATATCAAAATTATGGTTGGATTAAAGTGGATTTCGAGAGGATAAATCTCAGTCTGAATCTTGCTGTTGCTTTTGCTTGCTTTTAATCAAGACAATAAAAGCCATTCCCTACCTCCACTGGGACATGCAAATCCCTGATGGTGTTTCTTCATATTCAAAGGTGTAGTACATAATAATTAGAGGAGTAGAAAATGACCCTCTATATAAAGACTCTGCTGCTGTGCCAATAGACACATCCTGAATATGTACAGTAGAGAGAGGGGGGTGGTCCTAATCCAAGAAATTATACAATTAAGGGAGGAAGCTTTGTTTCTTGTGCACTTAAATATTTTCAGGGTACATGCTAATGAGTTTTGAAGGGAGGGATGGGGTGGGCAGGTCGGATGTGCCACCCCTCCCCTAATTGTGCCCTCGCGTAGAGACATGGTGGATGCTATTTGAGCTTACCGCTGCTGTAAAGTTGTTCTTGAAGGCTATTGTCATTGGGGCTCGGACATCATCAAAGAAAGTGCCATAGGCTTTGTTCATGACAAAGGTCCCTTTAAAGGATCCTATAGCTGCGGGCCCAAATGTCGTCGTTGTCGTCGTCTTCATCGTTGGGGGCTGGGTTGTCTTCTGAAATTGGAACAGAAAATGAGTTAAAATCCTTAGGATAAAACAGGTGTCCTAAATGACACTTTTACCTGTCAACTTTCTCGTGCTACTGGTCATTTTTTGTTTACATTGTAAATCCCTTTTTGTTCTAAAAGACACTCACATCCTATCAGCTTTTGATATTGTGTCCTAGTCAGGCATCTGGCTCATTTAATTTCAAGGATCTCCGCAAACGCAACCTCCCCCTACTTGGTGCGAGCCAAAGATGGCATGATCCTCTATTTTGTATGCCTTGGGTGTATGAATTTGTGGATCATGTAATCTTTACAGAAGTAATATTTAGAGTATTTCGAACATAGTAAACTAGTATTGAACCAACAAAATACAGAGCAAAACATTTTCTGGCAAAAGGTCCCCTTTAAGCCACATCCTGATCGTTAAACATGGTCTTGACCTGAAAGCTCACTACTGCTTCCAGTTTAGAGTGGGGTTTCCCCATTCTCAATGTGAATATGTTACACAGAGTATTTAAGTAGAATATCTATTACTCCTGTCTGTCATAGAATCCTGTTGGGTATTCTTACCAAGATTCTTACGATATACACTTTTAGTTCTGAACACATAACTCCTATACTTAGATCTCTTCATTTAATTGCTACCTATTTCAACTCGCATTCAGTTTAAAGATAAAGACCAGATCTGGTCATGCGATTGCATTGTGAAAGAAACGTGGAATCGATCAGAAAAGGTTGATCATCTAGCATATAAGTATTGGTGTGTACTGCAAGGTTCTGGAATCATCAAAATGATAAGTAATTTGGCCCAGTCTTGGTAAAGTTACAAGCACTGTACACAGAAAGATGTATATGGGACTATGCAACACATGCGCGACACGTGCGCAATATCTATCCGGTCCAAATAGATATAATAATTTACCAAATATATCAATTAGTAGGCGGTTTCCCGGCAATATTTGTATCATCAAGTATTAGTCAAAACATATTCTTTCACATGATTGGTAATGAGAGCTTCCATTTCATTTTTTGAGAGGGGGGCGTTTCCAAAACTGGTCTATACCTTTAAGATTCTATTGATAGTATTTAAAATTAAACAAGGGTATGCTCCATCATATTTAAACGACCTTCTCAAACCTATTGTTCCATCACATTCATTACGGTCAACACGTGCTATTTTCCAATACGCCCCTGGTCCCCTATTACCTATTACAGTGATCGTGCTTTTGCTGTTGCAGCCCCTAAATTATGGAATGCAATATGGTCTTAGTGCGCTCAATATTTCTAATGTACCCCGAAAGAAGCTCATTCAATATTATTATTATTACCTAGGCTATACAAGGCAATTTTTTACAAAAGATATACAACTTTGGTATCAAGCATGATTTTTACTGGCCCTCTGATTACAGGTTATTCAGGCAGGTATGTTATCGTGACGTAAATTGTAACCGCGCGTACACTTTAATGCCTAAACAAAACTGCGCATATGCAATTTAATGAAAGCGCACTGACAAGAAAGAGAGGAATATGTCAGAATGTTGCCCTTTAATTTAGTACAGTGGTCTAGGGGGATAACCCGGAAGAGGGCAATGTGGCAAATGTTGCCCGCTCCGGTTTCGTATTCGGAGTAGCGTGCAGAATATGTTTTTTTATTTTGCAGCTAAAATGCCTTGTATAGGTAATAATACTGTATGTTTACTTTACATTGTACCTTGTTTTGTTAAGCGCTCAGAAACATTGTATTAAGCGCTTTATAAACGTAATTTATTATTATTATTATTCTAATGCATTCCCATTGTACTGAATGAATGCTTTGCTCTAAACCTATATATGATGTGGTTGATGAAAGATACAAAATGGAGAGTGCTACATGAAAAGATGACTTTGTTTAAAAAAAAACATTTCATGAGTTTGCATGTATAGTTTAAAGTAAGTTCAACCACTGTGACTACCGGTATATCATCAAATTGACCTTCGAATATGATTAATAAAACCTGTAGTGCATCTTTCACAACTGTTCTTACCAAAAGAGTTAGTCAGGCCGAGCAACATTCATCCCCCCCCCCCCAAAAAAAAAAAATCTGCTTCATGCCTGTCCAAGAAAGCCAGATTCAGTAAATATTTGGAAAGCTTTGTAACAAGAAACATGCTGGCAGTATAAATAGCAATAAGCATTTGCACTAAACTGAAATAAAGCAATATAAAGTTGCATGCACATGCAATAAAATTCTCCATGCAGGGCCATGCACAAGATCATAGAGCAGTAAAAGAACACTAATAACACAAGCTAAAGAGGTCTACACATACTGAAGTGATGATAAAAGTTATGGGATCAAAAGATACATTTGCCTTTAACCTAGGGATTTTGGTTTTCACAGTTTTTTCACAGACTCAAGTTCAGGTCATCTAGGATTTAGCCCTCCACATGTAAACCATATTGCTCTATATTTGTAATACACCTTCAAGTGCTTAAGTAGAAACATCAAATAATATTAATATTTTAGAATGTCGGCCCTCACAAGAGATCTCAGAGTTTAATGTTGAATATTCCCTCTTCGAAGGTTGCACAAATAAATGTCTTATCACAGGGTAACTTTAACAATTGACCATTTTTGTTATGTGATCAAATTCAATGCACAAATCTTTGTTAAGTGCCTCATTACAAATTATTTCATTAACCTGTTACGAATACTTGTATTTCAGAAGTGAGAATGCGAATTGCATACATTACGTGTTCTACATTACGTGTTCTTACGTAGGACAAGTTGCTAAGTAGGACAAGCCATTTTTTTCCTACTTAGCAACAATTAATGTATGAAATTTGCATTCTGACTTTTGAAATACAAGCATTCGTATTAAACAGGTGAATGAGAAGATTTGTAATGAGGCACTTCACAAATATTTGTGCATTAAATTTGATTACATTACAACATTTGGTCTATTAACTTCTCACATAAAGGTATATTTTCTTATCTAAAGAAGTAAGAAGTAATACATTTTTTTTCTTCAGGTAAAAGCCCTGCATGGTACAAGAGTGACTGCTAAGCAAGGTGACACATGGTCCAGTATTCTACTTCAGTTTAAACCAGATGCTGGGTATAGGCTTTTGTCCAAAATGAGTTTTAAAAAATAAGTTCAACAACGACCAATTGTGACTTCTGTCTCCTTTCAGCAACTGGCACACTCACAGAAACTAACTTTGTCAGTTGCCAAATTCAAACAACAACAGAAATGTTCTAAGCTTTCCTTTTGTTACAATAAACATGATTTTAGACCTTGGGTCAGGTTTAAATGAACTAGTAGGATACTACGATAATGATGCGAAAAATGAATATGTATGAGCACTCAACCTAGTGTGAATTTCCAGACTACAGGTGACATATTCTTGTCTAACATTTAAAGGGCAATCCAACCCTTCTAATAAGTTAATTTGAATGAAAGCATAAAAATCAGAGAAATAGAGTGGCGAAAGTTTGAAATAAACTGGACAAATATTAAGAAAGTTATGAGTGTTTGAAATGTGAGATCACTACAGCTGTGCGAATCTCAAATCGGCAATTTTGTCAGTGGATTGTGACGTAGTCACGGATTACTCTCCCGTTTGTCGTGTACAAAAATATCTGTTTTTCTTTCAAGTGCCTTCACCCTCGGGGCACTACTCAAAATATATAATGGAGAGTACATTATTACAGGTCCTCTAAAAAGAACAGACCATCCGAAGTCATACATTTATGAAAAGTTAAAATTTTAGCCCTTTTGTGTATTGGAGCAAATGGGAAAGTTGTACGCCACTACATCACATAGACATTATCAATTCAGCCAATTTGAAGAGCCCATAACTATAGTAATTGCAACTTTGAAAAATTCATAACTTTCTTATTTTTTTGTCCGATTTCATTCAAACTTACATCAGTATGCTTCTCTGATTTTTCTGCTTTATTCTAGACAAGTTTGCTATCAAGGTTGGATTTCCCTTTAATAAATAATCCATAATGCCCTATGGAGAAGAAAAAAATGTGATCAAAGACCCATAACTTTCATCAACATGACAGTTTTGCCTTTTTTGTTGTTATTACCATAACACCTACAGTCATAGGCATGTTTGATTGTGAGGGTACAGAAGGTACCTGTGAAAATAAAATAAAATATACATCAGTAGCATAAAATGAGTAAAAACCCCATGTTCTGACTGAGTACATTCCTGAACATTTCAACGAGGCAAACGGTCCAATACCCCAATAATTTTCTGACAAATGAAACATCTCTACATTCCGACACTTTAAAGGCTACAAGCAGCAAGTTTGTTTGATTTTAGTTCTGAATTTTTCAACATAATAAAAAGTAATATACAAACTACCGGTAGGTAGATATACATGTATATTATTAACAAAAGTCAAAACACATATATAATCATATCATAATGGTTCGGGTTCAAATGAACTATTAGAATACTATGATAATGATGCGCATATGACTACATGTATGTATGAGCACTCAACCTAGTGTGAATTTCCAGACTACAGGTGACATGTTCTCGTCTGACATTTAACAAATAATCCATAATGCCCTATGGAGAAGAAAAAAATTGTTTGATCAAAGACCTATATTCCTTCATCAATACGACAGTTTTTCCTTTAATTTTTTTTAATTACCGTATCATTCATAGGTATGCTTGATTTTGAGGGTACAGATGTTACCTGTGAAAATAAAATGAAATATACATCAGTACTTAGCATAAAATGAGTCACATCCCCATGTTCTGAGTACATTCCTGAACATTTCAAAGTGGCAAATGGTCCAATACCCCAATAATTTTCTGACAAATGTAACATCTCTACATTCCAACACTTTAAAGGCTACAAGCAGCAATTTTTTTTGATTTTATTTTGGCATTTTTCAACATAATAAAAAGTAATATACAAACTAGGTAGATATATATATTATTGACAAACGTCAAAATACATATATAATCATATCGTAATATAAATCAACTAGATGGAACTTCAACTGCGCGCAGTCGAAAATGATGCCTCCGCCATAGAGCAATTTTAAAAACCAAAATGGAAGCAATTTTTAAAATTCAAGTTTGATTGTAATCCATCTGTTGGTTCTAATGATAACGCGATCACAAGCTATTTTAGGATACATAATGAGCCCTGTGACCTTTGACCTCGTGACCCCCAAATCTAATCAGTTCATTGGCTCTGCAAGATACATACATGACCCAAGTTTGGCGGTAATCCATCAATCGGTTCTTGAGATAACACGATCACGAGCTATTTTTGCATACATAACGAGCCCTGTGACCTTTGACCTCGTGACCCCAAAATCTAATCAGTTCATTGGCTCTGCAAGATACATACATGACCCAAGTTTGGCGGTAATCCATTCATCGGTTCTTGAGATAACGCGATCACAAGCTATTTTTGCATACATAATGAGCCCTGTGACCTTTGACCTCATGACCCCAAAATCTAATCAGTTCATTAGCTCTGCAAGATACATACATGACCCAAGTTTGGCGGTAATCCATCAATCGGTTCTTGAGATAACGCGATCACAAGCTATTTTTGCATACATAATGAGCCTTGTGACCTTTGACCTTTAACCTCGTGACCTCAAAATCTAATCAGTTCATTAGCTCTGCCAGATACATACATGACCCAAGTTTGGCGGTAATCCATTCATCGGTTCTTGAGATAACGCGATCACGAGAACGGGTTGTCCGTACGGACGGACGGACAACCAGAAAACATAATGCCTCCGGCTACTTTGTAGCGGAGGCATAATAAAATAATTATATCTTTGACATAAAAAACATAGCTGACAAATCATTTCAAAATTGAAAAATTAAGGAGACTCAAATCTTAAGCTAGAGCTTGTACCTGATGGCGGCCTAAGGAAAGGAGCCTATGGAGAGTGCCCATACGATAGAAAATGTACATGTATGTATGTATATGGTGTATTAAACAAAATATGGCCATCTGAACAATACATACATGTACATGTAGGGGTGTCTGAACAATGTATACAAAGTATGAGGATGTTAGAACTTACATTATAGGGGTATTGAAACATAAACATGTACATTGTAGGAACACACATGAGGTATGGATACTACTAGCTTAGGAGTCTGAACATGACATCTGAATATAAGGGTGAAGGAGTAAGAGAGTCTGAATGGGGGGGGGGGGCGCAACTGATATTTGGGGTGGCTGAAAGTAAATATAGAAGTACATGTAGATATATGCATGTTGAAATATAGGTTTTTTTTTCTTCTAGATATAGGAAAGTATATTGACAGAACTCATGTGTCTCAAAATATAGGGATGGGATGAAAACAAGAATATGTGTCAGCAAAGCAAACATTACAGTACTACAAGTATAATACGAATACAACAATGCAAGAGAAAAGGCTTGGAAGAAGCATACATGTACATATATTCAGATTGGATAGAGATATAGAATCAGACCCCAACTTCAAGGAAAGTTTGTCTACAAGCATGCATGCTCACACAGAAATTAACATTACATGTAATACATACATATACATGTAATAGTGCTTTTTCTTTACAGCCATACTATTATTTCAGCATTTTCACTGGAATTTATATGCCAGAGTGTGCCTGCATCTGACACATGTCTAACTATTAAAACCATTTTTTTTTTAACTGCAGATTGATGGAGGTTTTGAAGTATATTTTTCAGGAAAATGGTACTATGTCAGCAAAATTGCTTTAATACATTTTCACATGTTTATCTAAGGAAGAAAATGACAGTTGCTGTGCCATGAAGTTTACAAGCATGTGTTACAAATAATTTCATCGGTTAAGTGTTTAATTACATTAACTTTAAAATCTTATCTCCATACAAAATTACAAATATTTGTTCTCATGAACCACTCCTTAGCATATATAGACAAGAAATTAACACCATTTAAATTTGTTTTAATCTAGATGTATGTTAAGAAAAAATAAATGCGCAAATATTTACACTTCTTCTTGACTTCAACATTTTTACCTTTTCATACTACAGTAGTACAGTACATAATCATTATAGACAAGATGCCTCAGTGTAAATTATACATGTACATGTATGCATGATATACATGATGTACAGAATTACACATAGAGAATCTCTTCATTTAGAATACTGGCCGTGAGCTACTACATACATGTACATGTATAATGCATTTTAAGCCAAAATTAAAAGCAAAACAGAAAACAACAATCATCAACAAAATTAGTCTATTTTTGCTGTATACATACATGTAGAACACATTGTGATTTTGTTGAGAAGATAGAAAATTGCTGACAAAGTGCTGCATTCTCCTAATTTTCACATATTAGTACATTTCCTTTTAGTTTAATATTGTTCATGTTCAGGGTATTTTTTCTTTTTATTATTAATAGTTCTGATGAAAGAATAACGAAACAAGAGAAATAAATGTGTGTTGCCAATTTAAAGACAGCTAG
Organism: Mesocentrotus franciscanus; assembly: GCA_037976565.1. Classification (NCBI taxonomy): domain Eukaryota; kingdom Metazoa; phylum Echinodermata; class Echinoidea; order Camarodonta; family Strongylocentrotidae; genus Mesocentrotus; species Mesocentrotus franciscanus. Next base: position 12,467,218 of record CP137668.1, read on the forward strand.
GCAGCTACAATGTAATTCACTTGGCCTTTCACCCTCAAACAATTGCCATTGTCCTTGGCCAGTTAATGACACTGGCTCACAGAATATGACCTGATCACATTCGCGCAATTTTATTCATGTACACGTAATAAACGCTGGGCATAAGCTTATATAGTAGATGTACATGTACATAGAGTACATTGGTGGCATAATATATTAGCAGCACAGAACATTGGTGATGTATATATAGTCATGATAACGCATGGTGCATTAATCAGTAGCATGAGTATACAGAAATTTTGCAATGATTATCAAACTATCATGACTCATTCATGAGTCAGTGCACAAGAAAGACAGGCGGTTTTACAGTCTGGGGAAAGTCCAATAACCGTTCCTTTGTAATCTGCCCCATTAAAAAGAAGAAATATCTTTATTGCTCTGCATTATCTGCAAAAGCAGTACACTGCTACAGCAGACACATCCCATGATCCCAGGTCATGCTCAAGGCACCTACAAAGCTTTTACCCTGGTTTCATCCAAGGTGCCCTTGAATACTGAAAGCATTCAAGGAATACTTTCCTACCAGATACTCCATTGCTACACCTGCGTTGAGAGTGGCGGACATAGATTAATGTCTTGCTAAAGCACAATTTTGCTGCAACTAGCTGGGACTAGAACCACAAACTATTTGATCTTGTGTCTGGCAATATATTCCCTAGACTAAGACACATAGACAAGCTGCCCAAAAGCTACACATACTTTACATGTACATGTTTGCGTGTGCATGTATCTGCCATATTTATACAAATTCCAAATACAAGGGAATGCATATTGATATGGCTTTAATACTTCCAATAATCGGGTCATCGCGTCCAGTCGAATAGTCGCGTTACATGCCCTTTCGCGAAATAAAATGAAGAAAAAAGGTCATATGTAAAGATGCACGCGTTAGGGATGCGACCTTTCATAGATCTGCCTTAGCGTTTTTACAAAGTGTCTGGTAAATTGGATCAGACCATTTGTAGATGAGAGGGCTTTATTTTACAAACATTACGCCCAACATTTTGTTAATAAAGGCGACCACCTGACCTGACACGCTGACACGATGATTCGAGTTAAGCCTATTGATATTGATATTACATTATTGGAAATTGACTGTTGACATCAAAAGTAAATGAAAAAGCCTTCTCACGCTCCAAAACTTGAATTTGGCAAGTATGATTTTTATTAATTTTAATTCAGGAATAAAATATTGTGTCTTAATTACAATTAAGCAAGAGAATTTCGATCAGTACATACATATACTTGGTTGCCAAAATAGGAAAGTGTACTACATGTACATGTGCACTAAATGGAGGCCTACTTGTTTCTTAATAGGACATCTACATGAACATGTACATGTACATGTGCATACTTTCTGTATTTTTTTTTGGTTTGACAGCTATAAAATCCATACACCTGGAGAAATTTATATAAAGATTTCATGTCATTAGAAGCATTCACATGTTGAGCAATTGGCGATTGTTTTTAAATCGATTTTTGGATTAGGATCAGAATCTGATTTTTGTATGCATGTGAATCCAAAAATCTCACTATGGTTGGGCGCTGTGTGTGAACAATAGAGAGACTGAGATATCAATATACATGTACCAATGATGCATGATCTATCTGCGCTAGAGTTCAGGCTGTATGCATCTATCGTACAAAGCTGTCAGACTGAGTATTAAGACAGGTGCATAAACAGGCTCAACCAGAGCAGATGGATAGACCATTTAATGAAAGAATGAAAACATGCATCATTTGCTAGATACAACAAACTCCTAGATCCTTGCTATTTCTCATGTAAAAAGAATTAGTTTCAAGATTGTTTTGCGTGGCTGACAAACAAATCCCAAGTTCAATAGGGTTATTTTAGTGTGCACACAGAGATATGCGCACTTACCATCTAAACGCGTATAGGCCCATACACGGTAAACACACTAAACTCTACACGCACTGCTGCGCAAAAGCCTTCTTTTTTTCTTGATATTTGACACAGAAGGAGTACATTAATGATTCTTGTTTGTAAATTTTGTGAGACAGTAAAGCTGATGGTGATTTAAATCTCTGATTTCATCCAAGATGAAGTGACAATAAAACTACCTGTACAAGAACAATTACAGCAAACTCCATCTCCATCTAATGGTTGTACGACACTTGCTCCTGGGATAACTGGGCCCTGTTTCATTAAACTTGTTATCAATAGCAAGTTACAATAACTGTTATAAAGCTACATACACTGAAATCATGGAATTTGATTGGCTGAGAGCAAATTTGCCATAGTTTGTAACTTTGTTATTGATGACAAGTTTCATGAAACAAGGCCCTGCTCCGTGTCAATTTCCTACACAAACCGAATCCTGAACTTCAGCCCTGAACTTCAACCCTGGACGGCTGAGCCAAGCACTTTACCTATACCTAACCATAAACCATACCCCTAACCCTAAACCTAACCTCAAACCCAATTGCAACCCTAACGCTATACCTTTCACAAACAAAACAAAGCCTAGAGTAATTGTCACAAGGACAAATGTCCGTCACATTGAAATGAAAAAGGTAATTCTCATTCAATCAAACGTTTCATTCTTGCAAATTACTTAACATATTACTTACTAAACACAATTACTTAACATTAAAAGCACAATAAAAGAATGCTGTGTCATTGGACAATGGAGTTTAAATAATGCTATAAGGTCTAGCAGATTTTTCAGGATACCAAAACTATTTTAACTCATCAAACTACTGCGCACGCACTATAAGCGTGTATCATAACATAAACAGAACACACCTCTTGCCAACTAGATATGGGCACTTAGTCAGCTTTTAGAATACTGACCTATAGGTCTACATGTCTGTCTGGATTTGATTCCTCTTTCATACAAACCTCTTTAAAGATAAAGTTGAGTTCTGGTCATGCAATTGCATTGTCAACGAAAATGTGGCAGCGATTGGAAAAGGTTGATCATGAGGCACATAAATATTGGTGTATGCTATCATGCTACGAGGGTTCGGAATCATAAAAATGATGATAAATTGGCCCAGTCTTGCTAAAAGTCAAATGCACTGTAGTACTGTACACAGAAATGTGTATATGGGACAACACAAACATGTTACATGAAAGTGTGGTTCACAACCGTTAGCTTTGACTTGTCATATTTTGAATATATGAGGGCATTTGAAGAGCCATCCGTTTTAGGAGACATTTTTTTCTTTGATACTCGTCCACACTAACATACAATAGAATGATCAAGCTCACAATTTTCGTTTCACCTTTTACCAGAACTCAACCTTCTCTTTAAACTGAGAAAAGGGAAGTGATACTATCGGATATAAGATCATGTGTACTTTAATATTTCATTGTTCTGGAAACACTTACCATTGCCTGGGTAACATTTGAAGCTGCCCATTAAGGTCATGGGGAAGGGAGGGGGAAAAAAGAGGAAATTGAGAGTTACAATTCACATACCGGTATACATAATATGAACATTAATTTTCTTTTTCATGAATGAAATTGAAACTGAAATCATTCAATTATATTTTCATGATTTGTGGTATCAATACACTATCTTTGAAATGTAATCAAATCTTATGCATAAATCTTTGTTAAGTGCCATGTTACAAACTATATCATTCACCCGTTACAAATAATTCTATTTCAATAGTCAGAATGTGAATTGCATACAGTATTACATTCCGTGTTGTTACATGTAGGAAGGAGAAGCCATAATGTCTGTTTGATTTCCAAAGTCTTTCACTTATATTGTATGATAATGTGAAAGAGGATGTCATTGAAGACACACTTCTGCAAAGATTCCCCCAAAAAAAAAAAAAAAAAAATGTGTTTGAAGACAAATATTGAGAAAAAAAAATAATAATTGTGGTTCTCTATTGTACGTAGAAAACCTAAATTTTGTATTCTTTCATCAATATTCGATTTCAAACACATTTGTTTTGTTTTGTGTCCTAAATGACGTCCTCTTTCACATTATGATACAATTTAAGTGAAATTTTGACATCAAATTTTGGGGGCTCCCAACACTTTAGAGGGGCTTTATATTTGATTCATTACAAAAATGGTCCATTGAAAAGACAGTGGCATAGCAGCATTAACTTAAATGGGGGGCATTGGTCTCAATGAAATGCAAGAGAGTGTGACTATAAGCTTTGGGGCGCAGAAAGAGGGCTGTCATGTTCTCTCATGTTCCCCCTCTTGCCATTTCTTACCCTCTCTCCCTTTTCATGTTTGCCTCTCAACCAGGAGAGGAATGTGGGGAGCCTATGCCTACCCCCTTGGCACCCTCTACTATGCCACTGACAGGTAAAAGGGAAGTACATGTAGCTATATTACAATAACATTTACCATTTTTTCTATGTTGCTCAAGTAAACACTAGTAAATGTTTCAAAAGGCTCTTCGAATAGAAAACCAAATTGAAATCTTAATTGTTTTCATAAGACTACTGTAAACGTCGTTATTTTCACATGATTAATTTTTCACGCCGAATGACCCCAAAACATATTCGCGGGTTCTTAAATTTGCATTGTACGCAATTCAGCCCGTTCAAAACACGCATAAGAAGTCATGCTTATATTTTCGCGAGTTCTAAAATTCGCGCTTGCCGATCTTAGCGTGAAATCCGCGAAAAATTAATTTTCCGCAAATATTTCTACTTTCACAGTATATGAACATGCAGTTATGCAAAATAGTGAAATATGTCGATGAATTCACTATTGTTCTTTTCACACTTGTTTTGCTTAACCCCGTACTTTGCTTAGCCCCGTACTATCCTTAACCCCGTACTAACTTTTTTGGCTTTTCTCACTGCAATTCGTTAGCCCCGTACTAGCCATAGCGTGAATATTCATTAATTCGCTCCACTGCGTAGTCCCGGACTATTTTTCGTTTCTGTTCTCATTCATTTTGCTTGGCACCGCAATTGCGGAGTTAGCACCACAATTGGGGTTAGCCCTGCTATTTTGCAGGGCCAGCTAACCCGTACTATAGGTGGGGCTAGCCCACTTTGGTAAAAACGTGTCTGAACAGAAAGTGGAATAAGCTTAACCCGGACTATAGGTAGGGCTAAGACCCCTTTAACCCCACCTATAGTCCGGGGTTAAGCAAATTTTGCCAGTGTGAAAAGAAAGTGAAATAAGCTTAACCCCGACTATAGGTGGGGCTAAACCCCCTTTAACCCCACCTATAGTACGGGGTTAAGCAACATTTTGCCAGTGTGAAAAGAAAGTGGAATAAGCTTAACCCCGGACTATAGGTGGGGCTAAGACCCCCCTTTAGCCCCACCTATAGTACGGGGTTAAGCAAAATTTTGCCAATGTGAAAACAGTATATAACACCCAAATGCATAAGAAGTTTAATCACCAGTATCATGTATGAATATTTAAGTGGGTTTGGAAATCCTGAAATTCTTCAGTGATCGGTTACCTCAACTATTTTGATGACAATAGTAGTTTCAAAATAGTATCATTATCATTATTCCCTATACTAAATAAAGTTCATCCAATTTGCTCTAACTATCACTCATAGTTTGACTGTACAGTATAGCAAGTTAGCAACATGGAACCCCTTTACATCAAAAGCAAAATATGTTTTGATGAATGGTACACTTTAAGTAAAGAGTGAAACTTCAAATCATCAAATGCAGATAATATCCAAAGACATCCGAAAAACATCAAGTGAACAGACTTTCATTACTAAACTTACCTGCAGTTGGAGTACCTTGAACAACTGGGTCACTCTTACTGTTCTTCGTACTTATCACAACTATGACGATGATTATGATGATAGCAGCTATGGCCAGAACGACTGCAATACCAAGTCTCTTTGGGGTACAAGACGAAGACATTCCCCCACTTTTGCCACCTTGCTCGACAGTCACCTTAGATTCATCTCCAATTGGTGCTGTGACTTGAGCGTATGCCCCTCGATTCCCTTTTCCGTCCATTTTGGTGTTGGCGATACTTTTCCTCTGAGATAATCGTTATGCCCTGAAAGGAAAAAAAATGAATAAAAGAGAATGCCAAAGCTTGTCATTGTTGTTAGTGATTTCCTATATCATTAGGAGTCAGAATTTACAAATTTCTGCCACAAATTTAATTACCTCTTTCTTTTAAAAACCTTTCTCAATTTTCTAGATCTATTTGATATCTTTTGAAACAAATACAGTTGACAATTAAAATATTAAATCGACATACATGATACACTTGTATATTTCATTTGATTTGTTTTGTGTGTGTGTGTGTTTTTTTCCTAACTCAAGAATAAAAGCTGGACTAGTTGACTTTAAGGGTATTTGTTTAATACTAGTACTTTTAGATTTAAACTTTAATGTGTCACATTCTCAAGAAACATGCAGTGTAGATCAGGACAAATCGATTTTTCACGACGGTCGCTGTTTAGAGTTTTCTACGGAAAGGCTCACAACACTTTCTTTGTGACACATTTTGAAGGCACTGAAAAAAAAAGTTTTAAAAAAAACGAGATAAGAATTCGTCACTGAGACGAATGAGGTGGTCTGGATGGTTTTTTTTAAGGATCTGATATGGAGAGATGAAGAGAGAGAAAGAGAGAGATGTATATGGCAGTAGATACATGTAGTTATTAAGGAGAGAGGGAGATGGGGTATAGTCATGTAAAAAATACATGAGGTGGACAGAGGAATAAAAGAGGAATCAGAATGCATGCACTTGGAAGGAGAGAGGATAGTATAAGGAAACATGGTAGGGATGAACTAAGAATACAAAGGGCAAGGGAAAGAGATAGAGAAAATGAAGGACGGTACTAAGACATAAAAGAGGGAGAACAGGAGCCAGAGGCGAGAAAGCGAGAGGGTGAGAGGGGTGAGAGAGTAGAGAAAGAGATACAGAGGCAGAGACAGAGTTCGGGAGACAGAGCAATAGAAGAAGAGGGAGGCAATAGAGCAAGATCGAGAGTGAGAGGGAGACAGATCGAAAGAAGGAAAGGGTGAAAGAGTAGAGAGAGAGAGAAAGAGATGTACTAGAATATAAACAGAGAGACAGAGCAACTGTCCCCTCTCCTAGAGGGGGCAGAACAAGAGAGGGGAAGAGAACAGAGCAAGAGAGAGAAAAGATGAGATAGAGAAAGATATGCAATGGAGAACGATGCATTCAATATTTCCAGCATAAATAGAATTGAATACTTAATCTATATAGAAAGAGAGAAGTAGTCATGTAAACAAATTAAATGTCTGTGAGAGAGACGTAAACATTGCATATAGGCCTACCACGCTGAATAGCTGGAAAAAGTATAAACGTCTGGAAAAGAGACTAGCAACGTAGAAATGGGATGATTTGGTATTGTTGTAGAATTGGGAAATTAACCCTATAGGTTTAATCAACGACAAGGAATCAGATTTCCCATAAGGTTATACACAAACTATCGACATTCCTCTCCCATAGCTATAACACGCAAAATTAGGGATTTTATACATTGTTTATGATTGTATATGTTATGATAGTCGAAGAAGGGGATAAAATAAAATGTAAAACGGAATCAAAAAAAAAAAAAAAAAAAATTGACCCATTGGGAATCGAACCTTCGAACCTGGGACGGTTGAATGGGAGGCAAATGCTTTAACCAATGGACCAAAATATTTCTCATAGACTTTACATGCAAACCTCACAAAAGGCCTTGGCATAGTCGCAATTTCAACATTCAATCGCAAATTTCGACATGATCCCATCAGATCAAAAAACAAAAGGCACGTCTCCTATAGCCCAAAGTCTCAGCTATATCGTATCAAAATTCGGGAGAAAATGGAGCAAAAATAAGCGAGATACTGCTCAAAGAACAATGTCATGTAGATTCATGATGTGAACGAAATTCACCTTCCATAGGCAAAACACGCAAATTAATAAAATTCGGACACGTCACCTTAAATGGCAATTTTCACTATGATGACGTCATCAAAATGAAAAAAATGGTAGGGACTGATTTTGTAGAAAAATGTCTTAGCTACAACATATCAAAATTTGGAAGAAAACGATCAATATTTACAGAGATACAATCAATTTTCCATAAATATGCTGACGTCATACTTATGCAAATTCTTATTTCGAGTTCCAAGGCCATTATGATAATGTCACGATAAACTTAAATCATATTTCCGACTCATACTCTATCCAGGTATGAAGAAAAAAAATTGGGGGTCCCCGTGCATCCCAAAGAGCTATAATGGATTTTGTATAGGCATGTTTTTGCCCAAATATGCTATGTATTACAAAAGCTCGCGCGCACGGACATGTATCTTGAACGGACGCTCATTTGGTTATTAATGGTCATAAGAAGATAAACATGGTATCAAATTATTCAGAAAAAAATGAGGAATATCATGTCAAATAAAAGAGGAGGAATTATTTTGCGTTCGGCCGTCACGAACGAAAACGCGCGCATTCGCATGTTTTTTTGCGAAATGCTTAGAATGGCCTGAAACGTACTTTGATTTGATTAAAAAATCATTTTGAGCATTTTAAAATTTTACGCACAGACTTACGCGCGTTAATTGATCTGAATTTGACCGGACGGATATTCATATTGACCTTAATCATGATAAATATGAATGAGAAATGACTTTCTGTTATGAAGTTGTGATCACAAGTTGATTTTCTGAAAACCACAAAATGTCACGATAATTTGATGAACTTGAAAATTTTCCTGTCACGTCTCGTGATAATGACCTATGACTGTGCCAACATTGAAAGAAATTGACTGAATGGATTTCGAGTAATCGTCTACACAAAAACACAGACAAATAAATAAAAATAAAGAAAGAAAATTCTGACGAAAACAATAGGTGGTCTGTCTATGACAGACCACCTAGAAAAACGATTTCCGACCGACCATGTTTTGGGCAATACACCATCTTTTTTGTTTAGGCCTAATGGCTAGTGTTAATACTAAAGACAAAGTAACGGTAGGCCTACGGCCTATACTAGTATAGGCTATACGGTGCCACAGTGCAGTGCCAGTGCAGTGCAGTGCAGTGCCAGTACACGTTACTGTAGTGTCAGGGCGGGACTTCAAAGTTCAAGCTTCATTTCAACAAAACTAATCTGACGTCAGACTACACTTACGCAGCTACAGATGCTTAATATATACGTGTGAAGAAACAAAATTAGTAAATTTATTTTATATCTTATGGACCAAAAAGAAAATTATACAGGTACGTACCAATATTGGAATTCTATTAGTATTTTCTTGACTTAGCACCTGTACTTGTAGTACTGACGTTCATAGCGTTAGGTGTATTTAGTGGTGTGTAGCGCGTCTTAAATAAATTAGGCTAGTTTCAAACCGTTTAAACAATTTGTGCTGTATAGTTATAGGTCTATATTCCATTATATTCATGAATAAAATAATATTACTACTAACTGTATTCGAATTATGAATAAATATTAACCTTTAAATGTCATGATTTAACAATTAGTATGGAATAGCGTTTATTTGAGAACACGACTGGTTCGGTGATCCAATAAAGACCACTTAGATATAGACTAGGCTTCATACTCAAATTGGGGAATCCCCAGTGCAGGAGGATATGGCGCAAAACCAGGAATTTCTTGCGGGTACTTTGATTGATTCGTAGCGTTTATAATACATGTATTATGATTAAACGCTACGAATCGATCAACAACAAAAAACATCTCTCTCTCTATCTCTCTCTCTCTCTCTCTCTCTCTCTCTCTCTCTCGCTCTCTCTCCTAGTTCTCTCCTAGTCTCTCTCTCTATTTTGTTTCCCCATCGGTATAGCCTTTTAGACATGTCTGGCGTCGATCCAGAAGATGAACGTGACCATGCCACGAGTCCACGACTGTATGACTATGTATTGCACTTCCTTCCGTAGTTATTGTGACATCGTAATACGGAAGCTTAAACGTATACCAGGAGTTATTATTATAACTCCTTGAAGATACTATGTCCCTTTTGCAGCCAACATCAAATTCTGTAGAACTTTGCAGGAATTATGAATATGTCATGTATGTCCTATCTGTGAAATTTAAACGTTAGCAGTGTCCTAATATTCAAATTATGCAAGGAAACCCGTTTACTTGCTAGACTTCACTGTCATCTTTGGTAATAACATACATAAAATGAGCTGTAAAGGGTACATGAGCATTTGTCTACATCAATATCCCACTTGTAATGGCCAATATAAACCCACTTCTTGTTCAATGGCCAAAATTATAAACTGAATGGTAATGATCTTCTTGAATCTTTGCGCAGCATAAAACGTACGACCATTCGGTACAATTGTCTGAAAAATCAGACTATTACTTACTGGCTCTATAGCTCCTAAGTCGATTCGACAACTAATAGTCGTTATTTTGCCACTTAAAGACATTTTCAAGCCCCCTTTTTTTTAGGGAAGTTCTAAATTAGTATTGTCTTTCAAATGCCGTTGGAATTTAACCTTTTCATTTTGTTTGGCCTGCTAATGGGACATAGTACTTAGGGATAGTTGAGTTTTGTTGCAGAGGGCGCTAGAGAAAATATTTTGTTGTGAGATAATGAAAAACTGAATGTCAAATTTGAAAGAATATACAATTTAAATGAAAAAATCATCTGTGTTTGATCAAATCGGTTCAGAGACGGCTGAAATATCCATAATTTTGTGGTGGGACACAAATATTCAGTAATTTTGAACCAGCCGTTGAAAAACGAGATTAGCGCCTTATACGTTTTATTCCAGCCAATGCCAATATTGGCATTTTGTTGGCTTTTTGGTGTTGGTTATAATACGCACAACCAGCCTGCCCGTTTATTGTCATTATTAATTAATTAATTAATTAACTGTCACCGTATTATTTTGAAAGTAAAGCTGGATTGGTATGATCGTATTCAATCGTCATTTTGGGGTCTAAAATTACCTTCATAGCAATTTTAGGTTCTAAAAGGGCACTAGAAATGTCATAAATAAGAATAAGAGCAATAACCATGCACTTTGAAGGCATTTGCGGTCTTAAACAAGAACTCAACTATCTCTTTAACTCGCCAAGGTGCCTTTAATAATTGTCATGCTTGTTAATTAAAGGTACTATGCAGGGGCGGATCCAGCCGGCGGCAAGGGAGGGGCCTAAAAAGGGGCCCACTTCGTGTGAAAATTTGAAAATCGTGCCGGCCGATTTTTCGCTCAGTGGGGGGGGGGGCACCCGAAAAATGTTTTCCCCTACGGGAAGGGTTATTTTTGTCCACCACCACTCCCCCCCCCCTTGGGCGCCAGGAGGGGGCCCATCTTCTATTTTTTTCAAAAAAGAGTGTTGTAACCTGTTTTGGGGGCTAGGGGAGGGGGCCTGGGCCCCCGGGCCCCCTCCCTGGATCCGCCACTGGTACTATGTCCCATTTGGAGGCCCAAAAAATGAAAAGGTTAAATTCCAACGGCATTTGAAAGACAATACTAATTTAAAACTTCCCTAAAAAAGGGGGGGGGCTTGAAAATGTCTTTAAGTGGGAAAATAACGACTATTAGTTGTCGAATCGACATAGGAGCTATAGAGCCAGTAAACGGGTTTCCTTGCATAATTTGAATATTAGGACACTGCTAACGTTTAAATTTCACAGATAGGACATACATCGGACATATTTATAATTCCTGCAAAGTTCTACAGAATTTGATGTTGGCTGCAAAAGGGAGATAGTATCTTTAAGGCCAAGAAGCCAAGAACGCGAATTTCCAAAACTCACCAATGGCACCCACTTCGTAGGTTAAACAAGACTAGTCGCCTTCTCGCTGCAAGTTTAAACTTTATATATTGCGCATTCCTCAACAATTTCTACTGGATCCAGTGAGGTCGTAAATCTGACGCATACTGACGCAGGGGCGGCAGAGCGTCTTCCAAAGTGTGTGTGTGGGGTGGGGGGCGGGAGGGGGGCACCAACAAAAAATGGCACTTTCTGGAAAAGAGAAACCTTAAACTGAACATATACCATTTTTAGACAATGGTATATACCCTAAATTGTGATTACATTATCAGGAATGAGTTCAATACTTGTTTCTCTCTCAACATGGTCCAAGATTCTAGCATAATAGTTTGCAGTTTGGTGTGATGGTCCTAATATAACAAATTTAAGATTTGCGAGGTCGCAGTGCGAAAAAATTTCATCTTATGAAGACGATAAAAACAAATCCTGATAAGTTTTAAACACAATCTAATCATGAAAGACTGAAAAGAACTGTTATAATTAACATAATTATATCAACCATAAATGCGAGCGAGCGTAGCGTGCGAGCTTTGGAGGAAATTAAAGAAAAGGGGGCTCAAAGTCGATTTAAATTGTAGACGCATGTTATGGAGAAAGGAAAGGGGGGCTTTTATTAAATTGCACGTGTTAAAGTAAAAAGGGCATATTTTTAAGGTCAAAATGGGGCATTTCTATCACTTGAAAAGGTACCCTCAAACTAGATCTGGAAAAGGGGCATCCGTCGAAAGAAAAGGGGCATCTATCATATTTTAATAGGTGCATTTATCAGAGGTGAAAAGAGGCATTTATGAAAAGGGGAAGGGGCTCATATAAAAACAGGAAAAGGGTACTTATTAGAAAGGAAGAGGGGCACGTGTCAAAATTAAAAGGGTCACTTATCAGAGGTAAAAAGGAGAATTTAAGAAAAAAGGAAGGGGCTCCTTTTAAAAATGGAAAGGGCCACTTATGAGGAAAAAATGGCACTTATTAGAAAGGAAAAGGGACACGTGTCAAAGTTAAAAGCAATTATCAGAGGTGAAAAGGGGAATTTCTCGAGCCTAAAAAGAGGTACTCACCAGAGATGAAAAGGGGGCACCTGCCAGATTTTGATAGCGGCATTTCTCAGGGGTGAAAAGGGACACTTATCATAAAAGAAAAGGGGCACGTGTCAAAATAAAGGGGGGCACTTATCAGAGCTGAAAAGGGGCACACATCAAAGATGAAAAGGAGCACTAATCAGAAGGGGAAAGGGCAATTATTACAAAGGAAAATGGGCACTTGTCAAAGTAAATCTTAAATAAAACACAAACAAACAAACAAACGAAGTTTAGACATGTTCTCAAAACACTTCCTTTTTTTAATTCTTCATGTAAATCATTTTGGGGCGATGCCCCCATCCCCGCCCCGTAACGCAAACCCGGGCCCTTCTTGAGCTCATCCATAATGACATCAAAGTGAAAGAAAAAATAGAATTTGGCTTTCACCTGTGTAGAAAACCGCAATCTACATGTTACAAAAGTTCCACTTCAAGTTCTTTAATTTTCAATGAAATATTTTACAGAGGTACATGGATGCACCAGACGAACAAATGCTGAAATACAAACATAAAAACAAACAAAATGTGTTATGTGATGTTGTCAAACATCATGACAAAAAAATCTACGATATATAGTAACGTGTAACAAAAAGGAAGTCGATGTTATAAAATTGGAATACAATTTTACATTTTATTATTGTGAAGGGGGGGCAACATTACGGCATTCAAAGAGTCTTCCGCACTGGCACCTTCCTTATGGAATGCTCAATATTATTTCCAGGGAAACTTGATAAAAGGGGCTCTGAACTTGATGACCGTATAGGACTGTTTGTAGGAAAACTAATAAAAACAAACAAGCAAAACAGTTATCTCTTCAAGTAAACCAAGGTAATATTCATATGAAATGAAAACTATATATACGACCCCTTTTGTTCTTTGAATGTTAGTTTCTGTTCTGATCAGATCGCTGGATAATTAGCATGATCAGACTGATAAGATTGGATTGATGGTCTCATTGGTGTACGGGCAAATTTTCGCCACGGAGCTATAAAGTCGCTGGCCAGAATATTAATTTTCCAGTTTCTGAATTTCCAGTTTTAAATATTTTGACATCTTACTAAACTTAAAATTAAGGCAATTGTGTCATTTTTTTCATAAAAGACACTAAACGATCCATTAATTTTACCAATTATGTCATTTTTCATAAAAGACGCTAAATAAGACATTAAAGATACTATGTCCCTTTTGCAGCCAACATCAAATTCTGTAGAACTTTTCAGGAATTATGAATATGTCATGTATGTCCTATCTGTGAAATTTAAACGTTAGCAGTGTCCTAATATTCAAATTATGCAAGGAAACCCGTTTACTTGCTAGACTTCACTGTCAGACACTATTGAGTGACTGACTGGTTTTTTCATCTTTGGTAATAACATACATAAAATGAGCTGTAAAGGGTACATGAGCATTTGTCTACATCAATAACCCACTTCTTGTAATGGCCAAAATTAAACTGATTGAATCTTTGCGCAGCATAAAACGTACGACCATTCGGTACAATGGTCTGAAAAATCAGACTATTACTTACTGGCTCTATAGCTCCTAAGTCGATTCGACAACTAATAGTCGTTATTTCCCACTTAAAGACATTTTCAAGCCCCCATATTATTAGGGAAGTTCTAAATTAGTATTTTCTTTCAAATACCGTTGGAATTTAACCTTTTCATATTTTGGGCCTGCAAATGGGACATAGTACCTTTAAAAGTAGAATTATACCAGCTCACAAGCCGAATAGAGGCGGGTGGCGTAGCAAGGTGTCGATTTTCATGGTGATTTCAAATTTCTCGGGATAGTCTAATCATCTTACCAGCAGAGCGGCCTTCATGTTTGAGTCTATTGTTTCATTTTGAAAATACGGGATGCGATGTTTTAAGGAAATAAACTCAGAACCTTCAGACAATTTAAAAATGCAATCAAGCAAGAAAAGTACTTATCTCATATATCAAATACATGTATAAATTTAAGAAAAAATATCACCAAACTACGTCTGAGCGCACACAACTTACCCATAGAAACGGGAAGATATTATAAAAGACCAGAAAAAACGCCCCCGAATCTACGATTCTGTGAAGACTGTAATATGAATCTTGTAGGAGATGAATTCCATATAATTATGAAATGTGACAAGTATAAAGATTTACGAGTAGATTTTATAGAAAAAATTAGTAATCTGGAAGAAAAATTTAGTAATTTGGAAAGTCAAGAAAAATTCATATTTATAATGAGATTAGACAATAAAGATGTAATAGATATTTTCTCTTCGTTCATCAAAAACATAATTGCTATGAGGGGTAACTTTTAGATACTATGTAATAACAAAGTAAATGTACAATATTATGCTTTTGGTTTAATTCTGCAATAGGTCGCAGATATGTATAAGTACTATCAGGTCATTTATTTTAGGCATTCCATGTACCTCATTAACCTATTTTGTATGGCTTGAGCTATAATTTATTTAGAAAAGTGCTGTATTATGTTCTATATATCTAAATCTTCTGATGTATTATGGTACATTATATTATTTATTATATGCATTATGTCATGTTATTACAAAAAGAAAAAAGAGTAGTTCTGCGGGATATAATTTTCCTTCTGTTTCGCTATAAACACTGCATTGTAAATTGATTTATACAGTATATATGTTTACAAACAGAATATTGATTTGTTACATTACATTGTAAATTGATTTATATGATATAGGCTATATGTTTCCAAACAGAATATTGATTTGTTACATTACATTGTCAATTGTTTTATATGTTTATAAACAGAATATTGATGTACATCAATGAAGTTTAATAAATACAATACAATACATCTACCTAACCCTTTGGAAAGTTCAAAATCTTGCTGGATTAACCCTGGTTCTTAAAATAAAAAATAGTAGGGTCTATGAATTACCTTCGACTGTTTAGTATATTTCATTATAGGAATCACATGCAACGCCGTATCCAGAATTGGCAGACAGTATTGTTCAGATCGACTCAATCATTGCATTTTTAAATTGTCTTGCTTGGATACACCAGAGAGGTGGGAGTTACACCTCCCTGGATACACCGACCGTTAAGCTTGATCAATATTTCAGGTGCATTATGTTGACTTGCCAACTTTGCAGTTATCCAGGACTCCACTGCCGTAGGGCGTGACCCCTTCTCGATCGCGAATGAGGCGGCAAAAGCATGAAAAGAGCTGCTGGTTTTCTTTATTCAATTCAGGTTTATTCATGCTGTGTAAACAAAATGTGATCATACGCATATCAACCAAAAAATGAAATTAATAATTACCTTTAAACCCTTAGGAATGAATTGGCTATGCTTACTTCTTAGCGATCTACTTTAATTTGCGGATGAATATAAATTATGTACCACTACCAGGGTTTTCGCCCCTGGAAACAATGAATACTTTACCTTTCACCTCGCAGTGCAAGCGCAGTAGACTCGTAAATATAACCGTAGACTGATTGCCTGGTGCATGTGTTCGATGTGGTTGCTATAGTTTGTATCGGGGAAATCTGTTTAGCATTTCCCTCACTACCGTTCCAGACAAATTAATCTTCATTAAGATATTGGGATATTCATGGACTTCGCCGCCTGAAACTTTCCCTTTTCTGAATTTTGCGAGCGAGGGAAGCGAGAGAGAAAAACACATTTTATTATCTCTGAAATGTTATTTCCTCATCAAAATACCCAAACGATATATATCTGGGCATATTTCGGTTTCTGTTACTTTGTTTATATAAAATTGACGTTGTTCCCGCGGCACCCCAGTTGGAAAACGCTGTACTAGATGGTTAAGGGGGCAGATTGACTAGGCCGGGAGGGGATATGCGCCTTTTCCTTTAGAGTGGGAGACTTTTGTATTTTAAAGTGAAACATACACACACACACATGTACATACTTACCTAGTCTTTTTTTTCCTGAATGTCTTCTATCTTTCACTCCTATCTCCATTCTTTTTGTTCTCTTCTGTACGCTATATACGCGAAGAACGCAGATCGGATCACCCCAAAGCAATTTTCGATAATCTTATAGTACACCTTTTACAACATATTTCATTTAAGACTATTCATATTCTCTCAACGTTATATACTGATTCACATAAGTTTATAATCTTTGAAGAGCGTTTTGGAGCAATCTATCTTTTTATCTTATCTCAATCTCTTTTTCCTTTTCCTTCATCTCTCCCCTCGCTCACCACAAAATGACATTAATTACCTTTAAACCCTAAGAAATGAATTGGCCATGTTTACTTCTTAGAGATCTAATTTAATTTGCGGACGAATATTATTTATGTACCACTACCAGGGTAGTCGCCCCTGGTAACAATGTGCAATAAAAACAAAATGTACCTTTCACCTTTCACCACGCAGCGCAAGCACGGTAGCGCAAACACAGTAACTAATAACCAGGGACTCGTAAAAAGAACGAATTGTAGAATGATTGCTTGGTGCATGCAGGGACTCCCATCTCCCTGGTGCATGTGTTCGGGTGCGGTTGCTTGGTAGTTTGTATCAGGGAAATAATTATAGGGCTGTCATAGATGTTTTGCATTTCTCTCACTATAATACCAGACAAAATACCTTCGTTAAGATGAAATTAGGCCCTGTTTTGTGCATATTGATAACAATTCAGAAGGAGTCCAAGTCTACCTGCATGCATAACAATCTTGACACTGTAAACATTTTCAGATGATCAGAGCAGGGTGCCTGAATATAGGAAGAGATTGGTGAGTATGTATGAAATATATTCTCGTGTCTCCTCAGTGAACCTATAAATGCGATCATGGAGCTGCCTGATGTTATTTTAGTTAAGTTTTTTTAATTCTTTTAGTCAGGTGGCGCTAGCTGCGCTGCTGTGGCCATCACAAGTTTATGCCATCCTTCTCTGTCTGCTGTTGCTCTTGTTGCCTCCGACAGCTTTTACCCGTCCATAATTATGAGGATGTCTTTCAACCAGGAAATAGCAGGTCTGCCTCTTGACTTATTCGCCTGGCTTCCACTGTTCCTGTTATAAGTGATATTCCGAGGCCATCTCTCGTATGGCCAAAAAACTGCAATTTCCTTCTGGCAATACACTTTCGGAGCGACATCTCTGTACCCAGCTTGTCCAGTACCCATCAGTTTGTTCTTCTGTCTGTCTGTCCAAGGATCCCTCAGTATTCGCCGATACACGCACATTTCAAACGCATCTACTATCTTTTCATCTCTTCTAGTAATGGCCCATGTCTCACTTCTAAATGTGGCAATGTTACTATAGTTAGTGGACCTTTATATATATTCCTCTCCTTCTTCATCTATGCATAATGTAGCAATGTTACTAAAATAATAATAGTATAAACTTATAGAGCGCACACACCGTCCAGGGACTCTCATGGCGCTAGCTCAGCAACAATACCTTTAGTACAAGTAAAGTAAATGTTTATTTGATAATAGAGACATACCATCAGAAAGTCAAAAACAATTTTGCAACACCCATTTCAATCATCAGCTCCACCCGGTGGACATTTATATAATATACTCCTCTCCTTCATCTATGCTCTCAAAACCTATCTTACAGCCCACCTCACTTTAAAAGCCACCTGCCTATAATGGTCACCACTTGTCTTCTAGCTGACTGTGTAGAATTCATGTATACCTCTTTGATATGACGTGATTTTGTAGTTTTTTTTTTCTTTCTTTCTTTTGTTATTATTTTGTGTTTGTAATAGTTTGTTTGTATCGCTTGTTTTGTAATCATTTAGGTACTCTACTAATATGCTCAGTGAGAGTTTGCTGTTTCAGCACACTTTGTAAAATGTTTGTTAAACATATTGTTCACATTTTGCATATAATTATATATATCTATATAATTATATACATATACATGTATAAAGAAATATTGTGTAAGCTTTCTAGAAAGGCAACCTGTCTGTAGTGGTCAAGTTCTGTGTAGGAGTGGCCTGTAGGATTAGACAGCTTTGACGGATGGGTAATGTATGTCGACTGGCATAACTGTAATAGAGTGACCGATGTTAAATACAATCATATAGGTTTATAACTCAATCATAAAAGAGAAAGCGTATTTTTTGCCTAACCTGACAGATGAAATATGTTATCTTTGTTATGTTTGGCTGTTGGTCCCGATGTTAAGACAATTATTATTTACATGGTACGAACAGATATCATATTAGAGGTATTTGGAATGTCTCTATCCAAAATGATTTGATTACAATATCAAAAGTCTCCATCGAAGTATAAAAAAGCTGTTTTGTAAAATAGAATGGGCCTAAACAAATTCCAATTACAATAAAGACCATGTGGTTGCATTCATCACTTAAATATAAACATAACAGGAATTAAAAACAATATTCTGCATCGGGGAAATAGTCTGTAGGCCCTATTGTGTGCCCCGATTTGTTTTTGTTTTTAGTGGTAATAGTGCATTCATATGAAATCACATGGGAATACAATTGCATGAACGCATTATTTAGGGGGTGTAACTACTTCGAAAACAAATGCATTCTATTTGAACCAGGAAATATCGATATGACAAATATTTGTTCTCAGTCAGCGGTTATTTAGGGTAAAGTAAAAAAATTAATCTATTGTCAGAATTTCAATTTCATGTGCGATTTTTTTATGACAAATATTATGACCATGCTGTGTATGCTTGTTTGTCAGAAGACTAGAGCGGGTGCCAGTTTAGCTAAGGGCGGTGGGTACGGGGAAAGGGGGTGCGCACCCAATCAAATGGTGTGGGGGGGGGGGGAGAGGAGAGTACGAAAGAAAAGGTGGACAGTCCACGTGAAGAGGATGATAGAACCCTCCATGCACACACGCCCTGCTCTTATACTCGACATACTCGTCCTCTCTTATTTTTGCCCAGCCATGCTTCACCTGTCACTCTCCCCCTATATACAACACAACGCATTAACACATATTGATTCAAACAACACGAAACTGACAGTTGATTATATTGTCAGTTTAAACAAGGGTGATGTCGAAATACACTTATTTTGACAAACTTGAACTAAAATCAAGAAGCGTGGGATAGAACACTCCTTATTTCTTAAATTAACGACCTTGATTTTGTGTTAAAATTCCTGGTTGAGGGAAGCAGAAGAATGAACGCATAAAGTGTGAACACATAGACCTTTGTTCACTAAAAAAGAACCATCCTGTGCTAGTATTATTATAGTAAAGGAAGATAAATCATTTGGAAAACTACAAGGCAGTCATTATGAACTCGACTTTCGTATGCATTTAAAATCACTCATCCTTACTCTTACCCGGGAAAAGAAAATCCTCTGTGTTCTTTTTTTTCTGTAACGAGTTTCACATTAACTTTGTCAAATGACATTTGTTTGTACATGTACTAGTATTATGAGATTTTTCTTTTATGAGCTTTACATTTAATTTCTTTAATTAACTTTTTCTTGCAGCGATGTTGTGAAATACAGGGATGTTTCGTGTAAGAGCGTGGAAAAGGGAGAGAGAGAGAGAGAGAGGGGGAAAAAGAGGGAGAGAGAGAGAGCGTTCTATAGTTTAGAATAAGGAAGTTTCTTTAATCAATAAAACAAAAAGAGGTGATAGACATTGAGCGTACTTTGTAACACTACCTCGAAAAGGATTGACAGGCACACTAATTATCTTACTTAAGATGGCTTGCCTCATAAAATAAATTAAGCTTCTATTTCAATAGCTGTTGCCTGAACTCTTTGCCGCTATTCTGTGTTTTGCGGGAACAAAACTCGTCCCACTCTTTACAAGTGTTTACCTGACATTTGAAGAAGAAAAAAAGCGCCCATTGCACACAATTATTATGATAGGGAAGCAGTAACCAATAACATATCCCTGGGAATGATTGTTCTATTCAACTAGAAATTTAGATCAGTTGTTTGCATTAAAAACGATAAAAGGACTGACGAACCAAAGTTCGGTAATTTTGAAACTGGTCCAAGATTCGATTGTTACGATGGCGTCAACACGTCAACACAGTGCAAGGTTCGGGTCATGCACATGACCCAAGCTCTTTCATTAGGCCTACTGCATTGTATTGTATTCAAATCATAACAAAATGTGACATTAATTCAACTGCCAACTGCATGTTGGGGCTTTTTACACCACCGTGGTTTATGATTATGCTGAAGTTCGTTACTAAACTAAGTTTTATCATTATATATATATTATATATTACTATCTGCGTTTGTTGTGGATGTTGAGTATAAAACAAAAGGATGATGCAAAAACATTAGCATGAAACTCGCAATTATTATCGTTATTATCATTATTATCATTATTATTATTATCATTATTATTATTATCATTATTATTGTTATTATTGATGTTTTTATTATTATTATTATTATCATTATAATTATAATTATAGTTGTTGTTATTCTTATTATCATTATACTTATAATTATAGTTGTTGTTATTCTTATTATCATTATTATTGCCACTATTATCATCGCCATCATAATTATCATCTTCATCTATCGTCTTTTTCTCCAATCATTCTGTATTTCCCAATCTCTCACTCCTATATCTTTCTCTCCTCTCTTTCTCTCCTCTCTCTCTCTCTCTCTTTCTCGTTCTCTTTCTCTCTCTCTCTCGCTCAACAAATTGTATTCGTATTGGCACCTATCTTTTGCTGCACGTAATAAATTATTACAGAGCACGATCATTATCACAATGATGAAAATTCTGCATGGAGCCATATGGAGCCAAATTCTGCATGGTAGACGTCAAAATTGATGGTGGTTACCTAATTGGCTTCATTGATGTGCTTTGTACGCCAAATAACGATTGAGCAGTAGCAACGGGTTTTAATGGCATCAACCAAGGGTCAGGCTTGTTGATTACAATTGCCTTTATGGTAAATACCCGTCAAATGATGAAATACAAGAAATGAGCCTATCGACAGCTTTTGTTTGAATGAAAGAGGAACTACAGGAGTGAAAAAGAGATGGCAATGGCAATTAAGCGAACTGACCAGGAATATCAAGCTAGAACTTGCATGTTTCGACAAAATATTAAGGGTTGAATTTCCAGTGTAACATGCATTTTTCTTAGCTTCTTTTGTGTGTATGCAGGTTTGTTAAATCAGCTCTTTTGTATTACTACTCCTAATCATAATCTTCTTTCTATCTTTCTTACAGACAAGGTTACAACTATACACTACACAAAACATACCAACCCCAAAGCGTAAACGCTATCTACCATGTGGAGCATAAGACACAAGAATTGGTTCGTCACGGTGGCCTTTGGCTGTTGGTGCTTCCAGCTCGTGAAGGCACAGCAGAGCAAGCATATTGACACACCGGAAGTGCTTCTCTGCGACGAGCTGTGCGAATTCAGTGCATGGGCAATGCATGCCTACTGCGGAGAGCGCATGCTCGGCGACCTTCCTCTCCAGTGCCGAGAGGTAAAGACCCTTGATGTCCGATTGAACGATATCCACAGTCTAAAGAGCGGTCTTTTGTCAGAGTTTGTGAATCTTAAGTACCTGTTCTTGGTCGGGAACAACATGTCAGAAGTTGAGGACGATGCCTTTGAAGGTTGTGAAGGGATCCAATTTCTGTCCTGGGGAGGGAATAATTTTCCAAGGCTTACTCGGAGCAAGTTTGTCGGGTTGACAAATTTGATGCACATGCTGATGGACAATTCCAACATCAGAGAAATCGAGAAGGAAGCTTTCATAGAAACGCCGCTCCTGAAGACGTTGGATCTGTCTGGGAATAAATTCATCACACCGCCATGCGATGTACTTCATCCGCAGAATGTCGTCACTGACTTGTACCTGTCTGATAACCTTATCTCGATCCTACCTGAACGGTGTTTTTCGAGGTTTCAGCATCTGACACGCCTGAAACTGAGCAATAATCCAATACGTCTCATCACGAACCTGTCTGCGTTCGAAGGTCTACATTCCTTGAAAAAGTTGGAGATGGACAACACGTCGCTGACTTCGCTACCAGTCGGATCTTTCCGCCATATCCATACTTTGACTGAATTCGTACTCTCAAGAAATCTGATCAAAGTCCTGGAGGAGCGAGACTTTGCCACATTGCCCGAAGTGGAGGTACTTCGTCTTGACCATAATCAGATCCAAGCGATCCACCCGCGAACCTTCGTCGATCTTCAGAGCTTACGGCTCCTCGTCATATCCAACAATAAGATCATGTCGATTGGACTCCACACTTTCATTCCTGTAGAGACTACTCTAGAAGAACTTCATCTGGATGGTAACGAGCTGCGATCCATCCAGAACATCAGTGCTAGCAGCATCCGTTCCTTGAAAAACTTATCACTGGCGAGGAACCCTCTGGAATGCCATTGTCATCTTTCCACGTTCCGCCATTCTCCTTCCGGGATGGAACAAGGTAGCGCCAATGTCACTTGCAGAATGTCTAATGGACTCGAGGTAAACATCTTTGAAACAACCTTAACAGCCACCCCATGTCCTAAGCCGACTCGGACACCAGGACCTGTCAATCCTCTGCCAAGGATAGGAGTCACCAAAAGACCTATCGTGCCCATGGATGGTGAAACAACGGAACAGCTGGAAACCAACGAATTGCCGAAGTCACAACAGAATATTTTCTACGTCCTTATTGTTCTCATGGTCTTTACTGTAATATTAGGGTGTGCCCTGCTCGTATGGTGGATCTTAAGGGTGAAAATGAGGAAGAACAGAAAATATAGTAAGCCGGTTGAGGACAACTTTAATGTCAAGGACCCATCTGGCGATTATGCGGTCATTTACATGCCCCCCACTGGGAAACTTCAAAAATGAGCTACAAGCCTTTCTTGCATTTCAAATGCATTTCATTAATATTTTTTAAAAATCTGTAAGAATTATAAGCCTTAAACTGTCTAAGACAGTGTACATAATTGTCAGAGATTTATAAACTTTCTTTTTCTATACATTTTCAATAATGTAATACACTAACATTGATTAAATGTTTTATATCTCAAAATTATATTATAGGTATTCCTTATTGATTTTAGTTCATATATACATGTTCATGTATCTTTGTACATATCTGCATTGCACAATATATTCGTTACTAGTAGTTCTTTCATAAGTGCACATACCTGTATTGGATGTACTTTCTTCATCTTAAATGGAGGTAATTTCTTTATCGTGGTTGTATAGAACTGAAATGAAAGATTTTTTTTTTAATAGAGCTCTTTACCATTTAAGTGTACATTATTGTCTTAAACCTTTATACATTTTTAAGTATAAAGAGCGGACATGTAATATATATATATATATACCCACATAAAACGATAGTCAATACAGATTCTTAGTCAAATTATTGTACATAAACAATGTTCTTTAGTGCAGTGAATATGCAAAGTGTCTTCTTCTTCTCGTAATATTCACAGGGCTATGCAGCCTATCAGCAAGATGATAGGATGTTCTTATATAGAATAGCATAATTACTTTTACTTTGAACGAATTCTTTAGACTTTAATTCACCAGCTATGTATTCAATTATGAGTGAGTGTGTGTTTTTTCGGTTTTGTTTGTTTGTATGTGTTTTTGTTTGTGTGTGTGTGTGTCTGTTTTTAGATATTTTAGGTGGTTATGACGGCGGCGGAGCAGCACTGTGTCTAAAACCACCAAACGTGGCACATTCGAAATTAACATGAGGTGTTGCAGCACTTCTAAAACAACTTTATATGGCAATATTCCACGGCATTGTCCCTCAATGATACAACTCGCCTGGAACTTGAAAAATTGGACCAAAGATTTTGCATGACACAAACTCATTTGTCCATATTCTACTATTTTAGTTAATCCCGACACTGGTTCTAAGATCACGTTTAACAAAGGAAAACTTAGACTTCAGAATAACTTCCTTTGTTAAACTCGAATTTTGAACAAAATGTTTAAGGCGAGGCGTCAAAAATAAATATACCGGCTGGCTGCAGCCAGCTGCACTTATGCGTCCGGCTGCATTTTTGTTATTAGCTTAGCTGGCTGCAGCCGGCGGGAGGCCAGCGGCAAGCCGAAAGTATGCGCCGGCCGCGGCCTACCGAATGGAAGCCGAGCTCGGAAAAAGCTAGAAAACATGAGCTCAGCCGGCTGCAGCCGGCGAGAGGACAGCGGCATTCCCTCAAATATGCGCCAGCTGCAGCCTCCCGAATGGAAGCCGAGCCTTGTCTAAATTGGGTCGTCTGGCCGCGGCCGGCCTAAACGAATCAGCCACCCGCGACCTGCTGCGTTGCCACACCCAGCCAGACGATATCTTTATAAACTAGAATTTAATTCGTCAGAGGAAAAAGAAACAGCGCCATCTATTCATCACGGATCAATAACTCGAAAAAAGTATAGCCAGGTGGAAATAATCTTTTCAGATTGAAATGCCATACAAACCCAACAACAACAAGTCACTTAAGACAAATATAAGTGGTCTTTCTTTTCTGATATGCCTTTATCAATAAAGAGACCAGTCGTACCGTGGAAATATACGCGCTCATTTCCTTTGGATGCACCCTGCATGCAGATGGGTTAGAGCCCTTGTACTTTATATTCAAAATAATTGTTGACATTTATGTTACAACATAAGATTTGCTATTTTTAATTACTGGCTCGCCTGTTGTCTAAATATCCAAATCATATCTTTGTGTTTATTCGTGTTATGCTTCTGAAGAAAACAAAATCAATGATATAAATCATATTATATACCTTTAAGAATATTTACTAAAACTGTCATCTGATTGGTTGAAAGTGAAGTCTTTTTTAACTATGCCCGAAAAAATGTTATCTTTGTCAATTCCGGGAAGATAACTGTCTTTGTCAAGTCGAGGCGAGAAAGATAATATTATATTATATTACATATGCCGCCGTCATGTTTTCAAGTTCTGATGCGTTGCGTTTGAAAGATATAGTTCGCAGTCTAGAAATCAGGGGTACTTTGTCTTTCGAAGAAAATATAATCTAACGTACACCTGTATCGGTCATTTGTGGACTGAATAGACATAAATGATAACCAACATGTCAACTGCAAGCTAAACAATGAAGCATATTTAAGTCTTGTCCAGACGGAGGCAAGTTACTCTAGGGTAACGGTCGTGTTAAGAGCTAAGAGCTAGAAGTATGCCACTATACGTACAACTATACAACTATACGTCTATCCAGCCGGCTAATCAGAACGCAGGAAACTGTACAACTATACAACTATACCAGTGGCGGATTCTGGGGGGCACAGGGGGCACGTGCCCCCTGGTAAAAAAGCGGGAGGCGGAAGGGGAAAAAGAAAAAGTGAGAAAAGGAGAAAAAGGAGGGGGAAAGAAAAAGGAGGGGAAAAAAAGAAAAGAGAAGTGAGAAAGAAGAAGAAAAGAGGAAGGAAAGAACAGGGAAGAGGAGAAAAAGAAGGGGGAAAGAGAAAAAGGGGAAGAGAGAGAGAGGAGAAAAAAGGCAGAGGAGGAAGAAAGGGGGAAAAATGAGAATCATGAGAAGGGAAAAGAAAGAAAGGGGGATGATATTGACATTGACATTGACAATTATATTAATGTGCATAAAATGGGGTCCCTCTTGCCAGGCGTGTAGCCCCCCCCCCCCCAAAAAAAAAAAAAAAACTTAAAAAAGGCACCCCAAAAAAGAGATGGAAAAAGGGGGAAAGCGAGAATTTTCGTGAGTTAAAGGAGAAAGAAAAAAAAGGAAAGGGAATTAACAACGATAGAAGATAGGTGGGAGAGCATGAGAAATTGCATTTCTTTTAAAAGAATAATGGGATAACAACCAGGGGCGTCGCTAAAAGGGGTGTGGGGGTGCAACACCCCCCTGTTAGGATATTGTCGGAAACATTTCGCTGCTGTGGGGAAAAAATGAGAAAAGGGGGAGGGGGCAAATGAGAGGGAAAGGGAAAGAAAAGGAAAAAGGAAAAGGAAAAAGGAAAAGAAAGGAAAGAAAGGAAAGAGAAGAAAAGAAAGAAAGTGAAAAATGAAAAAAGAGGAAGGAGACGAAAGAAAGGAAAAGAAAGAAAAGGAGAAGAAAATAAGAAGAGAAAAGAAAAAAAAGGAAAAGGAAACAAAAGAAACGGGGGAGAGGGGGGTAAGAGTCTGAGAGAAGAGGGGTGGGAGTAAAAGAGAGAGGGGGATGTTGGGTGGAGTAAACAAGTCGAAGCGTTCACGTTTCATTAAATTATTAGAGAGAAAGAAGAAGAAATTGCACCCCGCTCCTTTGCCGGTAAAAACACCTTCTTATATTATTATCCCTTTCTTTCTTTCCCTTCTCATTATTCTCCTTTTCCCCCTTTCCTCTTCTCTGTCTTTCCCCCTTTCTTCATTTTCCACCTTTTCTCTCCTCTCTCTTCCCCTTTCTCTCTTTCCCCCTCCTTTTTCTCCTCTTCCCTGTTCTCTCCTCCCTCTTTTCTTCGTCTTTCTCTCTTCCCTTTTCTTTCTTTTCCCCTCCTTTTTCTTCCCCCCTCCTTTTTCTCCTTTTCTCACTTTTCTTTTTCCCCTTCCCCCTATCCCCCTTTTTTACCTGTTTTCGAATTTACCCTAGGGTATTACTTGCCTCCGTCTGGACAAGACTATTGTCATATAGCTTTTACTACGCAACGCTATTGTTTGATCGCTTTTGTCCGGCTTGCCAGATTCTATTGTTAAGGTGCGGATTATGGCTGCCTAACTTGAATCACCCAAAGTCTGTGGTCATTAGAATGGGTGAATAATTTAGATCATGTTGTTGCATCGGCATGGCATATGATTTCCTATAGGAAAGAATGAAAGTAGGGAACAAGAAGAAGAATTTTTTTTTTTTGGCACCCGAAATGTTTTTTTCACTCCGGGAAGGGTTACTGTTTTTCTCATCGCCACCCCCCCCCTAGGGCGCCAGGGGTAGTGAGCACAAATTTTTTTTTTTGGCAGCCGAAATTTTTTTTTCCCCTCCGGGAAGGTAATTTTTTACCGCCCCCCCCCCCTTGGGCGCTAGGGAAGGGGGCCCATCTTCTTTTTTCCAAATAAAGGCTGTTTTTACCTGTTTTTTCCTAGGGAGGGCCGGGCCCCCCCCCCTGATCCGCCACTGCTACACCTTACCGCACTATGAATAATTAAGACATAATTTATTACATGGTGGCTTGACATCAGTTTGGCATTGGCAAACGATGAAATGGCAAATAGCAAAAAGGGAATTAGGGGAGAAGGCATGACAGAGAGACACTTTTAGAAAGCCGTGAAAACTCTGAATTTCCTGTATCTAATAAAGATCAATTTTGAGTTGTTATTTTATTTCACAACCATTCAAATATGATATGCTTTTTTTCATACAGATAGCACTTGCAATGTTTGTTTGTTTTTTGTTTTTTTTTAGCGTAAACCTAGAGTCTGTTCCTGCAGACTATGTGCAGTTGACATTCTCGGGAAATAAATTAATGTCGCTATGCGGTATACAGTACACGCTGAAAATCTCCGCAACACGATTACACAATATATTTTTTGGATTACACGGTTTACACGATTCACCTGAATCGTGTAACCAGGGAGGTGAAAGAAAGGAGGTGAAACTCTTGTAATTTATTCAAACTCATTCGTGAGTTCTAAAGCGTAACAATGGGATGTGTAACATTCCACTTGGCTTTGAAGTTCCATGCTCCGAACCGCGCTTCCACTGCGGGGACTTTCGGAAGCCAGGCACCAGTTTTACATTTATTACAAAATATTAAATTACCCCCAAAATTTCAGTGTAAATCAAAAATTTTATTTGGGGATTGTATTGGGAAAAGTGCATCAAACAAATTTTCAAATTTAGTACTCCGTCCTTCCTATAATTTGTGTGCCAGAGTTGGTGAAAGAAAAATTACATCCTGACAAAAACTCAATATTTTAGGATAATGCGCTAATTTGTGCATGTTTTAATGTCCCGTTATTTAACCCGTTAATTAATGATTTACAATCTTTAACAACATTAAGTTTGCTAATGCGTGTTTTCGCGTGTTTTTTTATATTTTTAAGTTAAAAAGGATGAAATTACACAAGTTTGTGTTCGCTTGTTTACTCTTTACACATTCAACAATGGATGAGAAATCATTGAAAGGGACAGCGAACAGTTGCTGCGATACCATTTTCTGATGTACGAATTCAAAATCCTGAAATTTCATGCGCTCTTTTATCTTACCACCTGGTCAACAGTTGCAGATAAGCGCATAACTTTTCGGCGGCGTGAAGCATGGGGTCAAAGGAGAGCGGCTTGATTCCAGTCCTTCTCTATCACGTCCCTGGTGTAACCGTGTAATCGTGTAGATTTACACGATTGAAGACTGTCGCTCTGAATCGTGTACTCGTGTAAATAGTTAAGTGCATTGGTGGGATGATTCGACCATGCAGATGCAACAAACGTTTAATTGTGTAATCGTGTAAATGTACACGATTGAAGACTGTCGCTCTGAATCGCGTAATCGTGTAAATAGTTATAATGGTTATGAGGGCATTGTTAGGATGATTCGGCCGGCTGCAACAATCGTTAATTTTAATCGTGTCTTGCTAACACCACTTGCTTAAACCACGTAATTGCTTTGTACACCACTTGTCTACATCAAGTAATTACTGTACTTTATCTTTATGGATACACCTTATCACTTTCTACTAGCCTGTATCGTATATTAATCCGTGAGACAAGGTAGGAAAACGTCAGATAGAGGAAGGCATGATAGATGAAAAAGTAAAGGAAAAAAGAAAGCTACGAGGAGAAGGGAATTAATATATCAAAGGAAAATGATGGTTGAAAGGGCACGATAAAGATAATAAGAAAAAAAGCTATGCAAGAGAGAAAAAAGGAAAACGAAAAAAAAAGTTGACCGGAAGAAAAGAGAGAGTGAAATAGAGTGATAGGAATAAAGAAGGGCGATACATAGTGAAAGAAATAGAAATGAGAAGTAGAAAGGTAATGAAACGGAGAGGAAAAGAGAAAAATAAATAAGGTAAGAGTGGAACACAATGAAAGAAAGAGACGCGAGAAAGACGCAGTGGAAAGATATTGAGAGAAAGGAGAGAGAGAGAGAGAGGGGATGAAAAAAGCATTAGTTGAAAGAAAATGGGCACCGATCAGATTTTAATAGATTTTAATGGGGGCATTTATCAAAAGTGAAGAGGACACTTCTCGTACCTATAGAGGGATACTTACTAGAGATTAAAAAGTACACTTATGGGAATGGAAAATGGACACCTATTGCAAAGGAAAATAGGAACTCGTCGAAGGAAAAGGGGCGCGTGTCAAAATAAAAGGGCACTTATCAGAGTTGAAAAGGGGAAGGTGAACTTTTACAAATTAATAGGGGCACTTGTCAGAGAAAAATGGGGACTTTTTCTACAAAGGGGCACTTTTGGGGTAGTTGAAAAAGTGGGGGGAGAAGACACTGTACCGCTAGCTAAACGTAACGCTAAGGCAGTTGGCCATTCACTTATTCTATATCATTCTCGACTTGCTACTGCTCCCTGTACTCTGTAGCCAGTGGCTTAATTAGATCCTTACGTAATACCTATTGTTCACGGATCCTATGTTCAAGGGGGATCCCCCTGAACAAAAGGTATTATGTAAGGATCTCTGCCTGTAGCGAGGGTCAATGGCAGGCCACATTCAGAGTAAGCTTCTTTTTATGTGACAGGAAGCGTGCTATTAAGTCTTGACCGTAGCTCTCAATACATGTAGCTGAATGCAATGTTGTAAAGGGTAATTTACGAAAAGAGGAAAGCCAAAAAATGGAAAGCCAAAATAATGATGATCATGACATAAAAGGGAAGGGGCACTTCTACAAATTAATAGGGGCACTCGTCAAAGTAAAAATGGATCTTTTCCTATGTACAAAGGGGCACTTTTACCAAGTTGAAAGGGCACTTGTTCCATGTACAAAGAAGCACTTTTGGGGTACTTGAAAATTGTGGGGGGCACTGTACCGCTAGATAAACGTAACACAAAGACAGTTGGCCACTCACTTATTCTATTCATTCTCGGCTTGCTACTGTTCTGTGTAGCAGTGGCGGATCCAGCAAAATAACGTTTTTTTAAAAGATGGTAACGAACAAAAATTCTCTATAAAAAAAAGGCGGGCCCCCACCCCTAGGGAAAAAAAAGGTTTCAATAAAGATGGTAACCACAATTTTACCATCTTTTTTTTGCTCAAGGGGTTTGTTGAGTAAAACAAAGATAGTGCTCACTACCCCATCCCCACTTATGCGCTGCTAAATATTTTCTCATGAATTGGGGTACCTCCTCGCCACCGGCTGGATCCGCCCCTGCCGTGTAGCCAGTGGCCTAGATCCTTAGGGAGACCGGGGACAATTGTAACACCTTTTTCCAATTCCGACATATCAACTTATTATAGTTATATACTTACTTAACCCTAATAAGGCCGGGCTATTTGAGTTCTTAATACGGCCGGGGGGGGGGCAATTATGCCCCCCTAAGATCTCGGCCGTGAAACGGCCGATCGCCGCGAAATTTGCATGCATGTCAAGTGAAGTGTATAGAATACTATAGCAATTTCAATTTTTGAAAAATTACTCATTTGCATATTTATGGTAAATTATGCAAATAAGGTCAAAAATTCATATTTTTACCCATAAATCATATATTCTTCATATTTAAGCTTTCTTTTCCACTACATATATTTGTTAGACCATTTGGAATAATAATACGAAAAAAATTTGGAAAGCTAGGTTATTCCTTATGTTATCTCTTGTTTTGATAATTTCTTATGTATTTCATTGTTTTTTTAACTTATGTATTTTATTGTTTTTGTTGTTTTATTTCATTTCTAACTATAATTTAACTATTTTGACCCCAAAACAAACACCCAAACTTTAAACAAGACCAAATAACCAATGTTTTATCTCTTTTAAGGAAAAATGATATTTCCATATGTTTTGTACACAAATCACGAAAATGAGCGATTTTCGGGCCGACATGTAAAGACAAAAGGTCACGCGACTTTGTAACGGTAGGTCCGATTTTCAAAAAAAAATGTTTTAAAAGATGCGCAAGACTCGAAAAAATAAAGTCATGAAGCGGCGGGGCGTCATCTGTATGCGTTCCCAAACAATCAGAAAAATCGCGGAGGGGGCATGATGGCCCTCCCCCCGGCCTTATTAGGGTTAAGGTTTTATGAAATGAAAGATGCATATCATGGCATGACATATGACTAGGTTTGAGTTAAGTAAAACAAGCTCTTTGAATCCATTATCATTTTAAAACCGGTAGTGAAGTGTTACAATTGCCCCACAACACGAGGAAATTGTAACACATCCGTGGGGCAGTTTTAACCACATAAAGTTTGTTTGTTTGATTTTATTTCTGCGTTCGAAAAGATACAAATTCAAATTCAAAGTACAAAAATTCGAACAAAAAAAGACCACCATCGTGAGCGGTTGGGCTGGAGATGGATGGCGGCCTCATACAAAAAAAAAAAAAAAAAATTGGCGACATAATTAACTCTCTTGGGAAAACTGCAGGTGCAGAAAACAGTTGCATGATAACTAATAAAATAAGTCACGGTTTTAATATACTAATTTAAAGAGTGGGGAGCGTATGATTGTATTATTTGTCGTTTAAGTGTAGCGTCTAAGGAGTAGATGGTTGAACAAGACTTTATGTTGTCGGGAAAATTATTCCAAATGTCGGACCAGAATGTCTAACAGATTTGTGTGTCATTGATAATTTGGGATTTGTAGGATGGAAGTTTCCAGATATGCGAGTAGGGTATGAATGAACAAAACTATTGAACCTAAACATGTCAGTTATCAAAGGATGGTGGAAGTTGATTATAAATGTACTTAAACATAATGACTGCTACCTGAATAGTGTTCGAATCGATTTTTTTTTTTAGTGTTTCAAGTTTATAGATTAAAGGATCATGCAGTGTGAGCTAAGAAATGCGAACCTGTACAAATGCATATGGCTTTCTTTTGCAGTTTAAAAATAGAATAAATTTTTGTCGAACCACAATTCGCCCATACACTATTACAATATGTTATATAAACGGGCAAACTAGCGTATTATATAGTAGGAATAAGGTTGCATGGGGTAGAAGGTTGTACCTACAAATCACATATCCCTCAGAAAGAGTTTATTTTTATTTTTATTTTTTATTAAAGATTACGCGCTGGACAGATGTTCATCAAATGAACAGTATTTTATAGAACCCCAATAAAATAATTGTTAATAAAAACTATGTCTATGACATATGCTTGACTCATTTACATTAGATTTATACCAGTTACGTGGGGAAAATTATACTAGTTATAACGTTGTTACATTTGCACCCCTAGAAGGGCGGCCATATCTTATATTTTTTGTATCCTAGCATTAAATTTCGTCCTTGAAATTTCGCCTAATACAGGCCTAAAAGCTTATTTTTTTACCATTTAAAAATGACAGTGATAGCACAAGCACATATTTGTCCAGAATTGATTTTAGGTAATTGAAGATTTTACTCCCGTGCCAAAAAACCGATGTTTTGGCTGTTTTTGGCTGTTGTGGCGTATACGTACATCGCGCTTCTACTAGGAGTGGGAGCCGCTGTTACATTTGCGCCGTGTTACTTTTATCCCCTTGAACATAGGATCCCCCCTGAACAATAGGTATTATGTAAGGATCTACAACACTGTCTGTAGCTAGGGCAACGACCTTTGTCCCCGGCGAGGGTCAATGGCAGGCTACATTCAGAGTAAGCTTCTTTTGTATGTGACAGGAAGTGTGCCATTAAGCCTTGACCGTAGCTCTTCATACATATTTAGCTGAATGCAATTTTGTAATGAGGAAAGCCAAAAAAGCAATAAGTAATCAAAGTCTAATTGTTTATGATCTTTTTAAAGCTACTAATGACGTAAAACATATCAGCCAAGGCATGGAACTCTCGTGGTGAAAAAATGACGCCCCTCGCCCTCTCATAGATAATGACGGAACAAAATACATAATATATCGATACAGACGCGGATCCAGGATTTCTTGTTTCTCCCGCAAATTTGAAAATCGCGCCGGCCGAAAATTGGGGGTAGTGAGCTTTAATTATTATTATATTTTTTTTTTCTCCCGCAAATTTGAAAAATCGATCAGTGGTCCAGGGCGACACCTTTAACATTAAGGTACATTGCTAAAGGAAAAGTGGAGAAATAAAAAAGGTGATTCACTCATAAGTACCCAAAGTGGATTTAGCTCCTTTTGGAATGAAACCGATTTGGATTTAGCTCCTTTTGGAATGAAACATGATATTGTACCTAAAAATGTTCATACTTCCTGGTGAAATTCTAAAATGTGATATAGTGCATTTTGTCCCCATGTAGGAAATCATTATTTCAAGACAAACAACTCAATTTTGATAAAATATGGATTTAGCTCCTTTTGGAATCAAGCTCTTCAAATGTATCTCATCTTTTCACACAAACATCTCTTTCTTATTGTCAAATCTCTCACCTATATCACTCTCATATCTTTTTTATCTACATTTATTTGTGAGGGTAAAGAAGGGAATGCGAGAGGTGAGAAAACGGAGAGGTTGAGAACGAAAGGGAGAGAGAGAGAGACAAGCAAGACAAATTATTTTCTTAAAATAAGACGAGCAAGAAATGAAAGGTCAAGGAAATATCAGCAAGAGATGGGCAAGTAGAAACATATAAATGTAAAATAGAGGAGGGTGTATGGATAGAGACAGGGATAACGAGTGATAGACACAGAGAGATAATCATAATGAAAGACATTATATCATATGGAAATGACATCAATGTGGAAAAGAAACAGGTAGATCTCAATATTTCTTTCTTAAGAACAGCATTAAATAATAAGTTTAGATACTTAACATGGCGAGCGTGCGAAGGGGGAGTTTCCAGGTTTTCAATTTTTATTTCTTTTTTCTTCTTTGCCGAAGTGTTAGGAAGTTAATTTCCGCGTCCATATTTTGGTCTCCAAATTTCGCGGAAATTTTGCCCTCTCCCGAAAGTGCGAAAACGCAGGAAGTGTTTCAGAATCGTAAAGACATTGAAAGGAATCTTTCAAGAATACGCGGTTCGGTTGTTGATTTTTTTTTTTTGCCGCGTCTTGTCCGCGCCCTTAGTGGACGCTAGGTTAAAATGATGTAAAATAATGGATATAGACATCAAATGACATGAAATATTTGAATTTTTACAGTTTAATTGTCAATGATTGTGAATAAACCAAAAAATTCAGGTCTCTTTTGAGCGAATTCGATCACCGCCCCAGTATTTTTTAGTGTTATTATTATTATTATTATTATTATTTAATTTCATATTTTTTGGGTGCGTTTGTAGCAACGACATGGTTCTACAAATAGACAATTGTTCATATTGTTACAAACGTACCTAGTGAGTCATACAAAAACAAGGTGGGACTCGGTGACAAAATAGGTGCGATATCATTAAACGCAACCGCTATCTCAATCGCGTTTAACCCTAATAAGGCCGGAAGGGGGGGGGGCCATCATGGCCCCCCTTCCGCGATTTTTCTGATTGTTCGGGAACGCATACGGATGACGCCCCGCCGCTTCATGACTTTATTCTTTCGAGTCTTGCGCATCTTTTAAAACAATTTTTTTGAAAATCGGACCTACCGTTACAAAGTCACGTGACCTTTGTCTTCACATGTCGGCCCGAAAATCGCTTATTTTCGTGATTTGTGTACAAAACATATGGAAATATCATTTTTCCTAAAAGAGATAAAACATTGGTTATTTGGTCTTGTTTAAAGTTTAGGTGTTTGTTTTGGGGTCAAAATAGTTAAATTATAGTTAGAAATGAAATAAAACAACAAAAACAATAAAATACATAAGTTAAAAAAACAATGAAATACATAAGAAATTATCAAAACAAGAGATAACATAAGGAATAACCTAGCTTTCCAAATTTTTTTCGTATTATTATTCCAAATGGTCTAACAAATATATGTAGTGGAAAAGAAAGCTTAAATATGAAGAATATATGATTTATGGGTAAAAATATGAATTTTGGACCTTATTTGCATAATTTACCATAAATATGCAAATGAGTATTTTTTCAAAAAATTGAAATTGCTATATTATTCTATAAACTTCACTTGACATGCATGCAAATTTTCGCGGCGATCGGCCGTTTCACGGCCGAGATCTTAAGGGGGCCATAATGGCCCCCGGCCGTATTAAGAACTCAAATAGCCCGGCCTTATTAGGGTTAAATCTACGTCTACACTTTGTT
This sequence comes from Mesocentrotus franciscanus, assembly GCA_037976565.1. Taxonomy (NCBI): domain Eukaryota; kingdom Metazoa; phylum Echinodermata; class Echinoidea; order Camarodonta; family Strongylocentrotidae; genus Mesocentrotus; species Mesocentrotus franciscanus. The sequence goes on from CP137668.1 coordinate 12,503,210, forward strand.
CCCTGCGTTTTGTCAGGCGTTGCTAAGTTTTTGTCAAGGTCTATCATGGCCATCTCCCCCTCGTTGCTTCACGTTCATCCCGTTTTGTCCACGATGCCCAGGTCGAAAAACCAGTTGAAACCAGTAGGCAACTGGTCAACTGGTACCAGTTCAAACCAGTAGTCAACTGGTACCAGTTCAAACCAGTATATTCAACTGGTTTTTAATATGGAAATTGAGACAACGCTCTGGGACCAGTTGACAAACCAGTTGAAAATCCAGTAGATTTACCAGTTGATATACCAGTTGATATTTCCAGTTGATTTACCAGTTGATATTCCCAGTTGATTTACCAGTTGAGACCAGTAATCAACTGATATTGTGATAATCAATAATCAATATTGGCATCTGGCCACCAACATGACCATAATATATAAACTCTTGCAATTACCCCATCACAAAGATGATTTGAGGTGTATTACAAATAGATATCATTTTCGTTTAGAAATTTGGAGCTCGTACATAAATATATACAAAATTATACATTTTGTTTCCTGGTTAGTAATTACATGTATCAATATATCTATTTTTACCTCTTAAATTAGATGAAAAACATGATCAAACATATATAATATATTTGTCAACAATTGACTAAGAAAATATAATTCACAAAATTGATGTGCATTGTCACATTTGCTTGACAGATCATGATTATATTTTCTGTGAAAATATGCAAATTAATCATGAATATGCACAAGATACAATGAACTGGTTTTTGAACTGGTAAAGCAACTGGTATTCTACTGGTCAACTGGTAAATCAACTGGTAAATCAACTGGTATTTCTACTGGTTTTCAACTGGTAAATCAACTGGTTATCATCTACTGGGTTTCAACTGGTAAATCAACTGGTAATCATCTACTGGTTTTCAGCTGGTAAATCAACTGGTAAATCAACTGGTAATATCAACTGGTATCAGATTTCAACTGGTATTTCTACTGGTTTTCAACTGGTAAATCAATTGGTAATCATCTACTGGTTTTCAACTGGTAAATCAACTGGTAATATCAACTGGTCTCAGATGTTAACTGGTATTTCTACTGGTTTTCAACTGGTAAATCAACTGGTAATACCAACTGGTCTCAGATGTCAACTGGTATTTCTACTGGTTTTGAACTGGTAAATCAACTGGTAATCATCTACTGGTTTTGAACTGGTAATCATCTACTGGTTTTGAACTGGTAAATCAACTGGTAATATCAACTGGTCTCAGATGTCAACTGGTATTTCTACTGGTTTCCAAATTGTATCAACTGGTATTAACTGGTACCAGTTGAGACCAGTTAAGACCAGTTCAAACCAGTAGATACCAGTTGGAAATCCTTACTGGTTTCAACTGGTATCAACTGGAATTTCGACCTGGGTGGCCTGAAACGGCGCAGTCGTGGCCGCAGGGAACATAATGCAAACATAAATGACGTCACAATCGACAAGTGAGCGCCCTGTTCGACATAATGCCATTGGAAAGCTCAGTACGCTGCAACAAGCTGCAACATCAAGCATCTCTGTTCTGCTGCAGCCAGCTGCAACTTTAAGGATCTCCGTCCAGCTGAAGCCAGCTGCAACTTTAAGCACCTCCGTCTGGCGGAAGCCAGCTGCAATTTTATCACCTCCGTCCGGCTTCAGCTGGCTGATCAAATTTAGGAGTATGGCGGCAGGCTGGGGATGGCCGGGCTAATTAAGATTCTGGGTTCAAGCTCATATTCCAAGCTGGCGCCAGCCGGCTGGGCTAATTAATGCAAAGTAATTGCCCCGTCCGGCTGCAGCTGGAAATGCAGCCTCAGCCAGCCTTCGCGTGAGGCTGCAGCCAGCTGGTAAGGTTATTTTTGACGCCTCGCCTAACAGAATTTGAAACAGAATTTGGAAAAACTCTTGAGCTCAGTTTCGAGTAAATTTTAGAATACGGGCCAATGACTTGAAATTAATAAAGATGTTTATATATCTTGAACTCTATTGAACCTTTGATACTGATATTGATGTAATTGTTGTAAATACTATACCATTGTCTTTCATTGTTTCCAAAAGTATTTTGTATTAGAATGCATTTACAATGTCAATGATCATATATAGCCTACATGATGTAAAGGCAAGAAGCCCTGCATCTCGTTTGTATATATTTCATATTGAATTTATTGAAATCAATTTAAAATAGCAAAATAAAAATGCGAAGCATTAAAAGAATCTCAACAAACAATGCCCATTTTCAAATACTTCATTATCTAAATCTACGTTTTAAATTACGGAGTTATTCAAATAATTTTCAGAGTTTTATAAATATTTACCAATTAGTAAATGAGATGGGCGCAAAATAATATAAGGAGCCTCAGAGCCAATGATTAGGGGAGTATTGTTGTTCTTTGATCGCGTCTCAAATAAACTAGGCTAACTTGCACTGTAGAGTAATTATAAAACATAGGTCTATATTCCGTTATATTCATGAATGAAATGATTTCACTAATCACTGTATTCGAATTAATCTAATTTCTCGTCTCTTTGATGATTCAAAAAACTCACTGTACAGATATATATTTGTATGATCTACATAATAAAACTTTCCAAAATAGCTAAATTCCAGACACGTTCTTTCACATTCAATTCGATTCAAAGTTTATTCAACATTAAAAACATATAAATACAGAATGGAATGATAACAACTATTCCATATTAATGGTCCTTTAAAAAATAATGAATTTTCCATACATGTCGTTCTTATTTTGGGGAGGTGATAATTTAGGGCATTTCTAGTATTAAAATTATGCACATCACAATTCAAGTTAAAGAACGCTGATAAAAAAAAGTAGGCAAATGACCATTAAAACATAAAAACATGACAACTGCAATATAAAAATCATGCATATCGATTACATTCAAAATTCCAATTTTACAAAATAAAGGATTACAGTGAGCATAATATTGAGAATGGGTTATATTGCGTATTGCTTTCTTTTGAAGCTTAGGTAACCTTAACATATCATTTTTATTAAAATTTGCCCATGCAACTATACAGTAATTAAAATATGGTGTTATTAAAGTATAATACAACATTTTAAAAATATTTAAGGGATAACAATGAACTTTATATCAAATACCAATATATTTTGCTATTTCATTACACATCACATTTATATGCTCATGCCACTTCAATTTATGATTAATTACAATACCTAAAAACTTTAGATCTACACGTTCAAATTTATGGTCATTTACTCGTAATTGAATGTTGTTAAAATCATTATTTTTATTTGTAAAAGCCATATACTTAGTTTTATCATAATTTAATATCCACTTTTAATATAAAAACCAATTAGAAAGTTTCAAAATTTCTTGCTTAAAACCGTCTTGCATAACCTGGACATCAGAATGAGACATAAAAACACTTGTGTCATCAGCAAATAAAATAAATTTCAATTTATCAGAAATATTGCACATGTCATTAACAACAAACATAAAGAAAAGAGGTCCAAGAATTGATCCTTGAGGCACTCCACATCTAAGTATTTCGGTATTAGACTTATCTTTATTTGGACAAATTGTGTTCTATGTTCTAAATAACTTTCAAACCATTTTAAAGTTACTCCACGAATACATGATAATATCAACTTTTCAATAAAATAGTGTGGTCTAATGTATTGAATACTTTACTTAAATCTTTAAAAAGGCCCATTAAGATATGGTTATTTTCAAAAACTTTCAAAACATTTTAAATAAAATGCATAATTGCATTAGATGTAGAGTGCCCAGGTCTGAAAACATATTGGCATTCAGTGATAATATTAGACTTATTTAAACACATAAAAAGGCGATTATAAACAGCTCTTTCTAAAATCTTTGAAAAACAGGGAGTATAGATATACATGTAGGTCGATAATTAGAAACACTTCTTTAGTACCATTCTTAAAAACAGGAATAACCTTTGCAAGTTTTAATTGATCTGGTACTCTACCTCTAGACAAAGAAATATTAAATATCGCACTTAAAGGACATGATATAATATGAACAACTTTTTTCAATAATTTAACACTTACATCATCTTGACCACAACTCTTACTATGCTTTAATTTACTCACAATATTGACTATTTCTGTGGGGGTTATAGGATTATAAAAAGCTGTACATGGATTAAAATCAATATTACTAATGTTTTTGTCTAAATTATCAGTTAAGCTGGGTCCTATATTAATACAAATATGATTAAAAACAGAGCATATTTCTTTCTTATCATATATAGCTGGATCATTGCACATAAAGTCGGGCATACATTTATTATGCTTACTCGTACTCTTACCGAGACGTTCATTGATCAATCTCCATATTTCCGTATGTTCCCTGATGCATTTATAAATTTGGCCTTGAAATATTCTATTTTAACTTTTGTAATTTTACCATTCACCATATTTCTATACTTATTGTATTTATCTGTTTTATAATCAATTCGATTTTTTAAGTACTTCTTATATGATTCACACTTTTTTTGTGCACTTTAGTAAACCATGAGTAAACCATGGGTTATTATACTTTTACTCTTTACACATTGTTTGAAAGGAAAACATTTATTACAAATACAATTATACTGTCTTAAAAAACATTCATAACTATAATTTGGATCGTTAGAACATAAAGTCCAATCAGAGTTATATATTTCATGTATAAATTTCTCAATATTTTCCTCATTTATATCACGTAAAACAAAATTGTTATGTTCATTTGTTATACACTGTTTTGTATCAATTAAAAATACTGGCAAATGGTCACTCACATCACTTAAAATTGTTCCGCGCCAAGCTTCTTCTAAATTGTTCGTAAAAATAGTATCAATTAAAGTACAAGACCTGTCAGTTATTCGGTTTGGACAATGACTCATAGAATATAGAAAATGAATCATCAATAAATCCAAAAATCATTGACAGATTGGCAAGAGTTAACATCAAATAAATTAATATTAAAATTGCCCATGATATATATATATATATCTTTATTTTCCTTATGTACAACATTCAAAGTATCTTCTATATATAAATAAATATCTAAAAACAATTACACTGGTTGATTTGGAGGCCGATACATAACACCAATTAAAACAAAGTTTCGTTACTTTTTCAATTTCAATAAAAATAGACTCAAAACATTCATTATTTACATCTAAATCCTTACGTTGTTTATATTTCAATGTATCATTTAATAAAAGTCCTACGCCTCCTCCTTTCTTACCTTGTCTTATATTCAATAAAATATATAATTATTAAATTATAGAACGGGTCAGCCTGTTTAATCCAAATTTCAAATTGCACATCAATAGTATCTAAAAGCGAACATATTGTACTATAATTCTTATTTAAACTACGACAATTAATATGAAGGTAACTTGATGTATAATATACTTTAGAATGAGAATTAAAAGTGTTTAAACATGAATTAAATTCCTCGGACGTATAACAATAACTATTCGACAAGAAATCATCTTTATCGTTAAGTTATTAGATATGAGATGGTTCAGCCAGAGAACTGTCACACATACAATATAACCTGGTATAGAGATAGACGGTCAGCTCTCTGTCTTCGCCTACAAACCGACTTGACTATTTCGAACTTGACGCTTCGAAATCGAGTCACGTCCTCTGGTCGTTCTCGTTCCACAAACATAAATAGGCCTAATCGGATTTGATTGAGTGATGTATGCTTATTATATTAAGAGGTGCTTACATTCGTGATCCACACGCGCGGTTCTAGAAGAAAAATTGGATAAGGGGACATTTTGGTGGGGGCTTGGGGTTCTTGCATTTTATTTTACACTATTGCCTCGCTTAAATTCATCTATAATCAAGAATGGGGGCTTGAAGAAATTGGGGTATTGAGCCTCCAGCCACCCTCTAGAATCGCTACTTGTGATCCACAAGAGGGATTTGGTACGCATATCAAAACGTTTGGGTCACTGAACAGTGCTTGTTTTATTTTAGCAAAAATGTTCTATGCTGGAGAATAACGTGAAAAACACGTCTTTTTTACATCCATTTCTTATCTGCTAAAACTACCACATATTTTGCCTGGATTGACTAGTATAATACGACAATGACTATTTTCCTTCTAGTAAAGCAGACAAATTACAATTTCATTATAATTAACTATTGTGTTTTATTTTTTAAAGTAGTTAATTTACTGCTATTTTCAGCTCGATTTCTGTGTAATCAGGCGACAGAACTTTATTACCATGTCACAATTTTGCATACCGCCCTCTTCTAATCTTTAGTTTGAGAAGAAGAAAAAAAAATCTGTGTAATTTTATCTATCCGACCATATAAAAGTCGTTATGATTGGTCAATGTTAACCCCCGAGTCTCCAAGATGTAAGACCATCACATCTTTGCCGAGCGAAAGTTTTTGGTGGTTTGAGAACTGTATCGCCTACCCGTGTGAGTCAAAAAAAAGTTTACACCTAGAAAATTGCTAATTACTTTAAATATCATCTATGAACAGTAAATTATTATACATCTTATGATTGTGTGGTATGTGTTCACGCTTGGATGAACAGGAGGCATTGTTTGCGAGAGTGCAAAATCGACTTGCGCCAAAGTGATGCCTACAGCATGTATTATGTTGGGATTAGTGGAGTGAGAGAATGAATTGAATGTATCAAATGAAATGCATTGCATATGCTTTTTGCAGAAGCAAAGTCACACACAAACACAAACACGCGCACAAATGTTCTTTGATATTTGATATTCGATATTTGATATGTGTGGCATGATTAATTTTGTTAGGGATGTTATTTGGATCTGCAAAAACCGATTTAATACCCAAATCCCAATTGTTTTATTTAAACATCAGATAAGCAACTTTGGCGCAAGTCGATTTTTGCACTCTCGCAAACAATGCCTCCTGTTCATCCAAGCGTGAACACATACCACACAAAAATGATACCAAATGATTTGGGATAAAACACTCTTTCATAAGATGTATGATAATTTACTGTTCATAGATGATTTTTAAAATAATTAGCAATTTTCTAGGTGTAAACTTCTTTTTGACTCACACTGTATAGTCTCTGTCACGGTCCAGTTTACAATGCACAGTGGTGGAACGATACCGGCTGCACAGAGATACGGTATATGTAAGCTCTTGTGTGCACAGAGCATGACTGATGCATTTTCTTCAATTCCACTAGGTTCCATTTAGCTCCAAACGTTTTGAAATGGGGTATTAGATTGTGTTAATGGAACATTTTTATACATGTAGACTGAACCAATAACGCTCAACTGCTACCCGGTCAGCTGAGCAGCTGTCAGATATTTTAGTACAGTCGAAAAAATGAATAGGGTAACCAGTTAATAGGCCTACAGCTAGACTAAAAAATAAAAAAAAATTACTATAGGCTAATAGGCAGTGGAAAGCAAACCAACTGGGAAGTAAACTATTTATATGATTCGATTAGATTTGATTTGTTGATTTCTATATCATATTTGAAACATACATATTTGAAACATACATAATGTCCATCAGTGTGATATAATTTACGTTTCAAAGTACAATTAATACATGATGCTCATACTGTATAGAACATAGACAATCCATAGGAGAACATTACTCATTTTTACAATAATGATATAGGAGAGATACAGGGTAAGCATGAAGCTTGAAATGCTTGCAGCCCTCGATTAAACTAAACTAGTATTAATTAAACTAAACTAAATTAAACTAACAGCCTATAGTATATAATTATGAAACATAATGACGAGAGAAAATGACTTGCAAAAGAAAGACAAAAGATATAGAGAAAGAGGGAAGACTGATGAAAAGGGGTGGGGAGTATGTACAATTAACCCTGGTACAGATTAGACTCTAGATCCTCTTTTCACTGCTGCATGGGGATTCCCAGTAATTATGACCCGGTGGCTTCTGAACTCACCCATAAAGGAAGATACTCATGAATAGAAAGTGTCTGGCTTCAAATTATAGAAGGATACGTGCACTGAGGGGAATTTTATTTGCATGTACTATTAATAAAATGACGAGTGCATGACCTCGATGGATGGAAACCTTGCACTATCTAGTAATGCATAACATCATTAATCGACATGGCAACCATGACGATGGCACATCATTAGATTGGCTTACATTATTTTGCAAGCCCAGCAATTTGAAGTAATTGTTGAATATGCAATACGTGGCATTGCATTTAATTGGTTTAAGGATTATTTATCTGACCGTTTTCCTTATACTGTTTATAATAATGTTATTTCTCATTATGAGAGGGTCCGTGTGTGGAGTCCCCCAGGGCTCAACACTGGGCCCGCCTCTTTTTTTAAATAAATTATTCATGTATTGTTTCCTCTTTTTTCCATTTTGTCCTCTCCGCAGACGACACTAATTTAGTTGATTATCATAATGATTTTGATATTCTTGTAAATAAGACAAATGAGGAATTAATTAAGATTATACATTGGTTTCATACTAATGAATTGGTGATAAATTATGATAAAACTAAAGTTATGTATTTTTGTAAAGAACATAAAAAACATGATATTTCCGATATAATATTATTTATGAATCAAATCCTTTTAAGTTGTTCCCAAACAATCAAATTTCTTGGAGTAACCTTAGACGACGAACTATCTCTCAACAGCCATCGTTCCACTATAACTAGCAAGACTTCAAAAACTGTAGAAATTCTTTGTAAACTTCGTGATTTTTTGCCACAAAAGGAAATGTATATGCTTTATAATTGTTTAACCTTACCTTATCTTCAATATTGTAATATAATTTGGGCGAATGTTCGAACAACAAAATTAATTGAAACCATTACACAAATTACAAAAGAACATTTTGATAATATGCACAAATTCTTCCTTTAGAGCACATTCGCGACCATTATTCTTCCGTTTAAAAACCCTAAATAAATTATCATGTATATGTCTATATGATATACATAGATTTCAAATACCATTAGTAACGTTTCGTACAATTCATAATAAAGGTTTTCCCGCCCAATTTCATCAGAGTTGCATTCGAATTCATGAATAGGCTTTCAAGTTCGAACGATTTTCGTCAGCTCTCTGCTCTCATGGTTCATTTTCATTCTTTAAGCATTCAATTTCGTTTTATATCATTCCTTTTAAATTTTATTTCATTCAATTTAGAGAAAAATCCATTTAATTTAGTGACCCGAAGTTGTCATTCAATCTCGCGCCAGCTGGATAGACGTTCAATTTCGTCCTTAATACCAATTTCAATTTCATTTGAACGATCGAAAAAAAATAACATAAACAACTTCTGTAGTTCTACTTCTATGTAATTTTTACCGCAATTTGTTCACGTCATATTTACCTTTTTTCAGTTTTTAATTATATAATTTCATTTTCATTTTTAAACTTTCATAATTTTTATTTTAATCATATTTTACATATTTCTTTTCTTTCTAATCTTCTCTTCCAGTTCACTTTATTCCCTAGCAGTATGGATATATAACACTTACAGAATGGTTAAAACTCATAATTTTGTTACATGCAAGTAAGTATATAGTTATCATGTGCTTACTTACGTTATTATCATGTATGATATTTCAATATAAGGCAAAGGTCCCATTTCAAGGTACATAAACTTTGCATAATTTATTCAAACAGATGCAGATTGCAAAGAACTTAAACAGTAAAACAAAAATATGCTCAAATGCTATAAATGATTGCCTATTCGTGAATCTGAATACCTTAACGTTCACCAGGGCGGTGCAGGTGCGAGTTTGAATGCATTAACGTGCATTTTTTATTTGAACGCGCTTTTTACACGTTTATGTGAGAAAGTCATGAAATCGCATTCTAATACAATTAAATTGAATGAACTAGTTAGCTTTTTTAATGTTGATCTCGGTGATCATTCAAATGCGCTCGAAATTGAATGATCGCATCGTTAAATCGGATGCAACTCTGATGAAATTGGGCGGGAAAATCTATATTACTCCTTGCAATGTTTCCCAAATGTTCGCCATAAATAGATCGGTCCATTATCACAATACTCGCTCAAGTAATAAATTTCATTATCCCAAAGTTAAAACAAAGACTTTACTTAACTTTTAAGACACAGTGGTCCACCCGTGTGGAATAATCTTTCAGAGGAAGTAAAGAGTTCAACAAATAACTTCATTCAAAGCAAAGTTAAAAAGGGTATTTATTCATGATTATTCAAAATTATTATTTTTTCTTCATTAAATTTAGAATTACCATTACCCCCCCCCCAACCCTCCCTGTATGATTGCTGATGTTTGTTGGTTAGGTGTGTTACTGGGATTACCTAGTTAATCTGTATAATTTTGTATTTTGTTATTGCTTTTGTTTATACCATGTAAACTATTTTTCCCTTTATTCGGAACTACTCTGTACAAGTTTTCATAAACTTTTTTGTAGTTTCCGTTTTTTCTCGTACTATGTATATTTGCCATTTTGTATATATTATAATATTGTTTTTTATGTTTAAGAAGAATGAATAAATTGAACTGAACTGAACTGAGCTGATATCAAAATACATGTACGACAGTTTAGTGCCGATTTATTTTTTATTTTTTTATAATAGCTCTTTTTACATAGTGTTACGTGCTACGATCACCTGAACGGGTTAAATAATAATATTGTGCTCACTTCCAGGTTTCTAACTGGATTTTGCGCACTAGCTCACATTTTGCCTGTTCACACACCTCGAACCAGCCATAATCGAGGGTCTCTCTCCAAAAACTGTATATATTAATATTAGTACACTGTTTACTCCTGCAGCTGGATTCGGCTTTCGCGGACGAATATGATCGACAGGCCATGCAAGGTGCACCGTTCGAATCGACTGCACCTAACCGTTGGTATAATTCTCTCCATTTTTTTTCTTTGTCTCGTTCCGCGCTATTATGGTATTCTAGACTGCGATCGGCTTTAATATGCTAAAATGCTACAGGAAAACTGAGTTTCCAGAGTGATGTACACGTTCCTCAGCATTATGATCGCGATACTGTAAATACTTTAATCAGAGCAGGATACCTCATTTAGCTAATGATTGGTGAGTATTAATTCTATAAAATATATTTGTGTCTCGGTGCCGGTGGCTTGTCATAAGGGTTTAGAGAACATTTTAAGGAGCTCCTTGATATGACTAAAATTTCTTATTTTCCTGTATGCTTCACTAAAGCAGTAAACATATTAGTGGCCTCCTTTCTTAAAGGCAATCTGTCATCAGTGGCCAATTTTTCTGGTCCTCTTTGGTAGCCTTTATTATAAAAAAAAATTTAATACACAGTACAGAGAGAATAGACACGCATATATATAAATGTGTGTTCGGGTGCGCGTGCGTGTGTGTGTGTGTGTTAGTCTCGTTGGACTAGGTAGTACTAGGACGAGTACTCAGTAATAATGCATGTTAACTTAATCGTATAGCAGCAGCTGTGTGTAAATACACTGTTCATTGGCGTACTACTTAAACAACAAAATGATATGATCCAGGGTTCTGAAAAATATTTGCCTAGCTCTGCACAAAATCGTTACTGTGAGGGACTGAGGGTAAAGTACAATAAAAGCATGAACGTGGCAATCGGAATCTTATTATGTGTACAAAAAGGGTGCGCATTTTTTTACAAAATATATTTTTCTTTTCAATCCAGACATGTGTTAGAGAAGACCAGATAGTAATAATGATTATGATGATGATGATAATGATAATTTCCTGAAGATGCAAAGCGCTGAATGCTAATTTCATCATGGCTCCAGCAACCTGAGAACTGAGTACCAGTATAATTCATTTGTAGGTCGAAAGTGGCAAATGTAAAAAATAGTGTCTTACCAAAATTACTTTAATGCCACGACGGGGATTCGAACCCCTTAGCATGTGGTTCCTGCACGGTCTGGTGACATACCCTAAACCAAAAACACTAGATCACGGCACCCAACATAGAGGATCAAAATATTCTATATGTTGGGTTATATAACTTCCAATGTCCTAATGTAATCACTCAAGTTAATACATTTCTGGATTTTTTTTTTTTGCTAACCGGAACAATCAGACTGGAGAAACAATATGATTGTATCGTCTTGACTATTTACTCGAGGCAATTCGAGGTTTCAGCGTCTGACACGCCTGAAACTGAGCAATAATCCAATACGTCTTCAACTATTTCATTTCATTTAATTACGGTAACTTGCTGCAGCCTAAAGGACTGTTTTTCAAAGAGTCCGTGGACACTATATCTTACAATAATAACTGTTTAGCAAATGTATGACGACAGAAAGCACTATAAATCTGGGGAATAAGATACAGGAAGATAATGAAGATTAAGACATCTGTAAACTGACTACCATATTCTGTATATTTCGTAGCCAAATATATATCGTCTGATGAGAGCCAAAATGTATTAAATATCATTTAGCGCATGGTTAATGCCTTTAATATCTGGCTCCCAACAAAGACTTGGTGTCGAAATGAAGTGCGACTTTGTCAAATTGTCCACTGTAAAATCAGAAGCATGATGAGAACACTCCCTGAAATAGTCTTATTATCTATAAATCGACGACAGTGATCATATTGTTCATGTCTGGCTGAAAGAAACAGAAGAATGAATGTGAACAAATAAACTATATTGTGTCAGTAGAAACGAATGTGGTAATCAAGACTAACCATTTTGGCATGCATGGTTTCATTCGGTTTTTGAATAGCAACGTCTGATATAATCTTTTTAGAAAGAGCGCAATAGTCATTTCGGATTTCAATTTATGCAGTGGTCTCTTGAAATTTGAGGAGCGGTGTTGTAACAACACTGTAACAATAGTTCAATTTATGTTGATTGTGATAGACGTATTGCAAAATACTTCAACGTTTCGTGAAAGAGAGAGATTGGGAGAGAGATAGGGAGAGAGAGAGAGAGAGAGAGAGAGGTAAAAAGAGAGAGAGAAGGAGAGACAGCTATTGTAATTGATTAGAAAAAGGAACTTGTAATAGAAATAGTGCATGAGGGAAACAAATTGTGTTTCAACACATGTGAAGGTTTTTCAAGAAACATTGTGCCCTACGTAATTTCGTGCCTAAAAACGAGGGTTGTTAGAGAGTGCCCACAGACTAATCGACCTTCTATTTCTAAAGGTGGCTCCCTATATTCTAAACAAATATTGTCAATGTTCCGTATTTAGCCAAGTTATAAAGATAGTAGCTCTCGTTAAATCTCGTCTATCCTCACAGTATACATCCCACTACACAGAATGTCCACTAGACCAAGAGTTGAAAAAGGTCCTCGAGACCGAAACTGCCGGGACTGTCGTCGTAGCGACGACCCTCAAGAAAACGGTCAGTAGGCCCGCGAGACCGATTTTCTGTCACGTAGGCCGTCGGTCTCGGTCTCTGGTGAATCTGTAACATTCATGTGGTTTCACTCAACTCTGAAAACTAATCAACTTGTATTACCACGTGATAGATAACTTAATACATTCCATATTTTACCTACTGTATAAAAAGTAGATTTAATATATTCAACAACAAAAGAACAGCCTGAGCAATTGACAGCAATTGGGAACTATTTTTCGATTCTGTTGACCTGTCACGCATGTCCCGCGCGTCATTATTCAACTCATCACAAGCCCTGCCTGTGGGGTCTAAGTTCAGATATTTCTTTAAAATGAACCATCTTCCTTTCTTTCTCGCTCTCTCTCTCTCTCTCTCTCACTCCCTCTCTCTTTCTCTCTGTCTCACACACTCCTTTTTCCTCTTTAATCTCTCTCCTCTGTCTCTCTTTTTCTCTCTCTCACACACACACACGCACACATGCGCACACACCCTCCGCGTACCCCCTCTTTATTATCTTTCTCTTCTCCTCGGCCCCTCCTCCTTCCCTCTCGCTCTTCCTCCGAGTCCGTAATTTGTTATTCGAGATGAACGTACATGATTGCATGCACCGGGGCTACAACATACATCCTCGACAAACGCGAAAATTGTCATAGCAGTGTCTCATGGCAACGTGGTTCAGAGCACTTCACTATTTTAATTATGAAAACCATAAGTGTTAAGTATGGCAATATCGATGGTTGTTACCTTGGTTTATCAATGACAACGACACGCTATATGTACGCCAAAGAATGGTTGAGCTGATATCGGTTTTAATATCATCTATCAATGGCAATTAGGCATGTTGATTGCAATCGTGGGAAATTGTGTGGGAAATACCCTTGAAATGATGGAATACAAGAAATTAGCCTATATCCAACTTTTGTATGAATGAAAGAGGAACTACAGGGCCTGGGGTGACAAAGATGCGGCGGGGGTAAGCGAACTGACCAGGAATATTAAGCTAGAACTTGCATGTTTCGACAAAATATTGAGGTTGGAATTTCCAGTGTAACATGCATTTTCCTTAGCTTCTTTTGTGTGTATGCAGGTTTGTAAAATCAAGATTTTTGTATTACTGCTCCTAATCATAATCTTCTTTCTATCTTTCTTACAGACAAGGTTACAACTATACACTACACAAAACATACCAACCCCAAAGCGTAAACGCTACCTACCATGTGGAGCATAAGACACAAGAATTGGTTCGTCACGGTGGCCTTTGGCTGTTGGTGCTTCCAGCTCGTCAAGGCACAGCAGAGTAAGCATAATGACACACCGGAAGTGCTTCTCTGCGACGAGCTGTGCGAATTTAGTGCATGGGCAATGCATGCCTACTGCGGGGAACGCATGCTCGGTGACCTTCCTCTCCAGTGCCGAGAGGTAAAGACACTTGATGTCCGATTGAACGATATCCACAGTCTGAGGAGCGGTCTTTTGTCACAGTTTGAGAATCTTAAGTACCTGTTCTTGGTCGGGAACAACATGTCAGAAGTTGAGGATGGTGCCTTTGAAGGGTGTGAAGGGATCCAATTTCTGTCCTGGGGAGGAAATAATTTTCAAAGGCTTACTCGGAGCAAGTTTGTCGGGTTGACAAATTTGATGCACATGCTGATGGACAATTCCAACATCAGAGAAATCGAGACGGAAGCTTTCATAGAAACGCCACTCCTGAAGACGTTGGATCTGTCTGGGAATAAATTCATCTCACCACCTTGCGATGTACTTCATCCGCAGAATGTCCTCACTGACTTGTACCTGTCTGATAACTTTATCTCGATCCTACCTGAACGGTGTTTCTCGAGGTTTCAGCATCTGACACGTCTGAAACTGAGCAATAATCCAATACGTCTCATTACGAACCTGTCTGCGTTCGAAGGTCTACATTCTTTGAAAAAGTTGGAGATGGACAACACGTCGCTGACTTCGCTACCAATCGGATCTTTCCGCCATATCCATACTGTGACTGAATTCGTACTCTCAAGAAATCTGATCAAAGTCCTGGAGGAGCGAGACTTTGCTACATTGCCCGAAGTGGAGGTACTGCGTCTTGACCACAATCAGATCCACGCTATCCACCCGCGAACCTTCGTCGATCTTCAGAGCTTACGGCTCCTCGTCCTATCCAACAATAAGATCATGTCGATTGGACTCCACACTTTCATTCCTGTAGAGAGTACTTTAGAAGAACTTCATCTGGATGGTAACCAACTACGATCCATCCAGAACATCAGTGCTAGCACCATCCGTTCCTTGAAAAACCTATCACTGGCGAGGAACCCTCTGGAATGCAATTGCCATCTTTCCACGTTCCGCCATTCTCCTTCCGGTATGGAACAAGGTGGCGCCAATGTCACTTGCAGAATGTCTAATGAACTCGAGGTAAACATCTTTGAAACAACCTTAACAGCCACCCCATGTCCTAAGCCGACACCAGGACCTGTCAATCCTCTGGCAATGATAGGGCTCACCAAAAAACATATCGTGCCCATGGACGGTGAAACAACGGAAAAGCTGGAAACCAACGAATTGTCGATGTCACAACAGAATATTTTCTACGTCCTTATTGTTCTCATGGTCTTTACTGTAATATTAGGGTTCGCCCTCCTCGTATGGTGGATCTTAAGGGTGAACATGAGGAAGAACAGAGAATATAGTAAGCCGGTTGAGGACAACTATGTAAAGGACACATCTGGCAATTATGCTTTCATTTAAATGTCCCTCACTGGGAAACTTCAAAATGAACTACAAACCTTGCTTCTCAGTGGATCACTCCATTTCCAGTTTTTTCTTTAAAAAAGCATACATAATTTACAGCAAACATTTATATATTTTTTCCTTTTGTAATTATATTATTGATTAATTTTTTTTTTTAATCTGTAAGAATTATAAGCCTTAAACTTTCAAAGTGTACATAATATCATAGAGACTTATAAACTGTATATTTTTTTACATTTAAATAAATGTTATACACTTACATACATCGACGAAATGTTTTATATTTCAAAATGATATTACAGGTATTCCATATCGATTCTTGGTCAGATATACGTCTACATACATCTTTGTATACACCTGCATTGCATATTGTATTCGTTAGTTTTTTTCATAAGTGCACATATCTGAAATGGATGTACTTTCTTCATCTTAAATGGAGGTAATTTCTTCATTGTGGTTGTATAAAACTGGAATGAAAGATACATTTTTTTTAGAGCTCTTTGCCATTTAAGTGTACATTAATGTAAGTCTTAAACCTCTATACATGTCTAAGTATGAAGAGCGGACATGTAATATATATATATATATACCCACATAAAACGATAAGTCCATACAGATTCTTAGTCAAATTATTTTACATGAACAATGTTCTTTAGTGCAGTGAATATTCAAAGTGTCTTCTTCTTCTTCTCGTAATATTCACAGGGCTATGCAGCCTATCAGCAAGATGATAGGATGTTCTTATATAGAATAGCATAATTACTTTTACTTTGAACGAATTCTTTAGACTTTAATTCGCTAGCTATGTATTCAATTATGAGTGAGTGTGTGTTTTTTCGGTTTTGTTTGTTTATATGTGTTTTTGTTTGTGTGTGTGTGTCTGTTTTTAGATATTTTAGGTGGTTATGACGGCGGCGGAGCAGTTGAAAAATGTTGAAAAATTTGAAACAGAATTTGGAAAAACTCTTGAGTTCAGTTTCGAGTAAATTTTAGAATACCGGCCAATGACTTGAAATTAATAAAAAATGTTTATATATCTTGAACTCTATTGAACCTTTGATACTGATATTGATGTAATTGTTGTAAATACTATACCATTGTCTTTCATTGTTTACAAAAGTATTTTGTATTAGAATGCATTTACAATGTCAATGATCATATATAGCCTACATGATGTAAAGGCAAGAAACCCTGCATTTCGTTTGTATATATATCATATTGAATTTATTGAAATCAATTTAAAATAGCAAAATAAAAATGCGAAGCATTAAAAGAATCTCAACAAACAATGCCCATTTTCAAATACTTCATTATCTAAATCTACGTTTTAACTTACGGAGTTATTCAAGTAATTTTCAGAGTTTTATAAATATTTACCTATTAGTAAATGAGATGGGCGCAAAATAATATAAGGAGCCTCAGAGCCACTGATTAGGAGAGTATTGTTGTTCTTTGATCGCGTCTCAAATAGACTAGGCTAATTTGCACTGTAGAGTAATTATACAACATGGGTCTATATTCCATTATATTCATGAATGAAATGATTTCACTAATCACTGTATTCGAATTAATATAATTTCTCGTCTCTTTGAAGATTCCAAAAACTCACCGTACACATATATATATTTATATGATCTACATAATAAAACTTTCCAAAATAGCTTAATTCCAGACACAACAATATATCTTTTCAAAATGAACAAATCATTGTTCATTATTTAGTAAAAAAGTGGAAAATTAAATTTCACCTCTCTTTTGCATTATTTTCATTTTTAAAAAGGTAAGAATGAAATTCACTACATTTTCACGTTATCAAAGCTTACCTTTACATCATTTCAGCTAATTAATTTTTTTGTTGTAATAATTTTAAAAAATTCCCTCACTCGGGCATGTTTTCTTTATCTTCACATTTTAATACATGGAAATGCAACACGATAGTATATAGCTTTATCTAGGCCTAAAATAAAAAGATGTTGTATTGCCCTTCAGTCGGTCGGATTTTTCCCTCCCTCTTTGGGCTGATATTTTTCAGTTTTGAATGCTTTAATATATATTTTTGTATCCATTAAACTTTTTTTCTTCTAAAAACGTTAACAAAAAAAAAATTAAAAAGCCGACCGTAGAGTTCAAAATGTTTGGGTCTGTCGCAAAGGGCAATACAAGATATTTTTTTTAAACGCCTATCTATATATATATATATATATATATATATATACACACATGACTGGCACGTGGTTATTATTTAACCTCACACCCTTACTTGACATTGACAATAACTATTTATATATATATAGATAGATATATATTTATATTGATATATATTTAAACATTATCACCCGTTCATTGTATTTTACACACTTCACCTCAATCATTAGATATTCTCTCACAATGTAGACTCTTGATAAAAGTTAGCGACATACACACCACAAGAAGAAAAAAATTAAAAATTAAAAAAACATATACCGCAAAGGAAACATATTTGTATAATAAAACATTTTTATTTAATTATTTAATGCAATACCAGAAGTGCGTTTGGAAAATATAATACATTGTACTGTACATATCAATCACATCATAGATTTTAAGAGATAATATTATCTTTATCAAGTCAAGGCAGATAATATTATCCTTGTCGAGTCCGGGTAGATAATATTATCTTTGTCAAATCCGTGTAGATTATATTATCTTTGTCAAGTCGAGGCGAGGCAGATAATATTATCTTTTTCAAGTTAGGTGGATGACAAAGATAATATCATCTACCCGGACTTGACAAAGATGATATTATCTGCCTCGCCCCGACTTGGCAAAGATAATATTATCTACCCAGACTTGACAAAGATAATATTATCTGCCTCGCCTCAACTTGGCAAAGATAATATTATCTGATCTGACTTGACAAAGATAATATTATCTACCCTGACTTGACAAAGATAATATTATCTGCCTCGCCTCAACTTGGCAAAGATAATATTATCTTTGTCAAGGCAAATAAGAGACGAGGCAGATAATATTATCTTTGTCAAGGCAATAAGAGGCGAGGCAGATAATATTATCTTTGTCAACTCAAATAAGAGGCGAGGCAGATAATATTATCTTTGTCAAGTCGGGTAGATAATATTATCTTTGTCAAATCATGGCAGATAAGAGCCACTTGACAAAGATAATATTATCTACGTTATACCCGGATTTGACAAAGATAATATTATCTACCCAGACTTGACAAAGATAATATTATCTGCCTCGCCTTGACTTGACAAAGATGATATTATCTACCCGGACTTGACAAAGATAATATTATCTACGTTATACCCGGATTTGACAAAGATAATATTATCTGCCTCGCCTCGACTTGGCAAAGATAATATTATCTACCCAGACTTGACAAAGATAATATTATCTGCCTCGCCTCAACTTGGCAAAGATAATATTATCTGATCTGACTTGACAAAGATAATATTATCTACCTGACTTGACAAAGATAATATTATCTGCCTCGCCTCAACTTGGCAAAGATAATATTATCTTTGTCAAGGCAATAAGAGGCGAGGCAGATAATATTATCTTTGTCAAGGCAATAAGAGGCGAGGCAGATAATATTATCTTTGTCAAGGCAAATAAGAGGTGAGGCAGATAATATTATCTTTGTCAAGTCCGGGTAGATAATATTATCTTTGTCAAATCATGGCAGATAAGAGCCACTTGACAAAGATAATATTATCTACGTTATACCCGGATTTGACAAAGATAATATTATCTACCCAGACTTGACTTGACAAAGATAATATTATCTACCCGGACTTGACAAAAATAATATTATCTGCCTCTGTCAATTCCGATTAGACAATATTATCTTTGTCAAGTCTAGGCAAGGCAGATGGTATTATCTTTGTCAAGTCAGGGCAGTTGACATTGTCAATGTCAAGCCGGGTTAGATAAAAGTTCTTAGGCTCTCATGACATTCATTTAAAGTAAATGTGCATTGAAAATCAAAGACATGGGCAATTAAGTATCACTAGGAAACACTAAGGAACGACCCTGTTTAAGCAGACGACATCGTTTAAACTGATACATACTAAAACAAAGTCTTCAATAATAAGAGTTTGATTGAGTTTAACATGAACATATTCCATATCATTTTAAAATCGATACAGATAATAATAATTTTTTGCTTGGAAACATTTAGGCAAGGATAAATAATCTATTAAAAGTACCCCTTAAATATCAGGTCACTTTCAAATTAAAAAAACACATAAGTATAATAATCGAAGTGGGCAATAATATAGCATTTCAACATAATTGTCCATTTCACTTGGAGCTTAGACCATCTGAACAAATTATAACAAAATTTGTTTTAAAGGAAGGAAATGCTCTGTCAAACATTTTTTCACAGCAAATTTGAGATTTGGAGATGTTTTGATAACGTCACATCAGGGAACAACCCTGTGTAAACAAACGATAATGTATAACTAATGAACATATTTCACATCATTTTAATCAAAGTGATGCTGATACTGATAACAATAAATTATTGCTTAGAAACATTCAGGCAAGGATAAATAATCTATTAAAAGTATCCCTTAAATATCAGGTCACTTTCAAATTGAAAAACACATAAGTATAATAATCGAAGTGGGCAAAAATACAGCATTTCAACATAATTGTCCATTTCACTTGGAGCTTAGACCATCTGAACAAATTATAACAAAATTTGTTTTAAAGGAAGGAAATGCTCTGTCAAACATTTTTTCACAGCAAATTTGAGATTTGGAGATGTTTTGATAACGTCACATCAGGGATTAACCCTGTGTAAACAAACGATAATGTATAACTAATGAACATATTTCACATCATTTTAATCAAAGTGATGCTGATACTGATAACAATAAATTATTGCTTAGAAACATTCAGGCAAGGATAAATAATCGGTTAAAGGTAGTGTGTCCCTTTTGCAGGCTGAGAATATAAATCCTATGGCAAAAAGAGAGATATAAAAAAGATACGCTACCTTTCAAAGTAACCCTGAAATATCAACTCACTATCGAATTGAAAAGCACATAAGTCTAAAAATCAAAGCAGTTAAAAATATACAATTTTCAACACAATTGTCCATTTCATTTGGAGCTTAGACCATCTATGCGAATTGTTTGTTTTAAAAATGCTCTTTCAGAATGTTTTAACAACATATTGGTTTAAAAGTAACAATCACCTTTAAAAATATTTTGTGTAAAGCTATTATGTATTAAATCAACCGCCCCGCCCCCCTTAAAAAAAAAAAAATACGTGGCATTATTTTGGTTAACAGTTAAGAGGTATGACAAAAAAAAAGTAGAACATAAAACTGGGATCCAAGCATGTCCTTGACTGTGCAACTGTGTCAAGGTGCATCAATAGTATAAAATTCAGTTTTACAGTTATTGAAAGTTGTCAAACTTGCAATATCTCTTTACATACGTAATCTATGAATATTTTGAGTGTAGCATCTGTCTCTCTTTCCGTATGTCTTCTCTCTTTCATTTCTACCTCCATGCGTCGGATCACCCCCGACGCATTTTTGGATAATCGTTTAAAGCCCCTCTTTAAAACACATTTACATTTAAAGCCTCTCTAAAGTGTTGGGAGCCCTAAATTCACCTAAAATTTGAAGGCAAAATTTTACTTAAAGAGAAGGTTGAGTTCTGGGAAGAGGTGAAAAATAATTTGTGAGCGTTATCATTGTATTATGCTAGTGTGGAGAACATCAGATAAAAGATGTTCCCTGAAAATCATGGCTCTTCAAATGCCTTCATATTCTAAATATGGCATGTAACAACATAAAAATCGGGACAGCTTTTTATGCTACATGTTCGTGTAGTCCCATATACATCTTTCTGTGTACAGTGCTTGTAACTTTACCAAGACTGGGCCAAATTTCTTATCATTTTGATGATTCCAGAACCTTGCAATACACACCAATACTTATAAGCTAGATGATCAACCTTTTCTGATCGATTCCACACCATTTCTTTCACAATGCAATTGCATGACCAGAACTCAACTTTATCTTTAAATTGTATCGTAATGTGAAAGAGGATGTCATTTAAGACACACTTTTGCAAAGATTTCTACCCAAAAAATGTGTTTGAATACAAATATTGATAAAAGAATACATAATTCGGGTTTTGTGCTGTTTGCAGAAAACTTTAATTTTGTATTCTTTCATCAATATTTGACTTAAAACACATTTTGTTTTTAAAACCTTGCAGAAATGTGTCTTAAATGACATCCTCTTTCACATTATGATACAATTTAAGTGAAATTTTGCCTTCGATTTTGTTGTTGCTCCCAACACTTTGGGAGGGCTTTAACATACAGAGCAAATACTTGTTTGTGATTGGTACATTTTCACTCGTGAACGTGAACATAAATTTCTTCCCTAAATAAATTCATAATCATCACTGGAACTCGTTGTGGGTTGTTCCTGTCTCGACACATCCCCAGAAAACCAGAGTTTTGTACACACCCTCTCCATAGACCTGGCCTCCTCATCTAAGGTACCTGCAGAAGAATAAAGAAAATTGCTAATGTTCACATTTTAATTCGTAAAAGAAGAAATGATAAGCATTTGCAGAAGAAATATTCTCTCTATAAAAGTAATATATGAACATCATGTTTGGAATAGTAAAGCAGCATGGTGCTGCATATCTACTCATCTACCAGTGTGTAGCCATCCTACAGATCTATAACATAGAACTTAAGGGCGGATGAGCTCACATGGAGCCAATGGCCAGCTACCATGGAAGAGTTTGGTACCTCACCATGTATATTACCATTCGCTGCAACACCAATCACGAATAAGTACACACTGGTCCCCGAATAGGTAGTCCTGCTGTAAATAGCCTTCGGAAAGAGTTGCTGCCTTTTGCAAATAAGGTACATTATAATGACCAACCTACATGTAGTTCAAAGCCATCAGGAAGATTAGCCTGTCATGCTCTGTCCCTAAAAACATGAGGAAAGTGACTGCGCATTGCGACATGGAATGTTAGGACGTTGTATAAGGCAGGGAAATTAGATAACCTCATTCAGGAGGCTAATAGGATGAAACTAGATATTATAGGTATTGCAGAAACTAGGTGGACTGATAATGGATGTGCGGAGAGAGATGACTACACCTTCATATACTCTGGAGGAGAAAAACACCAACATGGTGTTTGAATGTTAATCAAGAAAAATCTTGAGAAACACATTCTAGGTTACTGGATATTAAATGAGAGAGTGATGTTAATGAAGCTGAAAGCTAAACCGGTTAACCTAGCAGTAATTCAAGTGTATGCCCCAACCAGTGATTACACTACAGTGATGAACAAGTAGAAAAATACAACCATCAAATAGATGAAATGCTTAAGCATTGTAAATCAACAGAAGTTGTTATCATGATAGGTGATTGGAATGCTAAAGTCGGAGAAGGTAAGGAAGGAAAGATTGAATGAACGGGGTGATCGACTTGTTCAGTTCTGTAAGGAATATGATCTAGTGATAACCAACACTTTTACCAACAACATAAAGAAGAACTTACACCTGGAAAAGCCCAGGGGAGTGTTTCACAAAGACAAAGATCGACTTCAAGTTGGACTGAACTATGGCAGGCCGGTCATGCCACTGTTTGCTTTCACCATTTACTGGCATCGGTCTCTCAAGGGATGTACAAATCATGGTAACAAATCGATAGCATTTACTTTTTTTGATAATTCATTATTGAAGGAAAAATATTATCTAAAGATCATAATGATGAGAGCAAACAGTGGCATGAACGGCCTGCCATAGTTCAGTCCAACTTGAAGTCGATCTTAGTCTTTGTGAAACACTCCCCAGGAGATGTAAAGAGAAATCAGATCGACTACATTTTAATAAAGAATAGGTTCAAGAATTGTATCAAGTGAGTAAAGACATGCCCAGGGGCTGACATAGATTCTGATCACAACCCAGTGATTGCAGAAGTCAAAAAAAAGCTAAAGAATCACTCCCAAGAACAAAAAGTAACCCTCTTCCAGTTGGCACAGCTCTAAATAAAACAGACATAGTAGAAAAATACCTTATGGAAGTTATAAATAGGTATAATTTTCTAGTCACAGAAGAAATAGAACAAACAAATAATGAAGTAAATGACATTGAGAAAACTAGAAGTGGAATGGAAATGCTTGACAAAAGCTTTCAGCATGGAAATAAGACACTACCAACTTTAAAAAAAAAACAGCAAAACAACCATGGATGACGGAGAAGATTTTGAACTTGATGCAGGAGAGGCAAAAGCCAGTCATAAACTCCAAATCATACAGAGACATCAACAAGGAAATTGATAATGAATGTAAAAGAGCAAAAGAAGAATGGCTAACTAAAAATGTGTTAGAATTGAGCATTTCTCCAAGACAAACCAAACAAATGAAATGCACAGAGAAATCAAGCATTTTAAAAAGAAAAACAAGGCAGCAAGCGATGTATCAAGAACAAAGATGGAACATCTTCCCTCTTTGAAAAGGAAGATATTAAACAAAGATGGGAAGAATATATCCAAGACCTATTTGATGATGACAGAGGTCCAGAACTTCCAATCACTGACAACGAGGGTCCAAGTATACTTGAATCAGAAGTTAAAACAAGCTCTGCATTCACTGGGAGCTTCTAAATCTGAAGGCCCAGATGGGATAACACGGAAAGAACTTGTGGCCTTACAAGAATTTGGGATTGAACATTTGACTACCGGTAGTATGTGCCAAATGATATACAATACAGGTCATATTCCTAAAGATCTGAAAAAGTCGATATTTGTGCAATTCCAAAGAAGCCTAAGGCAAGTGTATGTGAAGATTTCCGGACAATTAGCCTTATGAGTCTTGTAACCAAGTTGCTCTTAGAGATCATTCTCAACAGAATAAAAATTCAAATTGACGATGAAGTAGGAAAGGAACAGTTTGGTTTCAGACCTCAAAGTGGTACTAGAGAAGCCATATTCTGTATGAGAATGATGACAGAAAGGTATATATATGTGTGCTTTGTTGACTACTAGAGTGAAATGGAGAGATGTTGCAATCAACCTCCGAACCGGCAGAAGATATTTAAAGGGATCCGGTAACTTTGTCTCAGATTCTGAAACAAAATTCTGGATTTAGCTCATGATGCAATGATAATCATAAACCTTTAGGTCAGTCAGGAACCCCATGACTTTTACAAGCTGATCGCCTGTCTGATTATCAAGATATTTATGATTGGAATTACAAATTTTGAAAACCATTCGCCTGATGGTTTTCATAACACTATAGTCTATTAGGGAAACGAGTATGGTAAAACCGGTCAATCAAAGATTTTTACTTTTTTGAGGCACTTCTTGATCATTTTGAAGCGCAATTTTTTTAGGGCTTCATTATTACACCATATCACAGACACTAATAACATGTAGGGCCGTGTATCTCAGATTTAACACTGTTAAACGATCCCTTTAAATAGATAGATAGACCCATTTACCCATTTAGTATAACTCACCTTGATTATGCACAGCACCTACTACTTGATCCTTGGGATTGGTATAGATCTCAAGGAGGGTCTGGAAACAATTTCTTTCAGGGATCACCTTTGGAAGACTTTGATTATGCTGTTGCTCACCCCCTACAATCAAATGTTGAGCTGCACACAAAAAAGTAAATAAACATGTTATTGGAAAGAGCAAATGTTTATACATCAATTCTGAAAAACAAAACAATACTATGTATCACACCTAATATCCTGGAGGGTTCTTTTAGTTGATAGTCAATATTCAATATATACAAGGGTCTCGCACATGCATTACAAATTCCAAACTCGAAAATCACAGGCATCTTTTAGTACAAGCATATATTATTCCCTATCAGTGTCAGTGTCAGTGTTTTTCCCCCCAAATACAGCATACAATATTGTTAGAAATTCATATTACAAGACTTAGTACTGCATCAAATTATCTTTGGAAACAGGTTGCAAATATAAGGACAGAAGAATGATTAAAGCTAGGAGTCTTGTCATCTATAAATAGTTTATTTTTACCATTCATGTCCTCAATGACGATGGCCTCTGACATGTGATTGAAGCCCTGCCTCTTCATTTCCGACTGCCATGCTGCTGCCACTTCCAGCTGATCAGTCAAGATGGCCAGTTGATTTGTCCCTTCTTTCAACTTTTTCAACTGCCCCTTCATCCTACTGGTGGATTGCTTTAATATTGAAAAAGAAATAATAACTAGAAAAGTCAACGTAAAGCGTAGCATCCCCTCGCAGGGTACAAATGGCCTATATACGTCAGAACAAGTTACCTCCATTAGACTATACTATTATATTACTAGGCATTGAAGTTAACCACATTTTCACATATATAATTAGGTGTTTTTGCATATTTAATGAGCTATGACTTTTCACCTTTGACCTACATACTCGGAAATTGAACTTAGGCTGTGTTTTGATTCCATGTACTTTCATATCAAATTTGATTAAAATCCATCAAACATTACTAAAGTTATCGAATGGAAACCAGATTCGCATATTTAATGAGCTATGACCTTTGACCTACATACTCGAAATCAAACTTAGGCTGTGTTTTGATACCATGTACCTTCATATCAAATTTGATTAAAATCCGTCAAACATTACTAAAGTTATCGATCGGAAACCAGATTCGCATATTTAATGAGCTATGACCTTTGACCTACATACTCGAAATCGAACTTAGCCTGTATTTTGATACCATGTACCTTCATATCAAATTTCATGAAAATCCGTCAAACATTACTAAAGTTATCGATCGGAAACCAGATGTGTATTTTTCGCATATTTAATGAGCTATGACCTTTGACCTACATACTCCGAAATCGAACTTGGCCTGTATTTTGGTACCATGTACCTTCATATCAAACTTCATTAAAATCCGTCAAACATTACTGAAGTTATCGATCGGAAACCAAATTTGTTACGAACGGAAGGAAGGAAGAATGGAAGAAGCACGGAAGCACGGAAAAAAGGACGGACAGCAGCGTTTCTATATCCCCTCCGACTTCGTTGGCGAGGGGATAACAAATTATTTTCATGTTTTAATTATGGCATATGTATGAACAAACCAAACTGAATGCTTGTACATCAATTAGTCTACAAAATACTATGCTTGATGATAAAAATAGCAATGAATATGAATCTTTGCTTTCTGTTCAGCCTTGTGATTTTTCTCCCATGATCGTTTTGCAAATCTATGCAAATTTCATAGATATAACTGCCATGGTATCGGGTCTAGAATATTTACCACTTCTAAGACGGTCAGGGCAACAGGACTTGTCCTCAGTTCCTCCATACTGGTGAAGGAACCTTCCACAGTTTGCTCCGCTTCCTGTATGAATTCAATAAATTCCTGTGGAATAGACTTCCTCATGTCCTTGCCTAAAATAAAAGAAACACACATTTATCTCATTAACACTTTATAAATACTACTACTAATAATGCCTCAGTGTAATTTTGTACATTGGTGTACTCAATTATGTTGCACATCTTAACAAATTTTCTCAGTGCAATACATATTTTTTCACAGAATTATTAGTCTTTTCCTACTAATGTATCATAGAACGTCCACTCCATTAAAGTGACTCTGTAACATTGTTGAAGGTTGATGAAAAAACTGCGTAATTTTTGTATGAAATGTTACTGATTATATTCCTTCTACTGTACTAACCCTCTAGCATGCAAAAAATCCTGAAAAATACTCAAACCACAAAGATATTTATGGTCTTCTTTGAAGACGTTACTGTGCGACACCCTCTAACACCAAATTCTCCCAACCATTTTTAATTTTCCCAACCGTTTTTCCATGATAATAAGACATAACACAGGCTTTTATAAATCTTTCAACACTTAAATGTCTGGAATGGTATAGAGCCAATTCATTGCTTTGTGATGATTTACATTCACCTAAAATGTAATTAAACTGTAATAATATAGTTGGGTGAATTAAATCGATCAGATCATTTTTCCCAATTATTATCATTAATAATGGTCTGTTTTCACTCAAACTTTCAGATTATCTTTAATTGTACATCTAGCATTGACGTCACTACCTTAGCACCATTTTCTCTTATCTGAACAATGTTACGGAGTCACTTTAAGGCTTTAACCCTAAAATTAAAGGGGGCGGAAACGCCGGAAATCTGGAATACTGAATATAACATTTACAACAATAAATCTTCTAAATACATAATAAATTCAGTGATAATGGATCAGTGAAAATCAAATCCCTAAAATCATCAGTTAAAAGAATTTGTTACATCTCTCTATTTGCTGCACAGAAAACAAAATCTTTGTATGCAAAATCAATAAATGATATATATAAAATTTGATTTGTCAAACAACCTGGTAAGATGTGTAAATGTTTATTCCGCATTATAATCTGTATGAAGGTTTATGAATAAAATGCTTAGGTGAACCGCATTTCAGTAATTTGGACATGTTGCAAACTTACCAAGAAACTGGGCGAGGACTGAATCCTGCGTGTGGACAGGATATCTATCCATACAATCCTCCCAAGTCTTCATTCGAGTCAAAGTCTGGAAGGTATTCCTCAGCCTAGAGAGGCCCTTTATTTTTTGGGCCTCTCCTTCACCTCGTTGACTTGAAGATCACCGCCCACCATCCTCGTCAGCAGGCTGAATCGTTGGGGTTCCTTCATCCCCTGAAGATGCATCAATACCTACATGCAAACACACACACAAAAAAAAAACAAATATATATGTATATAAAATATAAATAAAACTTTGTGCAGGTGTTTATTTGATATTCATCCAAATTCGTGCAGAGGACCAACATTTTTAGGTGTGGAGATGTTTATTTAAAGACGGTGCCCTCAGTGAGGTAAATAGGACAATTTTCATTGAGGAGAATCACCTTGGGTATCATAGTTTCAACCAGAGCCTCTTATGGTATTATACAAATTTTGCATGCTTCGGCATTCATTATCACAGAATATATGAACCAACAAGTGCAGAATTTATTGATTATGAAACTTATAATTACCGTCTGCTTCAGTGGCTTCCCTGTTTTTTCCAGATTAATTGAGAACAGTCTCACAAGTTTTGCATAGCATCTCCTGCTGTACAGAGCTAACTGAAACGTTGCCTCCAATGGCTTGCGTCCCTGTAGCCAAAAATGCAACAGAAAATGCTTTTCAATATCCAATACTGTATATCACAATGGTTGACATTTTGACAAATCTTTGATTTTTTTTTTTTAATTAACGGTAAAAGTATGCATGATGATTTGAGATTCTCTTTTGTCACAGTAAGTAGAGCACACTCTGCTATGGAAATGATTTTTCTAACCTGAAATAATAATAAAACAGCAACATGAAAGATGCAGTCACTCATGTTGATTTTGGAGAAGCTCCAAAGGTTTTCTTGAATGTTAAAATAAATGAACTTACGTCTGAAGTTGTAGCAATGGAGCCAAGTGCTGCAGCTGCCCGTTTCTCCATTCCTCCCGTACTGTGGATGGAGGCTCGTCCACGTCTTCATCGAGGCCATGCATGGCGTACAGCAGCCGTCGGCAAATGCCAACCTTTGCCTGCAGCTCAGGAACATCATCCCTCAGTAACATTTGCTGCTGTTGGAATACAGCTCCAACTTCAAGCGCATGGGTTTCATCCAGTCCACTATATACCTTTACGGTACACCTACGGTAGTGGGAAAACCTAAGTAAGGAGAGGCAAAAAGAAAGAAAAACTAAATAATTTACTGTGCAACTTCAAAGAAAATTAACTTTAGTTCAAGGAGTACAAAAGTATATATGCATGTATGTTAAACAACTTGAAACATTTAAGAACTTTTCTATAGAGAGACAAACCAATTAATTGTTACCTTTCATCATCAGACAGGTCAACGATGGCCTCCCAAAGGTTGTATCCCCCAAGCAGGAAATAATCCGCATCCTCTACATTGCTGCCATCCCAGTTCTCGTCCTGCACCATTACTGGTAGAACTGGGATGTGGTGATTGGGAATGGTTTTTAGTTCCGCCTTGAACATCTCAACTTTCGCAGCATTGCCTTCAATGAGGGTAAACGCTGGGGATGCCCTTCTTATTTGAGAGAGGGGCACTTCGAAACATCCTGTAAAATATAGAGAATCAAATATAGAACATGTTACAGTATGTAGCACACAAACCATTGAATGGTTGATTAATGGTTGAAGTGTACTCAGCTTGAATGCTGCTCACAGTGACAGTTTGAGCAAAATTTGATTTTAAACAAAAATACCAGTATATTTATTTTCAGGAAAACATGGCAACATAAAATACAAGGTTCTCACAGTAACGAAATAGTCCATTAAGTTCTAAGTACAATTACATTTATATTTTAAGTAATTGCAAAAGGCATGAAACAAAATTTGTCGGAATCAATCCCTTTATCCTAATATAACATACCTTTGTATTTCATATGAGGGTCGGCTGTGTCGACCACAGTCCTTTGCCGCTTCCTCCTTGGTACGTAGACTCCCTACGCCGGTTAGGGTTAGGAGTAGAATGCAGCAGGGGGTGTAAGCTTTCTTCCAGATTTGCCACACTTACATCCATCCCAAGCCCCTTGACCAGCGACTGTGTATCCAGGTCATCCACAGACATACTTAAGAAAGACCCATCCGATGTTTTAAGCTGCAAAAATAATAAAAGATTATTAGAATTGTAAATACATTATATGTATGTGAAATGCCTACATTGTCCTATTTTTTTTCTTGTTTGCCCTGGAAACAATGGACTGAACTCTCCACATTTTCAAATGTTTTTAAGAACCTTATTAAAATGAAAATATATTTGATTTCTTTAAAGTTGAAGATTTTGTAGTTAGTACGCATTATGCAAATTATATTTGTTACATTGAATTAGAGAGGTGATCATCTTCTAATAGTGAACTTGAAAAGATTGGATTGAACACTTGATTTGGGTCAATCTGATCATAATGTAGATCCAAATGTATAAGAAAAATAAGGAATTTTTATATATTTAAAGGCAAATGCTAGTTCACATAAAATAGAGTTCATAACTTGGACCCTATTCACTACAACAAATATTTTGGTCTTTCAGAATATGTTCAGATATTATTTATGCAAATTTTCCAGTTTCTATGTTGAACAATACAGATTTTATCACTTGAAACATGAAAAATGGCTTTAAATTTTGGTTTTGACATTAAAAAGTTTAAATTTCAATAGGTTATAAAAAAATTCTTGGGTCAAGCTAATAACTTATGTTAACAACCAAAATGGTTGAAAATCACCCCGTTCATTATTCGGGGGTGATTTTCTTAAGTGAGAGGGGGGTTGAATGGGGATCATTGTCCTAGGGGCACACATTTGCTTTTATTATAACTATTATCTGCATCAACAAACTATGTTGGTCTTTTAGAATATGTTTCAGAGATGATTTATGCATATCTTCCATTTTTTATCTTTGAAAATACAGATTTCATATCATTTGAAACATTAAAAATGGCTTTAGATTTACGTGTCGACATTAAAAAGTTTAAATTTCAATAGGTTAAAGGTTTTTTTTCTCTTGGGTCGAGCTTAATTTATGTTAACGACCAAAATGGTTTGTCAATTTGGGTTACAAAATTCTGTAAACAATTTGCTGTTCTGGGATACCTCATGCATTGTATCACGACAATTACCCCTGCACAATCACCCAGAAGACTACACTGTACTCCCTTCCTCTGTGGAAAATCAGACCCCCTATTCATTAAAGGGGAAGTCCACCCTGATAATTTTTTTAATGGTTTTAATAAAAGTATAATTTTTATTTGGGGGTGATTTTTATAAAGTGAGAGTGGGGGGTGATTGTCTAAGGGGGTCATTTTCAGAGGGGATAATTATCCTAGGGGCACACATTTGCTAGTATTATAACTGCATCAACAAACTATATTAGCTTTTTAGAATATGTTTGAGAGTTTATTTATGCAAATCTTCTAGTTTCTATCTTGGAAAATACAGATTTCATATCATTTGAAACATTAAAAATGGCTTTAAATTTAGGTGTCGACATTAAAAGTTTAAATTTCAATAGGTTAAAGGTTTTTCTCTTCGGTCAAGCTTAATTTATGTTAACAACCAAAATGGCTTGTCAATTTGGGTTACAAAATTCTGTAAACAATTTGCTGTTCTTGGATACCTCATGCATCGTATCAGGACAATCACCCCTCCCCCCTCCCCTGTAGAAAACGACCACCCCTGTTCATTAAATGTGAAGTACAAGGGCACCCTGATAATATATTGGTTTTAAAGGTATATAGACCAGTTTTGGAAACGCCCCCCTCTCAAAAAATAAAATGGAAGCTCTTATTACCAATCATGTGAAAGAATATGTTTTGACTAATACGTGATGATACAAATTTTGCCAGGAAACCGCCTACTAATTGATATATTAAATAGTTAAAATTTCAATACCCCGGTAGGTTAAAGGTTTTTTTTCTTTTGGGTCGAGCTTAATTTATGTTAACGACCAAAATGGTTTGTCAATTTGGGTTACAAAATTCTGTAAACAATTTGCTGTTCTGGGATACCTCATGCATTGTATCACAACAATTACCCCCTGAACAATCACCCCTGGAAGACTACACTGTACTCCCTTCTTCTGTGGAAAATCAGGCCCCCCCCCCCTATTCATTAAAGGGGAAGTCCACCCTGATAATTTTGTTTATGGTATCAATAAAAGCAAAATTTTTATTCGGGGGATTTTTATAGGGGGGGGTGATTGTCTAAGGGGGTCATTTTCAGAGGGGATAATTATCCTAGGGGCACACATTTGCTAGTATTATAACTGCATCAACAAACTATATTAGCTTTTTAGAATATGTTTGAGAGATTATTTATGCAAATCTTCTAGTTTCTATCTTGGAAAATACAGATTTCATATCATTTGAAACATTAAAAATGGCTTTAAATTTAGGTGTCGACATTAAAAAGTTTAAATTTCAATAGGTTAAAGGTTTTTTCCTTGGTCAAGCTTAATTTATGTTAACAACCAAAATGGTTTGTCAATTTGGGTTACAAAATTCTGTAAACAATTTGCTGTTCTGGGATACCTCATGCATTGTATCACGACAATTACCCCCTGGACAATCACCCCGGAAGACTACACTGTACTCCCTTCCTCTGTGGAAAATCAGCCCCCTATTCATTAAAGGGAAGTCCACCCTGATAATTTTTTAATGGTTTTAATAAAAGTATAATTTTTATTGGGGTGATTTTTATAAAGTGAGAGTGGGGGGTTATTTTCAGAGGGGATAATTATCCTAGAGGTACACATTTGCTATTATTATAACTGCATCAACAAACTCTGTTGGTCTTTTTGAATATGTTTCAGAGATTATTTATGCAAATCTTCTAGTTTCTATCTTGGAAAATACAGATTTCATATCATTTGAAACATTAAAAATGGCTTTAAATTTAGGTGTCGACATTAAAAAGTTTAAATTTCAATAGGTTAAAGGTTTTTTTTCTCTTGGGTCAAGCTTAATTTATGTTAACGACCAAAATGGTTTGTCAATTTGGGTTACAAAATTCTGTAAACAATTTGCTGTTCTTGGAAACCTCATGCATTGTATCACAACAATTACCCCTGGAAGACTACCCCCTTCCTCTGTGAAAAATCACCTCCCCCAGTTCATTAAAGGGGAAGATAATTTTTTTAATGGTATTAATAAAAGCAGAATTTTTATTCGGGGGCGATTTTCATCAAGTAAGAGAGGGGGGTGATTGTCTAAGGGGTCATTTTCAGAGGGGATAATTATCCTAGGGGCACACATTTGCTAGTATTATAACTGCATCAACAAACTATATTAGCTTTTTAGAATATGTTTGAGAGATTATTTATGCAAATCTTCCAGTTTCTATCTTGGAAAATACAGATTTTATATCATTTGAAACATTAAAAATGGCTTTAAATTTAGGTGTCGACATTAAAAAGTTTAAATTTCAATAGGTTAAAGGTTTTTTTTTCTCTTGGGTCAAGCTTAATGCATGTTAACAACCAAAATGGTTTGTCAATTTGGGTTACAAAATTCTGTTAACAATTTGCTGTTCTGGGATACCTCATGCATTGTATCACGACAATTACCCCCTGGACAATCACCCCGAAGACTACACTGTACTCCCTTCCTCTGTGGAAAATCAGCCCCCTGTTCATTAAAGGGGAAGTCCACCCTGATAATTTTGTTTATGGTATCAATAAAAGCAGAATTTTTATTCGGGAGGATCTTCTTCACAGGGGTGTGATTGTCTAAAGGGGTCATTTTCAGGGGGGATTATTGTCCTAGGGGTACACATTTGCTATTATTATAACTGCATCAACAAACTCTGTTGGTCTTTTTGAATATGTTTCAGAGATTATTTATGCAAATCTTCCAGTTTCTATCTTTGAAAATACAGACTTCATATCATTTGAAACATGAAAAATGGCTTTAAAAATGAAATGGAAGCTCTTATTTACCAATAATGTGAAAGAATATGTTTTGACTAATACGTGATGATAAAAATTTTGCCAGGAAACCGCCTACTAATTGATATATTAAATAGTTTAAATTTCAATAGGTTAAAGGTTTTTTTTCTTTTGGGTCGAGCTTAATTTATGTTAACGACCAAAATGGTTTGTCAATTTGGGTTACAAAATTCTGTAAACAATTTGCTGTTCTGGGATACCTCATGCATTGTATCACAACAATTACCCCTGGACAATCACCCTGGAAGACTACACTGTACTCCCTTCTTCTGTGGAAAATCAGGCCCCCTATTCATTAAAGGGGAAGTCCACCCTGATAATTTTTTTAATGGTTTTAATAAAAGTATAATTTTTATTTGGGGGCGATTTTTATAAAGTGAGAGTGGGGGGTGATTGTCTAAGGGGGTCATTTTCAGAGGGATAATTATCCTAGGGGCACACATTTGCTAGTATTATAACTGCATCAACAAACTATATTAGCTTTTTAGAATATGTTCGAGAGATTATTTATGCAAATCTTCTAGTTTCTATCTTGGAAAATACAGATTTCATATCATTTCAACATTAAAAATGGCTTTAAATTAAGGTGTCGACATTAAAAAGTTTAAATTTCAATAGGTTAAAGGTTTTTTCTCTTCGGTCAAGCTTAATTTATGTTAACAACCAAAATGGCTTGTCAATTTGGGTTACAAAATTCTGTAAACAATTTGCTGTTCTGGGATACCTCATGCATTGTATCACGACAATTGCCCCCTGGACAATCACCCCGGAAGACTACACTGTACTCCCTTCCTCTGTGGAAAATCAGCCCCGTTCATTAAAGGGGAAGTCCACCCTGATAATTTTTTAATGGTTTTAATAAAAGCAGAATTTTTATTCGGGGGCGATTTTTATAAAGTGAGAGTGGGGGGGGGGGGTTATTTTCAGAGGGGATAATTGTCCTAGAGGCACACATTTGCTTTTATTATAACTATTAACTGCATCAACAAACTATGTTTGTCTTTTAGAATATGTTTCAGAGATGATTTAATTATGCATATCTTCCATTTTTCATCTTTGAAAATACAGATTTCATATCATTTGAAATATTAAAAATGGCTTTAAATTTAGGTGTCGACATTAAAAAGTTTAAATTTCAATAGGTTAAAGGTGGGTCGAGCTTAATTTATGTCAACAACCAAAATGGCTTGTTCATTTGGGTTACATAATTCTGTAAACAATTTGATTTTCAGGGATACCTCATGCATTGTATCACGACAATAACCCCCGAAAGACTACATGAAATGTTTTTTTATTACTGAACACCCCCCATTGAGCACACCTACATACACACACGCACACAAAATTGTGGTTACTATTTTTGGCGGGAGGTTTTTTCATAAATCGGGATATTCTACATCGAAGCGGGAGAGCGCGGGAGGAAGGGCGTGGTTGAGGGAGTCTACCGCGCTATGAGCTGGCGGTACAGGCAGGAGAATGAGCGTGTTGGCATGAGACTCCCTCCAAATGCGGGAGGGTTGACAGTCCTGTTAATTAATTACAGTGTAGGCCTAGACCTAGATCTATAGTATATGTACAAAAAACTGATGTGGTGACTGAAGTCACTTAGTTACTAGTTAGACTTACCCTAAACTTATCGTTCATCCTTTTGACTCTCGACAAATGTCCGTAGACTGTCCCAGACTTTTTGGATCTTGCTCTCTTCCCATTGACGATAAGGAAGACGCCGTGGTTCTCCTCACAGCCGCTTGAAGACGATCCGCTGGCACTGGAATTGCACACTGACCCGCAATCTTCTTTGTGCAGCGTCCAGCTCGTCGGCCCTTCCTGCTGCTCCGGCTCCAGGTCCGACTCCGCACGTGCCGCCGTCATATTTTAAAGTTAAGATCGATCGAGTTCGTAGTCTATAAATCAGGGCAACTTTATATTTCGATAAAATTATAAAACTGACGTACACCTCTACCAGTTATTTGGCGCGTAATTTCAATAT
This sequence comes from Mesocentrotus franciscanus, assembly GCA_037976565.1. NCBI lineage: Eukaryota > Metazoa > Echinodermata > Echinoidea > Camarodonta > Strongylocentrotidae > Mesocentrotus > Mesocentrotus franciscanus. The sequence continues at coordinate 12,539,808 of CP137668.1, forward strand.
AAATAATAAGCAAAATGTAGACTAGGCGAGATCAACAACAAAGCAACGAGTGTGTGTGTTCAACGAAGAAGTTTAATAATGATCAAAAGAGCCGTGTCCAAGCGCTTTCTGGCCTATATAGCCAGCTAGCTAGCATGGCCTGTAAGCCTTTGTTACGTAAACGTCGCGCGACGCAGCTATTGGCTGATCGCTAATAATATCCGGCTTGCCAGATTCTGTCGTTCGAGTGTGGATTAAGGCTGCAATCCAATCACAATTGGATGGCAAAGGCCCATCAGGGCATTTAATGAAATATTGATATCTAGGGCGATTAATGTAGTATAGTTATTTCCATGATAAGATTAATGAGAATTTATTATTATAACAATAAGGCATATTCACTGTTCCAAAAAGGTACCGGAAAGAAAAGAAAGGAAAAAGATAGATATAAATAAATTTATTTCAGTAAACTATAGATTCGATCTTTACAATCTGACAATATGTTTAACGATTCCACTGTTTCTATCAAGTTTACCTGTTATACCGTACTATTTTAGTTCGTTTCTGTAGAGCCCAAATATATAGCCTATATATATATGGTTTTGCAGCGTATATAGGCCCCTTAATATTTGTCTCCCCTTTGTGGGGGGGGGGGGGCGTGGCCGGGCTATAGACATTTGTATATGTATACAAAATCACAAAAGAAAACAGAAACTGTACGTGTCGAGAAGACAAGTGTGTGATTTAGAAGGAGAGAACAAAAATATATAGTCGCCTGATCAGCGCACTTCCTAATTTTTTGGTCTTAATTTAAATTCCAAAGCGATACGGATAAGAATAGAAACGTTTAAAAGAGATCAAGAACTGTGTCAATAATACAAGAATTCAAGAGTGTATAATTGAGAAGGAGGAGGATAATCATCAAACAAAGGCTTTATTCATGAGTGACACTCTTTCCAATTCACCTCGCTGTTTGATAAGATTTAGAGAGCGAATAAAAAGAAAGTTCGCTCAAAAAGATAGAACAGGAAATGTATAGAGATTTCAAGCGCGTGATTTAGGAGAGAACAAAAGATTGCCTGCTGGGCAAGGGGATTTTTAATTCATTATAATCTTTAAAATTATCTTGTTTAATAAGCAAAAATAAAAGAAAGTATCAGAGAACAGCGATTGCGTGTGTCAATTATGACATTGGTGCTGTTTGTTTTGTGTTTTTTTTTGTTTTAAAGAGAGACTATAATATCAGGGGTGTGTTTATATCGTATAACGCCGAGCAATAGCTCTTTTTGAAAAATTCGGAAAAATCTTTACTGTCTAAAAACTATTCAGTTTATCTTCACTCTTCTGTGAAAATAGAGATCGAGATGGTAGAAAAGAAAGAGAGGAGAGGGGGTAGAGAGAGAGAGAGAGAGATAACTGTTTCAAAATATGATATTGATGCGTGATTTCAAATTAAAGGAGAGAAATAAAGGGGCCAACTTTAGAAGCATTATTTCTCGTAAATATACGTTTTAAAAACCATATTCCTCTCACGGTTAACAGCTATGGTCTCCACTATTAAATACACCCTCGATCTCTAGAGTTAAGCTAGCCTATACGAAACGGAAAATCATAGTCAATTATAAAAGAGAATTTGAAGGAGAGAACAAAACATGTCGCCTGGCCGGCGGCTTAATTTTTTGAGCTCTGCCCCAGCCCCCCCCCCCTCCCCCACCACTCCGGGAACGGAGAGACCGCATTCATGTTCCCAAAATCTCCGGTAAAGGGGTATACTTTTCACGCAACAACACTGAGTGGGGGACGGGGCTCTGGTATGGGAATTCATCATGATTATCGAGAAAACATGGCTATATCAATTCTACAAGTACTGACTCTATTTTGACAGTCTTTTATAGAAAGCCGTGCAAACTCTGACATTTCTAAACTTAAAAAAAGAACTAGTTGTTGTTGTTGTTAATATTTCATTTGATGTTTATATACTTTTCAGAGACAGATACGATTAGGTTTGAATGCCGTCAAAATAGAGTCTGTTCCTGCAGACTATTATGTACAGCTGACATTCTCGGAAAAACTATTGAAAAAACGTACGGCCGGTTCATTGAAGCATGCACGTTGCACGGTTCAGAGACTTTAGGGACTTTTAGATTTGCACGACGAGAACGTGGACTGCCACGTGTCTAAGACCCCTGTTACACATGCGTTGGCTTTTAAAGCCGGCTTCGGAGGCGGCCTCACGCCTGCAATTTAAAGCCGCCTCGAGATCATCAAACCCCTGTTACACATATCTCGGGCCCGCAATTTTGTGTCTACACATAGGCCGGCCTCACGCCGCCTTTTCACGATCTGACGTTGGGGCGCACTCCAGGAAGACAGAAAGAGAAATTGATAGAATGATAAAAACTAAGAATAACATAAGGAAAGACAGAAAGAGAAAGGGATAGAATTTTAAAAACGAAGAATAACATAAGAGAAGGTGATAGAAGGAAGAAACAAAGATTAACGTAAGGAAAGACAGAAAGAGAAAGGGATAGAATTATAAAAACTAAGAATAACATAAGGAAAGACAGAAAGAGAAAGGGATAGAATTATAAAAACGAAGAATAACATAAGAGAAGGTGATAGAAGGAAGAAACAAAGATTAACGTAAGGAAAGACAGAAAGATAAAGGGATAGAATTATAAAAACAATGAATAACATAAGAAAAGGTGATAGAAGGAAGAAACAAAGATTAACATAAGGAAAGACAGAAAGAGAAAGTGATAGAAGGAAGAAACAAAGAATAACATAAGGAAAGACAGAAAGAGAAAGTGATAGAATGATAAAAACAAAGATTAACATAAGGAAGACAGAAGGAGAAAGTGATATAATGATAAAAACAAAGAATAACATAAGGAAAGACAGAAAGAGAAAGGGATAGAATTATAAAAACAAAGAATAACATAAGGAAAGACAGAAAGAGAAAGTGATAGAAGGAAGAAACAAAGAATAACATAAGGAGAGACAGAAAGAGAAAGGGATAGAATTATAAAAACAAGGAATAACATAAGAGAAAGTGATAGAAGGAAGAAACAAAGAATAACATAAGGAGAGACAGAAAGAGAAAGGGATAGAATTATAAAAACAAAGAATAACATAAGAGAAGGTGATAGAAGGAAGAAACAAAGATTAACATAAGGAAAGACAGAAAGAAAAAGTGATAGATTGATAAAAACAAAGAATAACATAAGGAAAGACAGAAAGAGAAAGGGATAGAATTATAAAAACAAAGAATAACATAAGAGAAGGTGGCAAAGCGCGCCCGATGTATCATGTTGATATATGAGGACAGGTCACGTCACCTCCGCTTATAAGCCGGCCCCGAGTCCACTTTGGTGTTACACCTACTGATTGCGGGACTGAGTCCGGACTCGGGCCGGCCTCAAACCACATCCAGAGGTGGACTGAGTCCACCTGGCCTCAGTCCGGCCTCAGTCCGGCTTTTCAAAAAAAGTTGATGTTACACATACGTCGAGCCGCCTCCGGGGCCGGCCTCAACCCACTTTCAGACGTATGTGTAACAGGGGTCTAAAAGTCCAATGTGTACTGATACGGTGTTCATGCACTGGCCTATACACTGAGAGCCGCTCAATCACTGACCTGCACATGCAGTGCCTGCTTCGAACCCAGCCCCCGGCCCCTCACTTTGATATTTAAAAAGAGCTTATTACTGTGAAGAAGAAAAAATAAACCCGCTATTATATTATGATGAGATCTTTAAAGCGATTTTGTTGTTTTATTTTGGGTCTAATACTACTAGCTAATTCCTGCAATTTCAAAAGCTAGTACGTAGGCCTATAATCAAGATAAAATTGAAAAATACTTTGCCCCTTTGCACGCCCGTAGCCAGGGGTTGGGGCACGTGCCCCCCAAAAAATTTAAAAGATCACACACCCATCCTCATAGACCCCTCCCAGGACGTCGATCAATTACATGTATGTGCCCCCCAACATCAAACTCTGGCTACGGCCCTGCCCTTTTGCAGTGACATAATTATTATCATCACCAAGGTCACAAAATAAATGCGTTAATTTTATAGTTGTGTTAAGTCTACACACGAAGAACAATTTTCAGGGAAACTGTATAATTATTTTCAGTTGCATCTAATGGCATTAATTTGTGAAGTGGGGTGCATTAGAGTGACTAGATTTAAAGTTAAAAATACGGGACTAATTCCCGTCTTGGGATTCACTTCAGGCTGGGGGCAGGGTCATGACGATATTGCGAGAAGGCACGTTATTGGAAACATTATCAAATATGATAAATAAAAGTGGATCTGGATCCATTTTTTTTTAATAATTAGCTAAATGTCAGTTGCATTGATATTCTCTTTAACTGATTTGCGGCTTTGTTTTGGGGGATCGACAAGGGTGCATGCGGTCCCTTAATTAGTGTACCTTCATCGTGATAATGATCACCCATGCATGCACCAATAAGTGGATGCTTTTGGGGGATGTTTTAAAGTAGATCAGCCAGGTATAATACATTTTACAGATGCTCACAATGCTGAGCAAACTACAAGTCCTTTCTGTATCCGTCATTTTTTGTTATCAAGAGAAAATTTGTAGTTACAAATATTGGTTTTTAATTTAATAAGTTCAAAGCCATTTTCATATCTTAAATTACGTGAATCTCTCGTTTAGAATATACCCCAACACTATAACCTATAACCTGCTATAACACAGGAATCTCTATGTAAATCGACCATGTTTAAACTTGGCCAGAGCCTTGCAGCTCCGCGTGAGCAGGTCTCCTGGCGTGAGAGAGTATTGGATTGTAGCTGTAGGCCTACTCTTCATCATCTTACGTAATAGTGTAAACAAACTCTTACTGGGGCTCTGCCTGAAGGGAAATGAGAAGTAGGAAATATATATTTTACTTGTTTTAAGATATTTTCATGTCCAAAAGTCACTCATAACTTAGATGAAGACCAAAATGAAAGTTCGAACGAAGCAAAATGACCCATAATTGGCGATATAACAACAATTTTAACTCTGAAAAGTATAGCACTTTCTTCCTTCCTCTCTCCCTCTAGCATGCTTATCTCTCTCTCCCTCAGTCTATCACCCCGTCAAGGTCTCGGCAGGGGATTACCAACGAATTTCAAGTAAGGGATTACATTGCACTGCGATAGTGTTTACTTTAGGCTTAATGCAATCTCAGCTCTAGATGGGGGTTTCATGAGTCGTAATTAACGCTTCCCCTCAAAATATTCTTGGGGCAAGAACCAGGAAAGCCTAAAATGCAGGACCAGGGGCTATATATATACATCACTTTGCAAAACCATCAAGTGCAAAGGGACTGACGTTTGTGCCAATTTGCTAGATTAAAATATCTGGAATCTTATTAATTGCAATTGCAATTATAAACTCTCCAAAAGCTTGAGAAGTTTGCCAATTTTTTGTTGTCGTTCATTTATATATAGAGTTGAATGTACTTCGTTCATTCCGACAATAAAACATTTGGGGCACGAAATGAAAAATTACAGCAAGCCCATCCCCGAAATTTGGGCAGACCTGAGATATAGGGGGTGTTAATTCAAAGGGATGAAACGAGCATACGCGTACACTAAATAACACTGGGTGGGGGGGGGGGAGGGGAGGGGGAGCCCCTCGCGTCGCCCGAATCAACGAAAGCCCAAATGAAGTTCTCAATTACCCCGAACCCCCACGCCCCCATCCTGTATCGTACGCCTATATTATATAGCTATACCCATTTCCAAGTTGTATGTGAAATTCTGATAAGGTTTTCGTTTCCTACAAAACACGTCTAAACTATGAGATAAACAAAGAAAATAAAACTGCCTCGTACATAATATCTCTTGAATGCGCGAGGAACATTTTTTGCATGTTTGAGAATCTACTTAAATTGCGACAATTAAAATTATGACCCGATATATATCATGATGACCACTCGATGCCAGCTCGAACGATTCCGTCTTCAAGAATATAAAATTGCTTTCATGATTTCAAGTATTTCAAATTGCAATAACTGTTTTATATTTCTTTATATATTTAACTTATACTCGTAATTAAGGCATGCATTTAAACTATTTTGTCCTATTTTGTTTGGGGGGCAGGGGGCACAGTGCCCTCCCACTTTTCAAGCACCCCAAAAGTGCCCCTTTTTACATAGAAAAGGTGCCCCTTTTCCTTTCTAACCCCCTTTTCATAAATGCCCCTTTTCACCTCTTATAAATGCCCCTATCAAAATCTGATGGGGCCCCTTTTCCGTCGACAAATGCCCATTTCCTATTCTCATGACTGACTTTTTTCATCCCTGGTGAGTGCCTGTTTTCTGAGGGTGTAAGAAGTGCCCTATTTTCACCTCTGATTATTACTCTTTGTACTTTGACACATGACCCTTTTCTTTTCTGATAAGTGTACCCTTTTCCTCTCATCATTAATTTAAAACGCACCCCTAATTTCAAGCGACTAACAGCAATTTCCCCCAAAGCTCGCTCGCTACGCTCGCACGCATCTATAGATGATATACTTATGTTACTTATCAACGTCTTTTCAGTCTTCCGTTATGAGAATGTGCTTATAACCCCATCAGGATTGGGTTTTTTCCTCTTTATAAGATGTAATTTTTCGCACTGCGCCCTCACAAATCTTAAATTTGTCCTCGCTCGCTTCGCTCGCTCGCAAAGAATGTTTAAGTCCATCACACCAAACTGCAAAGTATGATGCTTAAGTAATATCTTGTATGGTGTATAAAGTGACACAAATATTGAAATCATCCCTGATATAAATGTAAACACAATGTAGGGGTATATACCAATGTCTACAAAATTGTATATTTTCGCTTTGAGATTCCCCTTTGTAGGTGCCCTTTTTTTCCCAGAAAGTGCCCTTTTTTCTTGGTGCCCCCACTTTGGAAGTCGCTCGGCCGCCCCTGCTTCTAAATGACCTTTTATTGATCGATAAAGGACTACAATAGGTCCAGGCTATACCTGTTCCTATCAAACAGAGTAGAGTGCTGTTTTCAGTTAAATATTATGAAAATACTGAACAAATTAAAAATTTGATTGAAAAATACAAAGTAATTATAAAACGTTTCAGGATTTTTGTGTATAGGAGGCCGGGGGGCCTAGATTTCTACGAGGAACCCTGAGCTGCCCCCGGCCCCGTGAGTTTCATGGGGAACGCAGCCTAGTCTATTTATATCTCTACAAAAGTATATAAAGCATGTAACATTAGAATAACTGAAAAATATCAAAGTCGTTCTAAAATGTTTCAGGCCTTGTGTATAGCCTAGGCCCCAAGCTGGATTTCTAGAGGAATCTCTGAGTGGTCTCCCGGAGTTTGGGAATCCGAACGCAACCCAGGTTTTGGGTCAATTTTGTGTACTTTTCCAAAGTCATATTCGCGTTTTATTGCTCTCACTATATACTGTACAGTCTATTTCTATCTGTACCATGTAAATAAAGCACATACATTAACATTAACTGAAAAATATCAAAGTCATTCTAAAATGTGCCAGGCCTTGTGTAGACCATAAGCTGGATTTATAGGGGAACCTCCGAGTGCATGGTCCCCCGACTTTGAGGGAGAATCGCAACCCAGGTTTTCGGTCGATTTGTTGTACTTTCCAAAACTCTAATTCGGGTTTTATTGCTCTCAGTAATATATTGTACAGTCTATTTCTATCTGTACAATGTATATACAGCATATACCTTAAATTAAACTGAAAAACACCAAAGTCATTCTAAAATGTGCCAGGCCTTGTGTATATATGGTCCTATAAGCTGGATTTATAGGGGAACCTCTGATCGCCGGTCCCCCGACTTTGAGGGAGAATCGCAACCCAGGTTTTCGGTCGATTGGTTGTACTTTCCAAAACTCAAATTCGGGTTTTATTGCTCTCACTAATATATTGTACAGTCTATTTCTATCTGTACAATGTATATACAGCATATACATTAAATTAAACTGAAAAACACCAAAGTCATTCTAAAATGTGCCAAGCCTTGTGTATTATGGTCCTATAAGCTGGATTTATAGGGGAACCTCTGATCGCCGGTCCCCCGACTTTGAGGGAGAATCGCAACCCAGGTTTTCGGTCGATTGGTTGTACTTTCCAAAACTCAAATTCGGGTTTTATTGCTCTCACTAATATATTGTACAGTCTATTTCTATCTGTACAATGTATATACAGCATATACATTAAATTAAACTGAAAAACACCAAAGTCATTCTAAAATGTGCCAAGCCTTGTGTATATATGGTCCTATAAGCTGGATTTATAGGGGAACCTCTGATCGCCGGTCCCCCGACTTTGAGGGAGAATCGCAACCCAGGTTTTCGGTCGATTGGTTGTACTTTCCAAAACTCAAATTCGGGTTTTATTGCTCTCACTAATATATTGTACAGTCTATTTCTATCTGTACAATGTATATACAGCATATACATTAAATTAAACTGAAAAACACCAAAGTCATTCTAAAATGTGCCAAGCCTTGTGTATTATGGTCCTATAAGCTGGATTTATAGGGGAACCTCTGATCGCCGGTCCCCCGACTTTGAGGGAGAATCGCAACCCAGGTTTTCGGTCGATTGGTTGTACTTTCCAAAACTCAAATTCGGGTTTTATTGCTCTCACTAATATATTGTACAGTCTATTTCTATCTGTACAATGTATATACAGCATATACATTAAATTAAACTGAAAAACACCAAAGTCATTCTAAAATGTGCCAAGCCTTGTGTATATATATGGTCCTATAAGCTGGATTTATAGGGGAACCTCTGATCGCCGGTCCCCCGACTTTGAGGGAGAATCGCAACCCAGGTTTTCGGTCGATTGGTTGTACTTTCCAAAACTCAAATTCGGGTTTTATTGCTCTCACTAATATATTGTACAGTCTATTTCTATCTGTACAATGTATATACAGCATATACATTAAATTAAACTGAAAAACACCAAAGTCATTCTAAAATGTGCCAAGCCTTGTGTATATATATGGTCCTATAAGCTGGATTTATAGGGGAACCTCTGATCGCCGGTCCCCCGACTTTGAGGGAGAATCGCAACCCAGGTTTTCGGTCGATTGGTTGTACTTTCCAAAACTCAAATTCGGGTTTTATTGCTCTCACTAATATATTGTACAGTCTATTTCTATCTGTACAATGTATATACAGCATATACATTAAATTAAACTGAAAAACACCAAAGTCATTCTAAAATGTGCCAAGCCTTGTGTATATATGGTCCTATAAGCTGGATTTATAGGGGAACCTCTGATCGCCGGTCCCCCGACTTTGAGGGAGAATCGCAACCCAGGTTTTCGGTCGATTGGTTGTACTTTCCAAAACTCAAATTCGGGTTTTATTGCTCTCACTAATATATTGTACAGTCTATTTCTATCTGTACAATGTATATACAGCATATACATTAAATTAAACTGAAAAACACCAAAGTCATTCTAAAATGTGCCAAGCCTTGTGTATATATATGGTCCTATAAGCTGGATTTATAGGGGAACCTCTGATCGCCGGTCCCCCGACTTTGAGGGAGAATCGCAACCCAGGTTTTCGGTCGATTGGTTGTACTTTCCAAAACTCAAATTCGGGTTTTATTGCTCTCACTAATATATTGTACAGTCTATTTCTATCTGTACAATGTATATACAGCATATACATTAAATTAAACTGAAAAACACCAAAGTCATTCTAAAATGTGCCAAGCCTTGTGTATATATATGGTCCTATAAGCTGGATTTATAGGGGAACCTCTGATCGCCGGTCCCCCGACTTTGAGGGAGAATCGCAACCCAGGTTTTCGGTCGATTGGTTGTACTTTCCAAAACTCAAATTCGGGTTTTATTGCTCTCACTAATATATTGTACAGTCTATTTCTATCTGTACAATGTATATACAGCATATACATTAAATTAAACTGAAAAACACCAAAGTCATTCTAAAATGTGCCAAGCCTTGTGTATATATGGTCCTATAAGCTGGATTTATAGGGGAACCTCTGATCGCCGGTCCCCCGACTTTGAGGGAGAATCGCAACCCAGGTTTTCGGTCGATTGGTTGTACTTTCCAAAACTCAAATTCGGGTTTTATTGCTCTCACTAATATATTGTACAGTCTATTTCTATCTGTACAATGTATATACAGCATATACATTAAATTAAACTGAAAAACACCAAAGTCATTCTAAAATGTGCCAAGCCTTGTGTATATATATGGTCCTATAAGCTGGATTTATAGGGGAACCTCTGATCGCCGGTCCCCCGACTTTGAGGGAGAATCGCAACCCAGGTTTTCGGTCGATTGGTTGTACTTTCCAAAACTCAAATTCGGGTTTTATTGCTCTCACTAATATATTGTACAGTCTATTTCTATCTGTACAATGTATATACAGCATATACATTAAATTAAACTGAAAAACACCAAAGTCATTCTAAAATGTGCCAAGCCTTGTGTATATAATTATGGTCCCATAAGCTGGATTTATAGGGGAACCTCTGATCGCCGGTCCCCCGACTTTGAGGGAGAATCGCAACCCAGGTTTTCGGTCGATTGGTTGTACTTTCCAAAACTCAAATTCGGGTTTTATTGCTCTCACTAATATATTGCACAGTCTATTTCTATCTGTACAATGTATATACAGCATATACATTAAATTAAACTGAAAAACACCAAAGTCATTCTAAAATGTGCCAGGCCTTGTGTATATATAGACCATAAGCTGGATTTATAGGGGAACCTCCGAGTGCATGGTCCTCCGACTTTGATGGAGAATCGCAAACCATGCAGTTTTCGGTCGACTTTTGTTGTACTTTTCCAAAGTCAAATTCGCGTTTTATTGCTCTCACCTATATTGTACATCTCTATTGCTATCTGTACCATGTATATAATGCATATACATTAAATTTAACTGAAAAATATCAAAGTCATTCTAAAATGTGCCAGCTTGTGCAGGCCCTAAACTGGATTTATAGTGGAACCTCTGAGTGGTCCCCCGACTTTGAGGGACAATCGCAATCCAGGTTTTCGGTCGATTGGTAATTGTACTTTCCAAAACTCAAATTCGGGTTTTATTGCTCTCACTAATATTGTTCAGTCTATTTCTATCTGTAGGCCTACAATGTATATATTAAAGCATACACATTAAATTGAACTGAAAAATATCAGTCATTCTAAAATGTTTCAGGCCTTGTGTCGAGTCAAATTTAGTTAAAATTAAGATCGTTTAATTCTAGTCGTCTGTTATGACCATAATAAACCTGTCAGTCTAAAATAAGACTCACAATTAAACTTCGTCATAATTTATGCCCATGCAGAATATATGAACAGCCTGAAACTAGTCTTTTAATGATGTCATTGCTGAGATCATTTTAAGTCATTTTGTCCTTAATATTGTGATACGTACGCGCCGCCATTTTTTCCATAAATTAAGAGTCCCTTCCTCTTCTCATAATTGCATTCCCCTTTTCACATCCGATAAATACTCCTATTGAAATCTACTGAGTGCCCCTATCCTCGATCGAAAAGTGCCCCTTTTCCTTTGCAATAAGTTTCCCTTAATTTCCATTCACATATTAAGTACGTACCCTAGCTATGTCATATTTCTGTTAAGTGCCCCCTAATTCCCCTTTGAATACTTGCCCCTACTCAAATCTGAGAGGTTTCAGTTACTTTGGCAAATGCCCCTTTTCCTTAGTAATAATTGCCCCTTCCGGCCCTTCTAGCTGATAAGTGCTCCTTTTATTCTTTGACACGTGCCCCTTTTCATTTTTTATGAAGATCGAGCCCCTTCCTCTCCTCATATACCCCCTTTTCACCCCTGATTATATAATGGCCCTATATGTTTTACTTTAATTGACACGTGCTCCTTTTTCTCTATTAAGTGTCCCTTTCCCTTCTGATAAGTGCCCCTTCTTCTTTCTCCATAACATGTGCCCCTAATTACAGCGACTTAGAGCGTTTTTAATAATTATTTGTTTAATCCCAAAAAGCTCGATCATTAACAACGCTCGCTCGCATTTTATATTTCATATATTAATTATGTTACTTATAAAATGTCTTTTCAGTCTTTCATGATTAGATTGTGCTTAAAACCCATCTGCATTCATTAATCCCCCAGGCCCGTAGCCAGGGGGCACGTGCCCCAAAATTTCCAAGATCACACACCCATCCTCATAGACCCCTCCCCAGGACGTCGATCAATTACATGTATGTGCCCCCTAAACATCAAACTCTGGCTACGGCCCTGCCCCCCACTCTTTCTGAATTTTTTTCGCACTGCATGTGATCGATCGATTTATAATAAAAAATGTTTGGTTTTTTTTTTGCTCGGGAATACTAGTAGGTATACAGGGCATATTAATTTAGTGCCCGCAGATTTTGAAGTCTACAGTTTGGACCCCCTTGTTACTCGACGACATATCTGTGCCTGCTTCCCTGGCCCCCAGCCCACCCCCCCCCCTCCCCACATTCACACACATCTTAACCTATGCCCATACATGCCATACACACACACACAGCACGCGAGTCCCTGCCTGCCGGCCGGCTGGCGCGCGGCCAGACTAGCGTATGCGTTTTGTTGACATCTACGCTCCATTGTTGGTTACATAACAATATAAAATACGAGTGGTTTCCTGATTGTGACTTCTACGCTTGCGAGTCTTGTGCACCATACCGTATGTTTATTTCTACTCTTATAGTAATTAGTACTACCATCTCCGATCCCTGCTAAAAATTAAAAAAATTAAAAAGAGTGCAACAAGTACAAAACTTAGAGTCAGTTAGACCAGCCTGGCTAGAGTTAGACCAGATCGAGAGTCGAGACAAGCAGACTGACGTAGACCTACGACTATACGTGTTGACGAGCAGTCCACGGGAAAAGACGATCGAGTGTCTGCTGCATGCTGCTGAGCTGAGCCTGACAATTTTACATTGATTGAGAGGTAGGTCTAGGTAATATAAAATTAAGTCTCTAATTCTAAGGCCATTAATTTTTTTCTTCATGTTTAGTTCCCCGTCCACTTTTTTGGGGCCGCCTGCTTTTGTTTTTTTTCTTCTTTTTTGTTCCATTTTTTTCCTAGACTCTAGAACTATTTAGATCTAGATCTAGAGTCTAGATCTATTTATTTTTTTAAAATAATTTTTTAAATAAAAAAAACATGAAAAACATAGACTAGACTCTACTGCTAAAATGATCGATCTTTTCCTGAAGTTAATCGAACATAAAACATAAATGCTGACGGCCATCTTGAAAAATAGCCAAACTGTCAGTGAAAATGTACCGAGCGGCCATTTTGAAGAAGAAAAAAAGGGCTTCATCCTTCCTATTTACAAAAAAAGGCAGGACGCTTATAACATGTTTTTTTTTCTGCTTATGGCCTAAAGTCTAATGGGGCGTTGCAAGAAAGTTGCAATCAATTGCAAATTCCCGAAATCAAGCGTACCGGGTATTACTAGACCTATTAGTCTTGTGATTAATTGCAAATTTGCAATTGATCACAACTCAACTTTCTAATTGCATGTAAACTTTTTCAAATCACCGTTTTAAATCAACTGTCCGGATAAACAAACTGTTCGGACAGGCGGACACACAGCGTCTGGTCATACATTTTTGTACTTGTAATATTGCAGTCTATATTTCTAGTGTTAACTGAGTAACTAGACTTTTACATACTGTCAGTTCATTCAACTGACAAACTTTCAACACTTCTGACAAATATGAAGCTCCCAAAAAGACTTAGATGGAGTCTGAACTCTATAGACTAGTCCCACAAAGATCCACTTCTCACGGCTGGTGTTTCCTTTCAAAGTCAATGCCCCACCAAGACAATGGGAGGATTAGTCCATCGTCAAGGGTGGCTTATAATTTGGTGGCACTTTAAGATTTGGAGCAGGGGGGATTATCAGTATATATGGTGGGAAAGGGCAACTAATGACACCCTTATAATAACTTCATTTGTATGAAAGCAGAAAATTACATTAAGACTAAGCATAATGTCGAAAGTTTGAAATAAATCGGACCAATAATAAAGAATTTATAAATAATTGAAATATGAGATCACTGAGTCTATGCGAATCTCAAATTGGCAGTTTAGTCAGATAAGTCTTCCTTTTGTCGTGTTCAAAATGTTAATTTCTGTTTTTCTTCCAAGTTACTTCTCCCTTTCATGACGAAATGTGCAACAAAATATGTGAGGTCGGCAGGTCGCATATATGTGACTTGTTGCATATTTCATCAAGAATTGTGTCGCGAATGTTGTTCTTGCTGCAGTGGTGTTCTATTTCTTTTTTCTCTATCTCTGCTCTGTTTTTTTTCTTTCTCTCTCTTTCTCCCTCTCTTTCTCTCCCTCTTTCTCTCTCTCTCCCTCTTTCTCTCTCTCTATATATATCTCACTTTCTATCCCCCTCAGCCCTCTATCTCTCTCTCCCTTTCCCTCTCTCTCTTTTCTCTCTATCGGCCTCTCTCTCTCTCCCCTCTCTCTCTTTCGTCATCACCTTCCCTCTTTCTCTCTCTCTATCTTTCTCCGTCTCCTTCTCTCTCTCTATATAGATGTACGTATATATTACATCTCCTTCCCTCTTTCTCTCCCTTTTATTCCTCTTTCTTCGACCCCCTCTCTATCTCTATCTTTATATCTCTCACTTTATATCCCCCTCTCTCTCTCTCTCTGTTTTTATATCTCTCACTTTATTTCCCCTCTCTCTTTATTTCCCCTCTCTCTTTATTTCCCCTCTCTCTCTCTCTCTCTCTCTCTCATCTCATCTCCTTTATGTAGATGTACGTATATATTACATCTCCTTCCCTCTTTCTCTCAATATCCTTCTCTCTCTCTTTCTCTGTCATCACCTTCCCTCTTTCTCTCTCAGTTTCTCTGACTCTCCATTTCTTTGTTTCTCTCTCTATTTTTTTTTCTCTCTCTCTCTCTCTCCCTCTCTCTCTCTCTCGCTCTATATCTCTCTCTCTCATCTCCTTCCCTCTTTTTCTCTATCCTCCTCTCTCTCTCTGTCATCACCTTCCCTCTTTCTCTCTCTATCTTTCTCTGTCTCTTCTCTCTCTCTCATCTCATCTCCTTCCCTCTTTCTCTCAATATCCTTCTCTCTCTCTTTCTCTGTTATCTCCTTCCCTCTTCCTCTCTATCTTTCTCTCCCTTTTATTCCTCTTTCTTTGACCCCCTCTCTCTCTCCCTCTCTATCTTTCCATGTTCCAAACAGGCTGGTGTAATTCCACAGAGTTATTATTTATTATAACCCTGATGTCATTTTGCTACAGCCAAGCTTTATGAGCGCTGTTTATAATCTGGTCAGTATATAAATTCAGAAACATACGCTGACCGTTCTGAAAATGGTGAAAGAATGTTGAAGGCAACGGCTCGGGTTTTCACCTTTAAAGCGTTTAGTGGAATCTGAGTACTTGTTGAATTGTAGCATGTAGGCTTAATATTCATATGAACACCAACAATTGAGTCTCACATCATCATATAATTTAAGAGAAATGTTGCCATCAAATTTAGGGGCTAACAACACTTTAAAAAGGCTTTTAACACCTACCATTTTCACAGACATCTTTCTTTCACTGTGAAACAATCGTGTTTAAAAATGTCAGCGTATCTGGTATTGAGCTTTCCCTTATGTTTCTGAATTCATGAACTGACCGTACTTAAAGTAAAAGTCCACTCCAAAAATAACTTACTTTCAATAGAAGCTGAAAAATCAGACAAACCGATCAAAAAAGTTTGAGCTAAATCGGATAACTAATAAGAAAGTTATGCATTTTTGAAAAAGTATGTAAAACTATGGAACAATGGAATTCGCTACACAAATTGCCAATTTGGTTAATCAGTTTGTGACGTCATGTCCTCACTATTTATCAATTGCTTTATATAGTTTAATCCCATTAATTTCCCTTTTTATCCCCCAAAACTTGGATTTCCCCATGCCTTTGCCCAGGTTATATGATTTGTATCATATTGCGTGCATGACATTTGACAAAATCTTTTATGAAATTTTAAGAATAAATACTACTTTCTGAATATTGTATATTCATAATTATTGATTTTTATATAAATAATTTATCAAAATTCAAATTTTACATGATTTAACTGGAAACAAATTACTCTATATTAGTGCATCCACACAAAAACATATTACTATCAACCTGACTTGGATGCTGGTGTGAAGAAATAAGATTCTTAGGAGTAAAATAGGAAATTTATATTATCAATATAAAGAAAATAGTAAGTGGATAGTGAGGACATGATGTCACAGACTCATGAGTGAGTTGCCAATTTGTCTAGGGATTTTCAAAGTTTTTCATGTCATTAAAAATTCATAACTTTCTTATTAGTTATCCGATTTTGCTCAAACTTTTTTTGATTGGTTTGTCTGATTTTTCTGCTTTTATTGAAAGGAAGTTATTTTTGGAGTGGACTTGCTCTTTAAACATAGCCTTCATAAAGCTTGGCTGTAGTAAAATAGTTAGTTTTATGGTATTACACCTCCCTGTTTGGGTCATGGAGGGAGAGAGAGAGAGAAAGATAGAGAGAGAGAGAGAGGAGGAAAAGAGGAAAGGAGATGAGAGAGAGAGTGAGAGACAGATAGAGCGAGAAAGATGAGGGAGAGAGAAATAGAGGGGATAGAAAGTGAGAGATATAAATAGAGAGAGAGAGCTAGAGAAACAGAGGAGAGATAGAGAAAAAAGAAATAGAATACCACTAAAGCAAGATCAACATTCGCAACGAAATTAGCAACGAAATATGCAACAAGTAGCATATTCTGTCACAAATAATTCACGGCAAAGATTAGCGATTTCACGATTCCCGATGTCTCTTCTGGGCCACCATAACATACGGCCTCAGAATTATTTAATGGCTTATTTGTTGCACAGTGATCAAGATTATCAACAACTGATCTCAGGGGACGAGTCAAGCCACCGATTGATATTGATGGCTGAGTTCTTTTCTCATACATGTACATGTACCAGCATTTACTTGCTAGTTTTCTATCATCTTTCATTGTGTATAGGCCTTGGGCTTGCCATTAATCTTGTATATTTATAAGTTTAATAGAAACACATGGGTGTTTAATGATGAAGTGCACATTTTTAATGATAATAACAAAACAAATTATATTATAGACATGTGCACTTTCTCATCGTTTATATTCTTTAAGTGTACATGTATGTTACAGTCATAATGTGGTGAAGAGGTTGTTTTCATTTAAAATAGAATCTAGATCTAACCATTCTATTTATATATGTCCTCGCTACAATGTATATATACATGTACTATGTCGAACTGAAAATACTAATCATGGACCAATCGGTTCATATACTAATTCATCTTAAGATCATCTAAATACATTAAAATGTCAAGTGAATGATATGTAAATCTTTTATTTTTTTTAATTATGATGATTTATTTTCAGGAAGAAAAATCAAGAATTACATGGAAAATGGAGGAAACATCATGGACGCTGAGATGGGATGGCAGTAGCAGTGATGATTCAGACATAGGTATAAATTCACTACCAATGCTTATATTTCATTCTTTTATCTATTAGATAATTCAAAGTGACCATGCAATTATATAAGGAAAATCTTTTTATTTTTAAATTTTGCCCATAGTCCAACATGCTTTGCACTGATTGGTAAAGACATCAAAATAATCTTATAATCCACATTATGCTTTTAGATTAGCTATACCGACAAGAAAAAGGGTCAAATTAAGAATTTTTAATGGGCTATTGCACCCTTCTTTTGGAAAAAAATTGGAAGTACATGCATGTGTATGTCTTTGGGAATAGAGATGCGATAACTGTAATACCAAAAGTTTGTCCATCCATAAAACTGTCACCAAATTTTTGCGTAGCAAAATATACAGTGTGAGTCAGACAAAATTTGTGTAGTACTGTAGCCCATGATCACGGTAAAAGAAAATTTGATTTGTTTCCACATTGCTCCTTTTTTCATTCAAAACTAGATTTTGGTCATTCAAGCAGGGGTTCTTTCAGAAGTCGATTGGAACAACATTCAAGGTAAGTTGTAGGGATATTTTATTAGCAATTATATCCTATCTAAAAAATTCCCATGCAGGGAATAGTCGGGATAGCTCACGTGATGTAAGATATTTTCACCAGGAAAACAAATTAGATATACATGTACATGTATGTGACGTCAAATGGGGTGTATTCCGATGCACCCTGTTTGAGGTCAAGCAACTGAACCAGTGTAAACATACGTGTACTGCGACGCATATATATTTGCCTATAATTCGCTCATGTGACTTAGCATTAGCAATTAGAATAGCATTGAAGTTATCCCTCCAAATTAAAACAAAAAATGGTTATATTGCTTATATAATTTCAGACAAAATATTTGATGATATTTTCAATTTTATAAATAGTTTACCCCTTCGGTGACAGGCATAGTTAGTACTTATTATTTTCTGAGGGGCTGCACCCAGAGAATCCATAATTTCAACAGGTGCCTCTCATCAGTGCATTGTATATATGATGAATGTCATCATTGAAGGTATAAGAAATGGAAGAACATAACGCCTCTGATTTTGCTTTTGAATAGAAATTTATCATTATTGGGGCTTACCTGAAAGAGTATGTTATTTTGTAAAGAAATATGTATTTAAGAAACAAAATTAATGACAAAGATGTATGAGAGACTTTTGGAAGAAAACAAGACGATATAAAGAATAAACCAATTTAATACAGTGATGAATGGTTTATTATTCATGATTGGCTATTTTGAGCTCATCCAGAATGAGGTGGGTAGGATGGGGTGATGTTAGGGTTAAATGTGTCTATTCTTTAAATATTTGTATTTCTTCCTCTATGTTTTGTCTACATAAATTCACCACAACCTAGTAAAAAGTGGAGCAACTAACAAAAGTTTTTAAAATATAATTTATTTTAGTGCTTCCTGATGGCTGCTTTATACTTGATAATATGATGTACATGTACATGTACATATATGATAGGAAATGGTTACACTTACAGGTGATAGGATCATTTATTAAAACTTAACTGATTTCATTGATGGATGGTTTAATATTCATGATTCAAAATCAGGTGACGATCATTCTTGCAGTGCAGGAGAATGGGCTTTTTCAGAGGTAGATTGGAAGAATCGTGAAGGTATGTTGTAGAGATGAATATTTTCTTTAGGAATCATAGCTTGACATTTTCTTAAAACTATTGTGACAAATATAAATCAAATATACAGATATAAATGGGAATGAACCCTACAGTACAACATTTACTGTACTTTGAGCTCCTCAAAAATGGGGGGGGGGTGAAATTAAAGGGTTAAATGTTACTATTCTTAAAATCATTTTATTTATCACTATATGTTTTGTCTACAAGATTCATCACAAACAAATAATAGTCATAAGTGGAGCAAATAACAATTTAAGGTTGTGAAAATGTATTTCTTCTGGTGCTACTTTGGGGCTTCTATATTCTTGATGATATGATGTACATGTATGTAACTGGCACCACAAGACCACTAGGTATGATTTGTTTCTTCTAAGTCTGATTCTTAAAGAGGAGATTCTCAGCTTTAAAGCAATATATAACTCAGCATAATTTGATGTTTCAAATACAATTAGAAATGAGAAAACTTTCCAATCTTAAAGGATGCTACCAACCAAATTTGTTGGAGTTGCAGTGAGGGTTAATGTGGCTAATTCTTTAGATAGTGTTTTATCTCTTCCTATTGGATTAGAACCTTCTTGAAGGTATGTTGTAGAGAATATTCTTCAGGAAACATAGCTTGCCATTTACTTTACATTATTTGGATAAATATATGATTTCAACAAAGTTTGCAAATTAATTAATTTTAATTCTGGGCATGGATTTTAACAAAGAGGAAGTAAAAATAGATCTCAACAACAACAACAAATTATTTAAACATATCTTTACTACCAGGCTATTTTGAGCTTCTCAATTCACTTTTTTTTGGGGGTTGCAGTGAGAGTTAATTAATATGGCTAATTCTTTAAATATTGTTTTATCTCTTCCTATATGTTTGGTCTATATAATTCACCACAATGCATCAGTCAAAAGTTTGTCAAAACATATTTTCTGATAGTGCTACTTGAGGGCAAGGGCAATGTTACAGTTGATTGGATCTTTTTTATTTAAAATAGAGTTACACTAATTTCATTAATGAATATATCTTTTCATGATTCAAAATCAGGTGATGATCATTCCAGCATTGCAGGAGAAATGACGTTTTCGGAGGTAGATGGGAACATTCGTGAAGGTATGTGTAGAAAATATTCTTTAGGAAACGCAGCTGGACATTTTTTTTTATTCCAGCTTAGTAAACGTGACAGACCTTTTTTTTGTTGGTATTTAAGCACAAAATATAAAATGTATATCAATGAGTCAGACACATTTAACTGTTATATGACCATTTTATCACTTTTGCGTAATGAACATTATCCATGTAATAACCCATTTGCTTGATATTACTGTAACTAATATATATCTGATTTTGGCAAAGTTTTGCAGATGGATTAATTTTGTTGTAATTGTTGAAATGTATGTTTATTCCAAATATAAATGAGACTGAACTGTTCGTTCAATATGATCTTTATATCTATGAAAACAATTATACTGATTTCACCAATGAATGGCTTTTCTGTGATTCAAAATCAGATGATGATCATTCCAGCAGTGAAAGAGAAAGGGCTTTTTCAGAGGTCGATTGGAACCTTCTTGAAGGTATGTTGTATAGAATATTCTTCAGGAAACATAACTTGCCATTTACTTTACATTATTTGGATAAATATATGATTTCAACAAAGTTTGCAAATTAATTAATTTTAATTCTGGGCATGGATTTAACAAAGAGGAAGTAAAAATAGATCTCAACAACAACAACAAATTATTTAAACATATCTTTACTACCAGGCTATTTTGAGCTTCTCAATTCACTTTTTTTTTGGGGTTGCAGTGAGAGTTAATTAATATGGCTAATTCTTTAAATATTGTTTTATCTCTTCCTATATGTTTGGTCTATATGATTCACCACAATGCATCAGTCAAAAGTTTGTCAAAATATATTTTCTGATAGTGCTACTTGAGGGTAAGGGCAATGTTACAGTTGATTGGATCTTTTTATTTAAAATAGAGTTACACTAATTTCATTAATGAATATATCTTTTCATGATTCAAAATCAGGTGATGATCATTCCAGCATTGCAGGAGAAATGACGTTTTCGGAGGTAGATGGGAACATTCGTGAAGGTATGTGTAGAAAATATTCTTTAGGAAACGCAGCTGGACATTTTTTTTATTCCAGCTTAGTAAACGTGACATTCAGACCTTTTTTTTTTGGTATTTAAGCACAAAATATAAAATGTATATCAATGAGTCAGACACATTTAACTGTTATATGACCATTTTATCACTTTTGCGTAATGAACATTATCCATGTAATAACCCATTTGCTTGATATTACTGTAACTAATATATATCTGATTTTGGCAAAGTTTTGCAGATGGATTAATTTTGTTGTAATTGTTGAAATGTATGTTTATTCCAAATATAAATGAGACTGAACTGTTCGTTCAATATGATCTTTATATCTATGAAAACAATTATACTGATTTCACCAATGAATGGCTTTTCTGTGATTCAAAATCAGATGATGATCATTCCAGCAGTGAAAGAGAAAGGGCTTTTTCAGAGGTCGATTGGAACCTTCTTGAAGGTATGTTGTATAGAATATTCTTCAGGAAACATAACTTGCCATTTACTTTACAGTATTTGGATAAATATATGATTTCAACAAAGTTTGCAAATTAATTAATTTTAATTCTGGGCATGGATTTTAACAAAGAGGAAGTAAAAATAGATCTCAACAACAACAACAAATTATTTAAACATATCTTTACTACCAGGCTATTTTGAGCTTCTCAATTCACTTTTTTTTTTGGGGGGGGGTTGCAGTGAGAGTTAATTAATATGGCTAATTCTTTAAATATTGTTTTATCTCTTCCTATATGTTTGGTCTATATGATTCACCACAATGCATCAGTCAAAAGTTTGTCAAAATATATTTTCTGATAGTGCTACTTGAGGGCAAGGGCAATGTTACAGTTGATTGGATCTTTTTTTATTTAAAATAGAGTTACACTAATTTCATTAATGAATATATCTTTTTATGATTCAAAATCAGGTGATGATCATTCCAGCATTGCAGGAGAAATGACGTTTTCGGAGGTAGATGGGAACATTCGTGAAGGTATGTGTAGAAAATATTCTTTAGGAAACCGGCTGGACATTTTTTTTATTCCAGCTTAGTAAACGTGACATTCAGACCTTTTTTTTTGTTGGTATTTAAGCACAAAATATAAAATGTATATCAATGAGTCAGACACATTTAACTGTTATATGACCATTTTATCACTTTTGCGTAATGAACATTATCCATGTAATAACCCATTTGCTTGATATTACTGTAACTATATATATATCTGATATTGGCAAAGTTTTGCAGATGGATTAATTTTGTTGTAATTGTTGAAATGTATGTTTATTCCAAATATAAATGAGACTGAACTGTTTGTTTAATATGATCTTTATATCTATGAAAACAATTATACTGATTTCACCAATGAATGGCTTTTCTGTGATTCAAAATCAGATGATGATCATTCCAGCAGTGAAAGAGAAAGGGCTTTTTCAGAGGTCGATTGGAACCTTCTTGAAGGTATGTTGTATAGAATATTCTTCAGGAAACATAGCTTGCCATTTACTTTACAGTATTTGGATAAATATATGATTTAGTCAAAGTTTGCAAATTAATTAATTTTAATTCTGGGCATGGAGTTTTACAAAGATCAAGTAAAATAGATGTCAACAATAACAACAAATTATTTAACCATATCTTTACTACTAGGTATTTTTGAGCTTCTTATTACAATTTTTTTTTTTGGGGGGGGAGTGAGGGTTTATATGGCTAATTCTTTTGATATTGTTTTATCTCTTCCTATATGTTTGGTCTATATGATTCACCACAATGCATCAGTCAACAGTTTGTCAAAATATATTTTCTGATAGAGCTACTTGAGGACAAGGGCAATATATATCTGATTTTGGCAAAGTTTTGCAGATGAATTAATTTTGTTGTAATTGTTGAAATGTATGTTTATTACAAATATGAACGGCACTGAACTGTACAGTCGATATGATCTTCTTATTTATGAAAACAATTATACTGATTTCACCAATGAATGGCTTCTCTGTAATTCAAAATCAGATGATGATCATTCCAGCAGTGAAAGAGAAAGGGCTTTTTCAGAGGTCGATTGGAACAATCATGAAGGTATGTTGTATAGAATATTCTTCAGGAAACATAGCTTGAAATTTTTGACCAAGTGCCACAAAACCCCCACACATTGACAGAAATGATTTCTTAGTTGAGTCTGATTGTAAAAGTGCATATTCTAAGCTTTAAACGAGACATGTATTTTGTCATGTTTGGATGTTCCTAACCCAATGAAAAAAAAGGGAATGTCCAGTGCCAGAGAATGTCACGGCACATAAAAAGGCTTTTAAATTCTGTAATCTATTTAAGTATTCAGACACACAAGGTACTGCATGTGCAATGTGACAAAAGGAAGATTAATCTCTAGACATAATTCTGATGAAGGAAGATTTATCAGATTTATAAGATTTTCCTAAAAGCTTGGCATGCTAATTAAGCACATCCTATGCTGTAATTATTCTAGGAATCAAAGCAACAGCTTACTAAGTTATCAAGTTATGGGAGATCAATATGAGACAATTGGCCAGGGTTGTTAAGAAATAAAACTTTTACCTGAATTCAAGATCAGGCCACAAAAAAGGTCTAAAATACATTGGCAAAAAGATTAGTTTGATGCTTGTAAACTTTTTAATTGCATAGAAGAAAATATACACTTCTTCATGAAATGCTTTAAAAAAAAGAAATTTGACCATGCTTTTACCAGAATGCTGTAAAATGATATTTCTGTCTCCTAAATACAATTGAACATTTTATGAAAACACATTCAACACACAAATGAGTAACAAAGACAGAATATGCCTGTTTCTCATGTCATGCCTTGCCATATCTTAGTCATGAATTAATTTTGATTAATTGATTATGTATTTTGAAACTTGAAATGTTGGTACTTGGAACCAATATGCTTCACCAAGACATAGGTACCAGTTCAATTATGAAGTGACATTTCAGCATAAGAGCTTATACACCCATTTTGTCTTTCTTTGTTTACAACAGATTCTCCTGATGTCAGTGATGTTGAAGCAGTAGCCTTTTCTGATATTGAGATGGATGATGATGGTAATGACTAATTACAATTCTTACTCATTAATTTTTTTTTTGAAGGAGTAAAAAGGAAAGATGCTGAAATTATCATTTGTTTACCTATTGGTCCTGTGTTTTGTTAGAGAAACTTTTCACTACTTCATAAAGGTATATTGGAAGTATTTAATTACTTTATGTCTCTAACACTGTTATAGTACCTACAGCTCTTTCTGAGACTAAGAAAATAACAGCTAAATTTCAGACCTGCCCTCACATTCTTCTGTATTGCATGCTCTGAAATTATGTGATATTTGACCAGGCATCACTATTTGATGATAATTTTTAAATCCCAAAATGAAAATTAACCCTCACCCCCCATTTAATGATCTCTGTCCTATATTGTACCTGCATCCTCATACTTAAACAACATGAAATGTGATTTTTTTTTTTTTTTTTTTTTTTTTTTTTTTTCTTCTTCATTTGAGCTACATTCTTTATATTTATTGCAGTTACCCGTGGGAGGAAAAGGCAGAGAGCACATTTTGCTGATACAGATTCAGATTCATCACTTTGCAGTAATGGACAAACATCCTATATCAAGGGCAGGAGTAAGTATTATTTTGTGAAAATAGCTCATGAAAAGTCATAGTTATTCCACAGTGTTAATCAAGGTCATGGTGCTGTGTTTAAAGTGCATTTGTTTTATTTCCTTCAAAATTAGGTTGCAAATTACATAAGTGACCAGTAAACTTCAAACTAGTTACAAGCGTGTATCACCATATGGACATTATCTGGACAAATCTCAGGATAAATAGGTCAAGGGTCACAGATGTCATTTTGTGATAATTATGAGTTTTAGTTGGGTACATATGTAAACAGATTTTAGAGATAAGTCATAAGATTAATAATTCTGAAAATAAATTAATGTAAAAATAATGCATGATGACTTGAAAACTATTGAATACATCAGGGCAGTAGTCTGTTTTATGTCCAAAAGTCTTAAATTTGTAGAATCATATAATAAGCGAGTTCGTAATTGCACACTACGCATGCGCCAAAATCGGGAACAAACTTTTCCAAAGGTCACATGAACATAAAGAGAGCCGAGAGAGGAACTGCAATTTGTTTGTGTGCTGGCCTTTCCGTTATGAATGATCACATCAGTCACCGAAAATCATTTCTGAATGTCGGAATTGGTTCTTTATAGGAAACTTTACTTTGAATCTGATCATCGGTAAAGTATTATCGGCATTATCGTGATCCAAGTCCCCAGGGACTGGGATCCACAGACACTTTTTACTCTGAAAAAACATTTCCTAACTTCCAAAATTGTATCCACCAAAGCACGTTTAATGGATTATTACTTTATTTCGTCAAGCCAATTTATCTAGTAGGCCTATTAGAAGTCCTTCACTAAATAAAGCAAACTATAATTCACATTTATCTAGTCAAGCATTGATTAGGCTGAATGAATAAATATTATATTTATTAATTTCACATTGCCTTTAACGATTATTGAAGACGAAATATTACTTTTATTACATTTTGTTTTAAATGATATTACTGCTTTATTTAGTCAAGCCAATTTATCTAGTAGGCCTATTAAGAGAAACACTATAAAACTGTCTATAATATTATTCGTGGTGCAAGTCCCCCTTGCATGTTAAGATAATACAAATTTCCCATAGGAGGGGACTTAACCACGAGGAATATATTTAGCGGCGACTCAGCCAGCTGGTGAATAAGGCACGGGGAGGGGGTGGTAAGAGCACTTTTGTTTTGTTTTGGGGGTCCAATTTGTGAAGAAATATTTAGCAGTGAATCTTCCAGCTGGCCAATAAGCGGGGATGGGAAGAAAAACTATAAAAAAGCTTATTGAAGTTACCTAGAGGTGTTAAATGAATATATGCTGTTATAGTTTATCACTAATATCAAAATAATCCACTAAAAACACTATAAAACTGTCTATATATTCCTTGTGGTACCAGTCCTCTTGCGTGTTAAGATCATCAAATTTCCCATAGGACGGGACTTACACCACGATGAATATACTCCTGATTGATTGATTGACTGATTAATTTGTATTCGCCATGCTTCCAACATACAACAATATACAAGAATAACAGATCAAAATTAAGTCGGCTTGAACAGGATAGCCACGAAAGCTCGAGAGCTTATTTCCAGTGGGGTCCCCGACATGCATGTACAAAATTAATGAGTTAAAGTAGTAATAATTACAGACGGATAAGCAACAAAACTTATTAAAGATAATAATGATGATAATAATAATAACAACATTAAACTGATGATAGAGATGTACAAGAAAAAAAAAGAAGAAGGGGAAGAAGCAAAAGAGGAGGAAGAGGAAAGTAATGATGAATATGTAGAATTTCTATAATGTACAAAAACATATTTATGCAAAATTAAAAAGTATGAACCGGCAGAAGAAAAAAATCAATCATATAACATGTCATTTGCTTCTCTCCTCTGACTCTCAAGTGTTATGGTTTCTTTTAATTTCCTCTTAAAATGAGCAAAGTTTTCTATTTCCTTTATATCATTAGGAAGGGAATTCTAATGTTTTATGGCAATGTAATAAAACAATTTCCAGTACTACCTACTCTTTCTTGTATAAGTTAAAGTTGAATCGGCTATTTCTTGTATTATAATCATGTTATTATTCAGTAACAAGATCAAAGTTGGATCGGATATAATGATTCGACCTAGTATGATATATTGTATGCACATGATGCAATACGAGTTGTTTTGATGTTTGGTTGACTTCAAGAAAACCAGCTTTAGAAAGTTCACTGTAGCCAACACGAGTTCTTGGACCAAAACAGTTGATGAATCTCATCATTTTGTTCTGTATAATTTTCAAGTTCTTTTGATGTGACTTGTTTATGTTACTATACCATGCAGGGTTAGCATAGTCAAATAAACATTGAATAAGAGCAAAACAGAGTATACGTCTTGCTTTTAGTTTTAAATCCATACAACTTTGATATCTATACAAAAATTTCAGACAAGAATTTGCTTTTTTCCTCGTGATCCGAGTCCCCCTTTATGAGAAATTTGATGATTTGACTGTCCACAAACGTATATCATCTATCGAAGGAGCCTCCCCAATCCATTTCAACAACTGTTGTAGGAATTTTCGATGAATAAAAAGATAATAAGCACGGCGAACAGTCGGTGAAACATACACTAAATAGTGAAGGACGAACGCTCACACAAATTTTCACGTAGCCCTATGTACATTACGCAGAGCGCACGAGTGAACGGGCAAGTTTATGTTCATGTGACCTATGACACGTTGACGTCACATGACTCCAGTGGCTATTGACGAACTCGCTTATAGTTTTCACAAAAACCAATTGGAAAAAGAGAAATGAGAAAATATCTACTGTATTTCATGTGATAATAGATTGATGTAAAATACTATGAAAAAAAACCTACACCATCTATCATCTATGTTAACTCCAATTTTATCTTTATAGAGTTTTCAGAAAAATGTGTTAACTATCATCTATGTAATGGCGTGTACGTACATGTATATGGCTTGAAAAATAAGAGTATGCGTGCTATACATGTACATCTTCCTGCAAAAACTCTGTTAACGTAGTTTTGGATTTTCAGAATACCACCCCAGAAATTATGGAAAATGAGAGACATAAGTTTTGAAATTAGGGAGAATGATTTCCCTTGTAAAAGGTGTTCATAAGTTTTATTAGGAACATTTTGCACATCTATTTATATTTATTTTCTCTGTAAAGAAGTTAATATTATAGATATATTGACTGCTATGAGAGCCATGTCTCGAATATTAAAGCAGTCCATATATCTTTTATATACCGAATTAACAAACAAATCTACAAAGAATTCTTACCTTATCCTTTTCTTGAGTAAAGATTGGTTAAAACATCACAGAAAATCTGTGAAACTGTCTGTTAATCGTCGCTAGAAATTTGCCTGAATGTTACAATCATTTGGGAATCGCACACACTAAGCGACCAAATCACACATAAACTGTATGGTATCTGCGCTCGCACAAACTTTTTACACATGAACCAATGGGGATCTCGCCAAAATTTATTTATGCGGCCAGTTAACCGGGGCATGAGGGCATTTTAAACAAAACTATTGTCCGGTAGGTGGGCATGAGGGCATT
The DNA here is from genome assembly GCA_037976565.1 of Mesocentrotus franciscanus. NCBI lineage: Eukaryota > Metazoa > Echinodermata > Echinoidea > Camarodonta > Strongylocentrotidae > Mesocentrotus > Mesocentrotus franciscanus. Next base: position 12,568,282 of record CP137668.1, read on the forward strand.
TTTTAAAAGACTATTGACCAGTAGACGGGCATGAGGACATTTTAAAAAGACTATTGACTGGTAGGCGGGCATGGCTAAAATCACGATTCCAATTTCGACCAATCAGATGGCTAGATTTCTAAAGTGAGGTATATAAAGCTGAATAAAAAGCACTATTAAAAAATAAAGCAATTTGTACTGTGTTTTTGTTCTTTATGTAATATGGATTGTGAGACTCATTTGATTATCATCTCCTTTTTTATTTCTATATATATCCAGAACGAAACAAAGCAAGTCTTGAACTCTCTGCAATCCTCCGAATGAAATGCTGCAAGAACTTCTGTTTACATAAAGTATCCAGAAGTGAAGTTTTCAAATCCAGAACTGCATTCTTGTCAAAATCGAAATCGAACAGAGACAGTGGATACTCCAACACCTTCATGAGCATCATGAAAAAGTGGCAATGCAGTAACATACCTGTTCAACATTGGATCAACACCCCTATGTCAAAGAAGTTGGAGGTTGGCTCTCGGTATAAAGAGGACAAGGATGTGGCAAGCCCAACATGATTTTGAAAGTAAGTCTGTTTAGCTTACTGTACAATCTGTTGAATCCAAATTTTAATGTTTACATTGGGAATATAGAATATAGACTTAAATTAAGTAAAGTGCGCAAGAAGCTGATTGCAAGAAGTAGAATTATATGAATGAGAAAAACAACAAATTTACAACATGCACTGTATATAATTATACATTCCCTGACATGTATACATGGCACATATCATTATTCCTAACTGTCCTTTTCCTTATAGATGGGCTGATGAGATACATGACAGCCAACTTCCACAGGAGAGGAAAGCAATCGTCAAAAGTCCTAATGTCACTAGCTTGGCTTCGGGACTATGCCAATCGGCTAGGTGAAAAACTACCAACTTGCGACAAGATACACCTGCCATCATGTCTGACGAGCAAGCATTTATAATCTGATGCGGGAAGAAGTGTCTGGAGAGATCTGCAGCCGGATGCACTTCTTTCGTATATGGAGGAAAGAAATGCCTCATGTTAACATTCCAAAGGTACATAAAATCAAGAAGTTTAATTTGCTGTCCTGTTCCAAAAACATGGTTGTCATTAATTATTTTTAGACATCCTCCTGTACTGTTTGGCTAGTTGTTACATGTAACTTTGCATGAGATGATTTCTCCTAATCCTGCGTGCAGGCAATACTGAACACTTTGTTTCCATTTTTCCTCATCAATTGAATAAGTGTAATCATTTATTCAGGTTAAGTGGGACCTACTGTATTAATTGTTGTCTTAAATATTTGAACTCATTGTTTTTTCTTTTTTCTGAACAGGTCAATCGATTTTCAAAATGTGACATCTGTACAACTCTCAAGACTAACATCAAAAAACAACAGACAAGGTGGCACGGCAGACTTTGTTTCAGCAACGAGAGACACATCTCACACAACAGAAGTAAGTCTATATACATTACATCATAGTTTTTAACAAGAAGCTGCTCACATATTATGGGTAGTGAGAGCATCAAGTGTCGGTTAAAGATGCAGGCCGGAGCCAGAAAATTAAACCCTGAGTATTATTTTTAATTTATGATAATTTAAGTATAGCAACAGGTTTCAACTCTCCTTTTCTTTCAAACCAAGTTTGGCACAACTGCTCAAGTATGCATATGTTTGAAATAAAGAACTGATAATGTTTTTGGTTAAATCATGTCAAAAGTTTTAGAATTTCCCTGTAAATACAAATTTCTCATTAATGAGGTAACTTGACAACCCTTACAGCAGACTCTTACATGAAGGATGAAGTCATGAAATTGTGGTTTTTAAGAGGTGCACAAATATCTTCATGTAAATGCCCATAAATTGGGAATGAAAATTAATTTTCAAGTTCGGAGGGGGTTGGTTGATGTTGACAGGTTAGATCAGCACTAGAGGTCAGCATTGTGTGAAGTGCTCTTACAGTATTCTTTATTTCTCTTGAATGTGTACTGTGCATAAGAAGCGCATTTTATTGTAGTGTTCTCTCCTCTCCAATTTTCCTTCAGAACCGAGCGGAAAAATATTATAAACATATTCACAAGGCGAGACAGGAGCCCGGAAAGTACATGAGTCTAATAGTTGATGGCATGGACCAGAAGGCCACCAGCATTCCACGATTTTACCGCCAGTCTAAATCAACGAGTGCAGCCTGGAAACTGCAATCACACATCACGGGTGCTATGGTACATGGCAGAGGAAATCACCTTTACGTTGACGTAAAAGAATACCCTCATGATTCCAATTTGACAGGCAATATTTTGCTGAACATTCTCCATAAGTATTCTGATACACTTCCCGATGTGCTCTATATTCAGATGGATAATTGTGGACGGAGAATAAGAACCAGTGTGTCATAGGACTATGCGCTCTGCTTGTGGAGTTAAATGTTTTTCGGAAGGTGAGATTATTTTGTATCAGAGTGAAATTGTCATTATTCTTGCATACAACATAGCATTGACATCACCACACTTAAAATGTACCAATCACTTAATGAGTACTTTGTGTACACCGAGAATGTATAAAAACCAACCTCAAAACCCTATCCGGTCATTCTAAGAGTTAAATGAAAAGAAGTGAGAAGAAAAAAGAACCCTAGCCGGGCTTGGGTTCCATGCGTGCCTTAATGTTTGCATAGAGGTGTGCAGATTAGTCTCTAACAAATGTTGCACTTCCTTCAGTGAATTAACAACTACATAAATCTGATGGAATACCTTTGATTGAAGATTGAAGGTTCTAATAATATCTATTGGACTTGAGTGGGTTACAAGGGCATATCCCATGAGGTGAAGAGCACATTTCATGAGTAATTCAATATTATTATTAATATAATATATAAAACCTAGATCTCAATTTTCACCATTACATCCTAATGTTCTTGTATTGAAGCCCCTCTAAAGTGTTGGGAGCCCCAAATTCGCCAAAAATGTGATGGCAAAATTTCACTTAAATTGTATCATAATGTGAAAGAGGATGTCATTCAAGTTCTCCCAAAAAAAAAAAAAAAATAAAAAATAAATAATAATAATGTGTTTGAAGACAAATATTGATAAAAGAATGCATAATTAGGGTAAATTTTGTATTCTTTTATCAATATTCAACTTCAAACACATTAGTTTTGAAAATCCTTGCAGAAATGTGTCTTAAATGGCATCCTCTTTCACATTATGATACAATTTAAGTGAAATTTTGCCATCAAATGTTTGGGGCTCCCAACACTTTGGAGCTAGGGGCTTTAACACATTTAACATGCAGAGAAAAAGAACCTACTATGGTCATCTAGGTACTATTGCTCAAAGGTTAAGATATGCTGATTTTTGTTGTTGTTGTTGCTCATACCCCTCATACAAATAATCTATATTATGACATCGAGCTTACAGTATATATATCGCAAATGGAAATATACCATACTCTGCAGCAATAAAAATGCTCAATGCAGTAGGAAATCCGTGTGATGAGGAATCATCCTTGGTATTGGTAATTTATTCTAAAGCTAAATTTTTATTTTTTGCAGTTTGTTACATTTTGAATGCCAAAATGCAAATGCAAAATGGACAGTTTGAGACCCCATTTTAATTGAGATGTAAAGACTGTTCTTAAAACAAGAGGGAGAAAATTATATTGAGCCCTACTCCCTACGATAATGTTAAGCAGTTGAAAAATTGATTTGCTGAAATTATGAAAATTAATGCAATGAAATTAAATTGTGAGATGTTAAAATGAAGATATCTAGTACAGTTACACAGCTATCAATGAATACAACTTCGTAGATAAACGGTTCCCTTTTCTATTTTCAATTATTTTCAAAATTGTACTTCCTCATTAAATGAATTACATGGGCAAGGCTGTGATGGTAGTTGAATTTTTTATTTGCTTATTTCTATTTCCAACTTTCTTACTTCACTTTATGACCTGTCTGTAGGTGAAAATTGGATTCTTGATGAAAGGACATACCCACGAAGATGTGGATCAGCTTTTCAGCAGGATATCAGTTCATACTTCCAAACAAAATATTCCAACACTGTCATCTCTGCTGAGCAACATCCCAAAGTCTTACAACAAACCAAATACAACTTCTGAGCGACTAACGGCCATATTCAACATACGTGACTGGATCCAGCCTCACATGAACAAGCCATCGCAGCACAGCCACCCTCACCAGTTCAAGATCACTAAGAATACACATGGTAACGCTGTGCTTCACACCAAAAATGGAGCAACTGTGCTGAGTGGCAGTCCACTACAGGAGAACCATACATAATAAGAAGTCATCCGGAAGGTGTACCCGTCATGGTGGCACCAAGTCCAGCCGAACTTGGTCTCAATAATCTCCGCAGAGATCTGCCTAAATATCAGCCCTACATGACCCAAGATGACTTGGATGAATGGGAAGATCTTCTAACTTCTCTGGAATCTGATGAGGGTATGTCTATTCTTACTTTTAAAATTAACATTTACTGCATTAGAAGATAATCTAGAATGTGAAAACCGAAACATTTATCATTTGGTTTGTAGTTAGACCTTTCCAGCAATGCTGTAAAAAGATATACTTGGATTATTCTACAATTCATTCTCTATAAGTATTTCTTATCATTAGAATAGTGATCAAATTTTTTTCCCCTCAATATTATGTGTGTTTGTTTTCTTTGTTATTACTCTGCAAAAACATGTTGGACCCTACTTTGGCATACATTTATTTAAAATATTAGAGAGTACCATTTTCTCATCCAAATGACATCTGACAATTGCCCATCTTTTCAATATTCTTATGTCTTATTATCAATACTTATTTACATATTGTATGAACTGGTTTGCATGAATATCTGTCTCTGAACAATTTCATGTGGAATAATAGCTATTACAAAGACTTCCACAAGTGATATGATAGGCCTACATGTACACAAATAAACACTTGTGACAACGATATCAGATGGTTGTTCAAGGATCAATAATTTGTTAATTTTAAAAGTATGTTGATGATTTACACCAGCGTTCTTATGAATTTGTTTACAGGTAGTTATCAAAATTGATGCTGACAGACATACTAATGGCGAAGGATACTCAACATCCCATCCAACAGCCTGCACATGAGGTTCATCAGTGTTTTTCCAACGACGAGCAGGCACCCATTCTTCCCGTAAGCATTAATTAACTAATTAACCTTAAGTGTCGCTCAGATATGCCACGTTGAACTGTGATGGTTTTTGTTATTGTGATATCTGAAAGAGCCTTTATTCTGTTACACCAAATTATGATTGAACATGTTCTTTACAATGTGCAAGCTATGAATCGAGTGGGAAATATAGGACAAAAATTATCATTAAATTTTTATCTTTCATAAAACAAAAGTTTGATTAACATGTAAAGGAATCTAATACATATAATATGAACTCCTGTGTATGCTTCATAAATGATAGTGAAGATATTTTAGTCCCTACATTTATAGGAAGAAACAAGGTTTTAGACAGATGTAAGGAGACTTATTAACTAGACCAACATATGGCAAAATCACATTACATTAATAGATGCAAGTCAACCGCTTATATTTCATTGCATTATGTACTAACTGATGATTATCATTGTGGAGTTTAAATGAACTGAAATTATAGAACCGACAGATATAGAAAATATAGTTATGTAGCATTTATTTTTCTTATTTATGAAACAATTAAAACGATTCTAAGTTCACTAGAGGTACTAATTATGACAATGTTGTACAATAACCTTTCCCCCACTTGCCATATACATTTGAATGATGTACAGTTTTTGTTAATTTGTATTTTTAATATTACCTACCAAAATACTGTTTTTTGCTCTGTGTATTGTTTTCTATTGAAAACAGACATTTAAGTTGTATTCATGATGTCATTGTTCTCACAATTAAACAAAATATATATTGTTAATAAGTTGTAGAGAAGGCAGTGATAATTAATCACTTTATATCTGCTTATTAATCTGGGTAGTGGCAGGACAGAGTATATATATAGGTTGTGTTTAATTAAGCAATTGCTTTTTTCTTTTTTTTCTTTACTAGGTGAACCTGGGTCCAAAACAAAGGCAGGAAAGGGCTCCCCCAACACTTAGAGTTGGCAATATGGTAGCTGTCTATCTTGAAGAATTCAAACACGAATGGCCTCAAATTGGGAAAGTAACTGCAATCAGTGAGGAAGACATCACTGTACACTGGTACACAGGTACTGCAACTTCAACATGGATCTCATTGTACAACGGGGAAGGAGAGCAGGAACCGTACGTCCAAACCATCCTATCCACAAGCATGATCACCAATCCATTCAATCTTACTGGAACATCCAAGCTACCCCAGGAGATACAGCGCCAACTCAAAGACAAGCAAGAACTGTACTTACATTAGTGATACAAATTATATGTCTGGATCTTTCATCTTCTGTGCTTCATCATAACTATGTTTGAAGAAGAAGTCCGTATACAAGACAATTTCGAGACGGGTCAGGAATTTTAATGTATTGTTCAAAGTCTGGTGGGGAGGTTTCTAGCCGCAACTGGTTAAAGTCGCCCAAGATGAAGATTGGGGCGTCAGGGCAGCTGCCTCTAATCGATGAGTGTTCTCAGTATCCATTTCACTAACAGTGGTTAAGTCTGCCCGAGGATGTACGTAGCAAACAGTTACAAATATGGGGAAACTCGGGAGATAGAACGGTCTTAGTCCCACTGGAATTAGCTCTATGTCTATAGTTTACAAATCACATCTTTCACCGTCGAATTATGACACCATTTTGAGTTTATGTATAGTCATACACCTCCTCCCTCAACT